>JAEQBH010006986.1:0-65443 GCA_016808115.1 Tetrastigma voinierianum
AATTCATTCATAATTCCAACACCCTCTTGGTCCTTGTATTTTAATATATATTTTATTTAAATATTCCCGGGTATTCTATCTATCTTAGCAAGAATTGCATATTTCCTAAATTTTTGTTCATATTCTTTTATATACGAAAGGTTACATAATTTTAACTGTTCAAACTTATAAAGATATAATACAGGTTCATTTACATCTTCTTAGGTTGTTCCTAGTACAATTTTATAAGATTTATAAAAACGGATATACTAAAATTATTTCTAACTTCACAGCCTTCTTTGTTTTCTTGTTCCATGTTTCTAAAAAATTGTAATACAGTTCCTCTAAGTGTACTTTTACAATATTCATATATTTCTTGTTGGTTTGAAGCTACAATTACTCCATCGAAATTTAAAGGTGTTCCCAGTTTTCTATGGTTTTTCTAAGTTCATTATTATTATCTATATCTAAAATTGGTCCATTTGTTCTATATTCATTTATTGGTTGTGAATAACTACTAGAAGGTTCTATTCTTGTTTTTAAATTGCAGGCCTTGTCTAACTATTTCTGTTTTTACATTCACAAATTCTTTTTCAATTTTATTTTCTTTTGTTATTTTTTCTTCATGTTCTTTTGAGATTTCAGTTATTTCATTTATTTTTTCTTTTTCTAGAATATGTGGTTGTATTATAAATTGGTTTATTACTTCTATATCTAAAAATTTTTTAACTAGGTTTGTTTGATAAAGTTTTGAAATGATTTGATCATCTAAATAATTACACATTATATCATAAAGTTTTTCTTTATCTATTGGTTCATCTAACAATTTTGGATTTTCAAATTCTTCTAACATTCTATCAATTAACTCTGAATTCCTATATAAATTTTCTACAGTTTCTATATTGCTTTGTTTACGGTTCTTCTATACTTACTACATTAACATGTTGAATTGATTTCACTATCGGTCTCACGGTTCTATATTTATGGTTTTATAATTTCCAAATGTTATACTAGCACTTCCATCTTTATTTTTGATATATACTACTAGAGGTTGGATATTTTGTTTAAGTTTATTTATTTGTGGTAATTCCATTCTCTTCCTAACAAATAATTTGTATCTAAGAGGTTTAGCTTCAATCATGTTCACAGTTTGCTACGAAGTTTTACTATATCATCAAATTCCATTATGCATTTTAAACTTAAAGCATTTGTTGTTTTCCAATAAATCCTATAGCTACACTAAGGTTTTTGCTACTGGTTCCATATCATCCTTTTTGTATTTATGGTTATTTTTATTTTTTTCGTTAGATTCTCTAAGATCTATCTAGCGTAGGATACAACCTATAACGACATAATTTTTGATTCATATTTACTTCTGCGCTAGCTAAGAGGTGTAAGACAGAAATTCAATTTGCGGAATAAGGGGCAAAATCGTAATTTTGATTATAAAATTTTAATTACGGTTAAAGTCCGTAATTAATTCTCCTGAACCTCGGATGACGAAGCGGATCGTGCCAGGTTGGAGTCGTCTGTGAAATCTGGATTAGCGCGTAAAATTCGCAATTTGTTGGAGCGATCCCGGGTCGGCACGTTTTTCGAGCATCGCTTTTGGTGCGAAGTAGTCGATTTACCCCGATCGCGACGAAGGCACAAATAGCATGTGCTCATGTACCATAAGTGGTATGTTGAAATGATGAAAATAGGCGGCCAGGGGCGACAAGCGGAAATGGGGGTTTTAGAGTGAGAAGGTCCTCCTTTCTCTGCAGATCCTGGCAATCGAAGTAGTTAGTTTCGGCCAGACAAGAGGGGGCGTTCTCACCGTGGAGCGGGCTACCCAGCGTGGACCCGGAGTTTGCGAGTTTTTGACAACTCAAGAGGTAGAAGTTTTCTCCCTACTTGCGTTTTATTCCCACTTTTAAGGGTTTTTCGATGTTTCGGTTGGTTTGAGGCCGTGAGGGGCCGTTTGATCCGTCCCAAAACTTGGGACCGAGTTGTTAGAATTTTTTTTGGGATTTTTGAGAGGCCGTGACTGTCCAGAAAGTAAGTGAACTGCTAGGGTTTTAAAATTTCAGATTTTGCATTAAAATGCATGTATTTATGGAAAAGGCCGGAAATGGGCCGTAGGATCGGTCTCAAAACATGGGACCGAATTGTGGAAATTTTTGGAGATTTTGGGCTGTCCGTGAATGCCCAGAAACTGTTGTGGGCTGTTGTGTTAGAATTTATGGAATAAATTCTATTTTGGTGATGGGAAATAGGAAGCAGGGGAAAGGAATCGGTTCCACCAAAAGAGGAGCCGGTGTAGGAAGGGTGTGGGCTGCCGGAGTGGACAGCCCACTTATGTTGGAATTTGTAAAAATAGTCCGGGTTTGTGTGAAATGGATAGGAATTGTCCATGTGTTGTGTGCTTGAAATGGTATGAAAGCGAATGGCTTGATATGTGTGGAACTAGATGAGTTAAGACATTATTTTTAATGGATTAGTTCAATGACACAATTACATGGAATAAATTGTGTTATAAGCCATTGGAAATGATTATGAGTTGCTTTCGAGTGAGCTACATTGGAGTGATGAGTGATGTGTTAAAATTACATGAGTGTAATTGTAGTTGATTAAAATATGCATATTGTCATATTGTGTAAATGGTTTTGAAAATGGCGCCAATGCATTTTCATATGCAACTGGGTAACCTAGAGTTAGGTGTGAGTGCATGACAAGGTATTTTATAAAAGCAGATATAGTTGCGAAAGGAATTTCAAAGGATATTATTCGGAGAATTGGGTTGGAGATGGGCGGCCAGTCACTTAGGATGAGGACCATGGCCCATTTCGGAGGCTTCATGACCAATTCACCTCGGAGGGTAGTCCCATATTTCTGGGAATATTTCGGTGTGCTGTTTTCAAGAACAAAAGTTTTGTTTTGAAAATGATTATTTTCTCATACATGGCTTAGGCAAGTGTGAGTGAGTCGATAAGGACTCGTGACATGGGGATGACATGTAGACATTCAAGTAGGATCACGTATTTACTTGAGTGTGTGTTTAATTTAGACACTGCACTTAGGTGGTGAGTAGCCCACTTAGGGCGATTCTCCTACTGAGCTTTAGCTCACCCCGTCGTGGGACCCCCTTTATTTTTCAGGTACAAGGAGCGCTCGAGGAGACATCTCATTTTGAGGTTGATTTTGAAGAAGCCGGTTTGTGGCTTGATGGTTTTTGGACATAACATGTATTAGAATTGTAGATTTTAATATATGTTTGTATAAAACAAAAGTGTTATCAACTATTGAATTATTGGGAGATAATTGAAGAATAGTTATGATAATTGATTTTATGAGTATTGGTTTATAAGCCCAAGAGGCATTTTTACTCATGTTGGGATTATATTGCAATTATTGGACTGCTTGGGACAGGTATATGCAGGTTTAATACAAGATTTGTATTTGGGTAGAGCTCCCCGTACAAAGGAGACTGCGCACTATGAAGTGGTGTCGAGGTAACCCAGGCATCCGCTTGTGTTGAGGTTGACGGGTGATCAAACGGACCCCGAGTTTTTGGGCGTCACAAAAGAGCTTGTCTATTGAATTATTTCGGGTATCTAAAGGTTAATATTTACAAGTGCTCTGTTCCTTTCTATGAAGTCCAATTATTCCTATTAAAATTACTCCCTAAATGCATGTATTTATCAGTTTTATTTTTTAAAAGTTTTGTTTTATTTAAGAAGAAGCTAAGTCTAAATATCTTATATTTCTAATGAACTACTTGTATGTTGACTAAAATCTTGTTATTTTGGGACTTTGAACTAAAGGTTTTTTGTATGGAGTTACTTCTTTAAATAATAATAATCATAATTTATTGTAATATACCTTGATTATATATTATGATGCATATAAAACTTGCAATTTTCTATGAGCAAGAAAGAGTTGTATAGTGTTTGAGTGAGAGTGAGGATCTGGAAAGTTTGTCGATAAAATTATGAGAGTATTTTCATAGAGTTATTTTAAAGCATAGTAGGATTATATATCAAGTTAGAATGTTTACTGTTTTCTAAGCAATGTTAGACTTTGTCAAGTTGATAACTATGCTAATATTTTTAAATTTTGTCTGTTAGTTGGTCCAAAGGCCTATAAATTAAAGGCTTGTGTATACGTAAGGGGTATGAGTGGGAGAACTTTCATGAGCAAGAAAGAGTTGTATAGTGTTTGAGTGAGAGTGAGAGTTTTGTACAGAAAGTTTCAATCAATAAAATTGTAAGTATTTCATTCAATTATCTTGTGTTCTTACTTTAATTTCTTTTAAGTTTATTTTATTTATTTAGGGGAACAAGGGGTAAAAGATAAGCAAAGGGAAATGGAGTTTTGATTTTAAAATTGGTTAAATAATAATAATTAACCTACATTGATCCTGTTGTTATTATCTTTCTTATACACAAGGAAAAATATTCTTAAAAAATTAATCTTTTAAACCCATGTTTTGAAAGCGGAATTTTAAAACTAGAGTCTTTAGTCTTAACCCATGACCTTTAACCCGTTTTAGCCGAGGATAGGCGTTTGAGGGAGACTTTGTCTGGTCTTGGTGGGGGGTTTATCCTATGACAGTAGTTTCTGTCTTGTTCATCAGAGGGTGTTTTGGGGGAGAGATTTATGAGAATGTTTTGTTTTCTAGTAAGAGGGAAGAATGGTATCGAGCTGATGTGTTAATTTATTATTATTTAAAAACTTTTGAAATTAAATTCAGTACCAAAGCTTTATCTTACCCCGGATTAAAGATTATATTGTGAAAACCCTTTGAAATATTGTATGATTTTACATAAAAATTGTGTAATTTTGTATGTTTTTTAATTGTGTGTTAATTTTATGTCTTTTATTCATACATAGCCTAACGTGTTTACTCATTTAGATTATGATCATTAAAAGACTATTATTAAATTTACGTTCGGTGTGAAGAATATGAAAAATTTAGATAAGCGCATACTTTAAGAACAACTATAAAAACGACTAAAAGATATTCAAAACCTTGTGTCTCTCTTAAATATTTGTGTGAATCTGAAAACACTATTAAAAAACCTCTGAAGAATATTTTAATAAAAACCATAGTTAAAGCGAAATAGTTAAATATTATGTAGATAATCATGTTAGTAGTTCAAATTCTTATGCTAGTAGTTCAATTTCTTAGAAGTTAGTGTAGAAATAAGTGTAGAATTAGAAATCAGTATAGAAAACCAGTAGAAATTAATGAATCCTGAGTTTAAAAAAGAAGAAATTAAACAGTTTAGAAACATAGAAATTCGAGTTAGGAATAGCCAAAGTAGTATTAGAAGAGCATAAAGCGAGAAAGAATATGAACAAAAAATTTGAAATATACAATTCTTGCTAAGATAGATAGAATACCTGAATATTTAAATAAATATATATTAAAATACAAGGACCAGTAGGTGTTAAATTATGGAATGAATTTTCAACCTCACGAATACAAAAAAACTCTCCTTATACTGGCGGTAGAGTAGAATTTGTAAAAATTGGTTAAAGAAAAGAATGTGTGAATATAGGAGAAAGAAGTCAAATAAAAGAACAAGATTTAAATAAACAACTTTGTAGAAGATTAAATTTAGGAGAAGAATTAGATATAGGATGTAGAGATAGATATAGGGAATATAACAAACCCAATAGACATAAACAACCTTTTAGAAGAAAATCTAGAACTTATTATAAAAATCCAACCTTTGTCACAGATATAGAGAGCACATTAAATGTGGATAAAAGAAGAAGAACCAAATTATAGTAAAAACAATGTAAATGTTATTTGTAATGAGCGAGAAGGTCATATAAAACTGAATATCCTGGCTGAAAAAATTGCCAAATGAACGAAATAGAAAAACCCAATTAAAATCAATTTAATAAAAGGAATATGAAATAAATAGTGACAATGAAGAACTAGTTGTGATTGAATTTTGAGTGACAATTCTAGTATATAGCTTAGAAATGAAATAGAAAAATTCTTTTATTTTAAATAATAACTTAGGAAAATTTTGTAAAGATTGGTTAAGTAAATGATTTATATAAATGATTGATTGATTTGTTACTAAATGATTGTTTATTTGGTATAACTTTTGTATCTGGGAAAAATGAAACCAGGGTAAAAGCAAAAGCTTTTCAATTTGGGCAGATTACTTTAAATAAGTTTAAACCCAAACCTTCAATTTCGGTCTTTGTATTCTCAAAACCTTTTTTGAAGAACATAAAGTTGTGATAACCTTTGTTATTTGAAACCTCAAAACTTTCAAACCAAAATTTAGAGATAATATGGAAAAACCATTCCGACTTTATTGACATTTTCAAAAATTACACAAAAACCCGGTTTATTGTTTTAGAAGCCCGAAAAATTTAAATCTTATGTGACAAGAAAGCGAAAAGCGAATTAAGGATTTAAAAGCAGGTTAGAACCTTTGAACAATGTTAGTAAAGCCCGATTTAATTAGTATGATTAGAAAATCGGCCTTGCTTAGAAACAGTTTGACAAACTTTATTAGAACAAGTTGGATGCATTATCTATAATATTATAGAATCTTATTATTTAGAAAAATTTTATGAAAAAGTGTTTAAGAACCGGGGTATATTATATGAACAATTTAGAACCAAAACGGTGGAATTAAAAGCGAGTACATATGAAGCACCATGATCAGGTTATTTTTCATTGTTTATTTAGCTTAACTCTTAAATATGTCTATTTTGGATCAAAAATATTTAGAACTTATCCCTGAACTCATGGATCAAGGGATTTTGAAGAACATATTTTTAACTAGTTTTTATCAAATACCCAATAATTTTCCTGAAAAACTGAAAAATATTGTTCAATATCTTTTTACAATTGAAACTCATGTAGATATATCTTTTGAAACCATACCACCTTTGTTTTTAGAGCGGAGTAAGGCTTAGCATGCCTTATCATCATGTCTATATTAAACATAATAAAGAACCTTTAATTCCTCAACAACAACCTGAATGTGAAATGACACTTTCAAAAGATTTTCCTGTATATTACAATAGATTTAGAGATTTTCAAATTTTTGAATTTAGAAAAACTAGAAATAAAAATTTTTATCTTATTGGCGAAACCCCAACCATGTCAATTTGGAGAACCCAGCCATTGGAAAAAATTTTCAACCCAAAATTTTTTATAACCTCGAAAAGCGGGATTTTATTAACCGGCTTTGATGATTCTGAGTTATCATCGTCGCGATAGCGCAAACTTAAGGATAATCCTAGGTAAAAGCTATGCCAATAGAAAATGCAATGGAAGGATAAAGATGAAACTCTTCCCTCTTTTACTAGAAAACAAAAACATTCTCATAAATCTCTCCCGAAAACACCATGAGATTTAAATTAAGAATAGTAAACATCACTTAGTGTCATGGATAAACCCCGCCCAAGACAGGCAGAGTCTCCCTCAGCACTTTATCCTCGGTAAACGGGTTAAAGGTCATAGGTTAAGACTAAAGACTCTAGTTTTAAATTAAGCTTTCAAAACATGGGTTTAAAGATTAATTTTTAGAATATTTTCCTTATTTTGTATAAGAAAGATAATATAACAGGATCAATGTAGGTTAATTATTATTATTTAAGCAATTTTAAAAATCAAGCTCCATTTCCTTTGCTTATCTTTTACCCCTTTGTTCCCCTAAATAAAATAAAATAAACTTAAGAAATTAAAGTAAGAACAAAGAATTGAATGAAATACCACAAATTTTATTGAATCAAACTTTAGTACAAAAACTCTCTCACTCCTCACTCCTAACTCTTAAAATCAAAGCTCAAAACTTCTTTCTCTTTTCACTCTTCTAACTCATGTCTTTACGTATCTGGCTTCCGATTTATAGGCATTTAGACTAACTAAAGACAAAATCTAAAAAGTAAAAAGCTACCTAACAAATAAATGTTTGAGATCCACTTGTCCTAAAAGGACAATTGATAACTTACAACTCATTGAAAAGTTGAAAAAATCTACCTAAAGCCTTAAATGAATAATACATGTGTCCTTAAAGGACAATAAATATCCTATATTATAACTATTTACATAAAGACTTAAAAAATGAAAAGTTGACAAATCATACCAACTTTTGTACAAAATTTATTTGTCTTTTCTTCTCATCTTCACAAATTTTTACACGTTCCATCTTTTCTTTTGGCTTCTTCTTGTTGTTGAGACTCATCGACCTTTGGTTTCTTACCCAAGGCTGGCAGTACACTTTACCGGTTTGCGAGTTGAACAACGTTGCGGGTGTGATTTCATCTTTATCCTTCCATTGCATTCTCCACATTGTGATAACTCTCTTCGTCTAGATTTTCCCGAGTTTGCGTCATCGGCCGACGTATGATAATTCACATTGAATGCGCTGAAAGTAGTTAATAAAATCTGCTCTTACGAGGAGTTATAAAATTTTCGGGTTGAAAATTTTTCCAATCTTCCAGGTTCTCAAATTGACATGGTTGGGGTTTCTCCAATAAGATAAAAATTTTTATTTCTAGTTTTTCTAAATTCAAAAATTTGAAAATCTCTAAATCTATTGTAATATACAGGAAAATCTTTTGAACGTGTCATTTCACATTCAGGTTGTTGTTGAGGAATTAAAGGTTCTTTATTATGTTTAATATAGACATGATGATGGCAGTGCAGTGCTTCCATCGGTTCCTAAACAAAGGTGGTATGGTTTCAAAAGATATGCTATCATACATGAGTTTCAATTGTAAAAGATGTTGAACAATATTTTCGGTTTTTGAGGAAAATTGTGGGTATTTGATAAAACTAGTTAAAAATATGTTCTTCAAAATCCTTGATCCATGAGTTGGGGATAAGTTCTAAACTCATTTTGATCAAAATAGACATATTTACATAAGCTAAATAAATGATGAAAAATAAATCGGGATCATGGTAAGCCATATAGCTGTTTTAATTCCCACTTGTTTTTGGTTAGATTGTTCATATAATATACGGTTCTTAAACACTTTTTCATAAAATTTTTCTAAATAATAAGATTCTATAATATTATAGATGCTCAGTCAGAACTGTTCTTAATTACAAGTTTGTCAAGCGTTCGATAGCGGTGATTTTCTAATCATACTAATTAAAATGAGTTTTACTAACATTGTTCAAAGGTTCCTAGAAGGATCAGGCGGATTAACCTCATGAACACGAGGACCTCCGCACTCAACGAGATATAGAAACTTTTTCCTTAAAACCATAAATTAAAATCAGAGTGGAAGCGAACCCCTTTTCTGATTCTTCACATATCTTTTAAAAATAATGCGGAGACGAAGTCTTCAAAAATTTCTTTTTCTTTTCTTTTCCAACATAGATTTTCGGGGAAAAATCGGCGAGTTTCCTACATTTTTCGGACTTTGAGAATTTACAAACACATTAGAAAACATTTAAAAACACTTCTAAACTTCAATTCATCGAAACTTCCCGTATTAGGACTCCTCGTAAACCCAATCAAACACAATATACATATATATACATTCTTTCTTTCAAATCATCAAAACATTTAAACCTTCTTCAATTCCATGCATAATTTTATCAAAACGACAAATATTCACATATCTGATATGCAAATTATTTTCAATGGAGTCACATGCGTCGTCTCCTCGATAGCTCGACTGGCACACGGGGGTACCTAGATGCACATCTCGAGTCACAATGTTGTTGAAACATATGGAAAAAGGTAAGGCTAAACGAGCTCGGTGAGTGCTGCTATTTTCATTTATATAACATTTTCGATTACATATCAAAATAATACATACTTATACAATTAAAATCCATTTATACATTAAACATTTATTCCTTAAACTTTCTTTCCATAAATACTTATACCATTTAAAATCGAGTTTATGCTTTAAACATTTATACCTTAAACTTTCTTTCAATACTTATGCATTTTAAAATCCATTTATGCTTTAAATTTATGCCTTAAACTTTCTTTCCATAAATACTTATCATTTAAAATCCATTTTATGCTTTAAGAATTTATGCCTTAAAGCTTTCTTTCCATAAATACTTATGCATTTAAAATCCATTTATGCTTTAAGCATTTATACGCCAGCTTTCTTTTCTTTATTTCTTTCTTTCATTCTTTCGATGGAACCAGGGGAATAAACACCTTTGAATAGTTTCAGTGCGACGGTGAGGACAGTCACATTCAGTCATAACCACTCTGGCTGCGGAGAAACTCCGGCTTGCATAGGGTTCAGTCATAGTACTTTATCACGTGTAAGGATATTACTCTAGACACCTATTTCCACCCTGGAGTTAACCTATAACTTTACCCTCTTAATCCCCTTGCAGCAAAGTGCCCGGCCGATATCAGGTCATACTTAGTCATAGGGGTTTAAGGGTAACCATCAGTAAAACATTTCTTCAAAATACATTTATAAATACATTTAAATCCTTTACTTTATCATTACAAAACACATATCATACTTTAAACATTTTAAACTTTCATAATACCTTAACATATGCATACATATTTGGCACATATAAATATATGCATTGATGCAAAGATAAAACAATGCAATATAAAACATTTCCATATGCCTTAACATTTACATAAAAATTTACATTAAACTTTCCAGTTTAACATTAAAACCATTCACTTTTAAAACTAAATTCTCAAAATATCATTTTCACTCACGAGTTCATCGCTCAATTCGCTTGCTTCCCGTTGAGTTCCCGTTCCGTCAGATCCATCCTTTTCACCCTTTTCAAGAAAATCACAACTATACATTAATCATAACTTCCATTTTAATCCACCATACACATTCATTTAAAGCCAAATGAACAAATTACCATAAGCACCTAAAAACTCATTCATTTTGGCCAACCTTTTTCCAACCATACCCTATAGACTTTATGACTCAAAATTATTCAAACGGTCTTCAAAATTTATGAAACTCTCAGATCAGTTCTTGATATATCAAATAACATCTCTTTAAATTTTCAATTTAAAATTCCGTCTCTAAAGCCCTCAACCATATAACACAATCTGCACAACAAATAACTCAGTTTGGCAGAACAGTCTGCACATAGCTCCACTTTGAACCATTTTCTGGGCACCCAAACACAATTTGCATGAACTTCCGTTAGATAAATTTTCCCCCCTAGAAGTCTATTTTACCCAGAATTTTGAATCTCAATTCCGATCTGAAATAGGCAAGTTATGGCCAAAATACCAAAACTGGTCAAAACAGAAAACAGGACATTTCCTGTCGAATTGCTGCCCAAAATTTACCAAATTGTGTTTCTCTTCCATTTTTTTCTTTCATAAACACTTAAATCTGATGCATTATACCCATTTCAACATATCACACAAAGTCTACATCAAACCTAACCATTCATTCCTTGATTTGTCAAAACCCTAATCTAATCCATGGCTTTCTCAATTTATCTCAAAGTCATCATCATTCAACCCTAAATGCCACTAATTTAACATCCATACAAGAAAATCAAATCATTAGGCATGAAAACGCAAAAATCCAACTTTCCCACCATGAAAAACTTTACTTGTTTCTTGGGTTTCCCTTGTCTTCTCTTCCTTGATTCACTTGGAGCTCACTTGGAAGCTTGAAGAGAATAAAAATTCACCTCTACCACTTTGCCCTACCCTTTCTCCTCCTCTTTCTCCTTTCTTCCCTTTCTTTTCTATCTTTCTCCTTTCTCTCCTTCTCATGGACGTGATCTCCTCTCTTTGGAGCACTTAAATCCCTAATTTTAGACTTAAATATTCTTCAAAAGTACCCTTAAATTAAATAATTCCTGTTGGTTAGTTTAAAGTGGTTTACACTTTTATCAGCTTCTCATTGGTCCATTCTCATGAGACTAAGTCATTTACCATGATTTAAATCATAACTTAGCCATTAAGAAAGGTTTTAATTGGCTCTCATAATAAAATATCTCCTTATAAGCGACTTTATCTCGATTTCACCTTATCTTTGTTTTATCACGGAGTTAAATGTCAAAAATATTCTATGGTCGTCTAAACTTCAAATTAACCATGAATTATTCAAATTAAATCCTTCACAGTGAATTCCAGGCTCTGAAATCACCGAAATCAGATTTAAAATCATTAAAATCGGAAATTCGGACAATAGCGTATTATTATTCGAATTACGTTCGGATCGCCTGGAAACTATCCAAACGGACCCCGTTTCACTCGCGTTTCCGGTTTAGTTAGACTACATGATTGATTAGGACATTTTACCATTATTTCCGGCCCAATTTCCGAAAAATTTCGGCCACTGAGACTCAATTTTGATCCAGGAAATCACTATTCACTTAAATCTCCCATTATCTTCTAAATGTCTCCAGTTCAAAGTCATAAGAACTGAAATTTTCTTAAAATCCCTTTACCCAGCCCCTCCCATCGGGATAAAATAGAGAAAAAAATCACTATTCATTAGAATTTTGGTTACAATTTTGAAAATTTTCACTTCATGCCCAAATGATGTCTGGGCGTTCTAAATTCTAATCCACCCTGCTTCTATCATTAGGCCTCCAAATCGGTTCAATAACTACTATTATAACATTCAATAAGGTTGGGGTTTTACAATCACCCCTCCTTATAAAAATTTCGTCCTCGAAATTTAAATTCTCAAGTTGCTTCCTCTCTACCGTGATTCATCCACAACACCTTTGCTAAAGGAATCACTTTGTTTCAAAGAACCTAATCATTTCGATCAACAATTTGAGCCAGGTCTTTCCTCATACGTCGATTTTTTCCAATTCAACCAGGTTGATCTCTTAACACATGTGAAGAATGCATGTATACTTTCGAAGCATAGAAATGTAAAATATGTCATGTGATACGGTCGGGTGGCAACCTCAACCAGGCAGCTACCTCTCCAATTATTTTCATAATTTCATAAAGTCCCATATAGATGAAACGCTTCCCTTTCTTTAGAATATCGACACCCTTTCCCGGGGTGATATCCTCATAAATACACGATCCCCCACCTAAAATTCTAAATCTCTCCTTGGGTTATTAACTTAACTTTTACGTCGATCTTGAGCTATCTTTAATCTATCGCGATAACAGCGTATGCATTGTAGCACAGTGATTATGAACCCTAAATTTTCTCTCACTTATCATCCAAACACATAATGGGTCCACACTTCCTTCCATATAGGCCTCATAAAGGCGCCATTTCAATGCTTGCATGATAACTATTATTGTAGGAAAACTCCATTAATGGTAAATGTCTTTCTAACTTCCTTTAAACTACAACACCTGAGCCTTGAGTAACTTCAATGTCTGTATGGCTCTTTCGGATTGGTCATCAGTGAAGTCGTCTGATCTGCTTTTATATACAACTTCGATGACTTCTCATTAAGTCACTATTTTTCCATAGGTAGGAAATTGGCGATTTAGATCAATCTATCCCACAATCACCTATATCACATCATAACCACTCTGTGAAGTGGAAATAAAAAAAACCATCATGATTCTCTCCCATTTCCCTTCCGAGGATCGGAAGAGACTATAAGAACCTGAATCTTTGATGCTCGACCTTAACTTTTGACAAATGAGACATTGAAATAAATTACGCAACATCTTTCTTTATACCCCCTCCACCTTTAGTATTCCTTAGGGTATGATGTTTAGTGTTTCCACGATGCATCGCCTATGTAGAGAAGAGTGAGCCTCTCCCATAATTTATTTCTTTAATCTTCCCACATCTAGTACACATAACTTGTGACCTATCATCACTATACCATATGCAGTACTAAAATCCTTTTAAGCGCGAGACTGGGTTTCCTTTTCAATTTAATCATGATCGTATCTTGAGTACATAGCTCCCTTACCTTGTCTATTGAAATGCAGGACTAATATGCACATCAATTATAGTCTCGCACCTAAAGACCTCAATTCCATAATCTAGGGAAATTTACCTGACCTTTAGGTGAGATATGGAACGTAGGCTTCCTACTAAGAGCATCGATTACCACATTAACATTTCCACGATGGTACTCGATAGTGCCTCATAATCCTTAATGAGTTCAACCCATCTCTCTGTCTCATATTTAACTTTTCTATGTGAATAAATATTACATGTTCTTGTGATGCATGCAAAAATTTTACATGCGACTCCATGTCGATGATGCCTCCATATCACGTGAGCAAAGACTACATGACCCGACTCTAGGTTATGTCTCGGATAGTCTGCTCATGCTTTTGATTGCCTTAAATCATATGCTATCCGTTTCATGTTGCATTAACACACCTAGCTGCTGAAAGCATCACAATATCTTGTATCCTTCTTGCCACCCCAATGAATTGTAAGAACTAGGGCTAAGGTCAAATTCCTTTTAGTTCATGTCGAATCTTTTACGACATGTCTCTTCCGCCACAAACTTTTCATCTTTCCTTGTCAATTTAGTCAAAGGATCCAGCTAACTGAAAATCCCATAACAACCTTAGATAATACCACACTAAACTAGAAAACTTTGTATCTACGTCACATTCGTAGGTGGTTTCGGTTCCGCAATTTTCTCGATCTTTTGAGGATCAGCGAAACCCTTCACTTTGAAATCACATGCCTTAGAAGGCCTTTGTCTAACAGGAACTAGGAATTTTACTAAGTTTGGCATCTTAAATTAAATAAATTTACTTAGATGCTCCTCATGATCTTCATTCTTTGCTTAAATAGATTAAAATGTCATCAATGAATACTATAACAAAGCCGATCTAAATAAAGAATTTGAAAGATCCTATTCATAAGATCCGTAAAAGCATTTTGAATATAAGTTAGTCAAACTAGCATGACTAAAACTCACCAATGCCTATCACAGGTGTTTTCAAAGTTGTCACTTAGGAGCATCCTCGACCTAATCTTTAATTGATGTGTAACCCCGAGCTTAGATCCATTTTCAAAAATACCCTCGTTCCCCGTAATTGATCAAAAAGATCATCAATCCGTGTAAATGGGTGTTGATTGCGTATTTTCACTTTATTCAGCTCTGCGAAATCAATATCTGATCTTAAACTTTCATCATCATTTTTTTTTATAAACGACGGCACTCCCAGGCGAAGTACTCGGCTAACAAAACCCTTACTCCACCAGCTCATCCATTTTATACTTTCAATTCTTTCAATTCTTTCAACTTTTAAGGAGCCATCATATAAGGTGCCTTAGCGATTAGTTTACGTCCTAGGGTCATTTCAATCCTAAGAATTAATATATATATATATATATATATATATTTTTTTATACCTCCTAGAGATCCTCTGGAAATACATCAGGAATTATTTGACTATCGGAATATCTTCCATTCGACTACCATTATCCCACACCTCAATAGCATAAACTAGGTACCTTTTATATAACTTTAGTATTTTACTAGCCCACATAAGCTGTCATATTGTTGGTAGGTAGTATTTTAAAGTAACCCATAAAGCTTGACCTCTGTCTTCCTTGGCTTATAGAACTAACCTCTTTCCTATAACAATCCTTTGTAGCATGATGTCTAGATAGTAAATCCATGCCTAATATAACATCAAAGTCATGGATATCTAATAATATCAAATGCTACTTGAAAACTCCTAGCCTCAATAATCACTATGTTGTAGCAAATCAACTTTTCCATACTTTTCTGGGGTGGCAAAATCCTACAGTACACACATTCATCATTATGTCTTCAATTTCTTCCATTTTCTTTCCAACAATTACAATTAACAATTCATAATGTCATTGATTCACTTAAGCTAAATTAAACCCATGCATTTTCAATTAACCATCTCATTACCCTCTATCCGCGACCATGCCTTTCCGGGATCTCCTATCTAGTCATAATTTCTTGCCTCTAATTTCCTTATCCTCTCAATGGACACTGTCGGCTCACGGGCTGATTAAATGTTGTGGCTAACATCTGAGCCATCTGCTCTAAAGGTATCTATCCTCCTACGACCTCAGGAGGCGGTGGCGGCCCTAGCTGTACTGCGGGTGGAGGAACATACGCAGACTCATCAACATGTTCCTCAGGTGGTGGGTGCTACTTTGCCTCGGGAGCTCTCTGGTGGGTGGTCGGCCTCGGCGACACATTTTACGTGAATTCAAAATTTTAATATGTCATATAATGCATATATGATTTAAATCCACATAAATTTTTTGTTTTGTTTTTGAAATCTTAAAGAAAACATTAAAACAATCATATAAAAATAAAAATTTTCAAATCTTTATAACATTTCAAAACTTCGCTGCGATACCATGTTGAGATCCGGTGGGTTAACCTCATGAACCGGGGACCTCGGCACTCAACGGATATGAAACTTTTCCTTGAAACCATAAATTAAAATCAGGTAGGCGAACCCCTTTACAATTCTTCCACATATCTTTTAAAAATAATGCAGGCGAAGTGCTAAAAAATTTCTTTTTCTTTTCTTTTCCAACACTTAGATTTTTCGAAGGAAAATCGGCGGAGTTTCTGTTTCGGACTTTCCCAAATTTACAAAACACATTAGAAAACATTTAAAAACACTTCTAAACTTGATTCATCAACTTCCATATTAGGACTCCTCGTCCACCCAGCCAATCAAACACAATATACATATATATACATTTATTTCTTTCAAATCATCAAAACATTTTAAACCTTCTTCAATTCCATGCATAATTTTATCAAAACATGACAAAATATTCCTACTTATACAATATCTGAAATTGGCCTCCAATGCGGTCACATCGTCGTCTCCTCGATAGCTCGACTCAGCACGAGGAGGGGTACTCTGATGCACGTCTCGGAGTCCTGAAAATATTTGTTGAAACATATGGAAAAAAGGTAGGCTAAGCGAGCTCGGTGAGTGTATATTTTCATTTTATATAACATTTTCGAGTACATATCAAAATAATACATACTTATACAATTAAAATCATTTATACATTAAACATTTATTCCTTAAACTTTCTTTCCATAAATACTTATACCATTAAAATCGGTTATACTTTAAACATTTATACCTTAAACTTTCTTTCAATAAATACTTATGCATTTTAAAATCCATTTATGCTTTAGAATTTATGCCTTAAACTTTCTTTCCATAAATACTTATGCATTTAAAATCCATTTATGCTTTAAATTTATACCTTAAACTCTTTCCATAAATACTTATGCATTTAAAATCCATTTTATGCTTTAAGCATTTATGCCTTAAACTTTCTTTCTTTATTTCTTTCTTTCATTCTTTAAGTGGAACCAGGGAATAAACACAACTGAATAGTTTTTCGAATGCGACGGTGAGGGACAGTCACATTCAGTCTGCTCACTCTGGCTGCGGAGAAACTCACGCTTTACGCAGGGTTAGGTCATAGTACTATCACGTGTAAGGATATTACTCTAGACACCTATTTCCCTCCCTCAGTTAGTATTATATAACTACCCTCTTAATCCTTACACGCTTAAGTACTTCGACCGATATCGAGTCATAACAGTCATAGGGGTTTAAGGTAACCATCAGTAAAACATTTCTTGAAATACATTTATAAATACATTTAAATCCTTTACTTTATCATTAAAACACATATGCATACTTTAAACATTTTTTAAGCTTTCATAATACCTTAACATATGCATACATATTTAATATACACATATAAATATATGCATTGATGCAAGATAAAACAATGCAATATAAAACATTTCCATATGCCTTAACATTTACACAAAAATTTACATTAAACTTTCAGTTTAACATTGTTCCATTCACTTTTAAAACTAAATTCTCAAAATATCATTTTCACTCACAGTTCATGCTCCAATTCAGCTTGCTTTGTTGAGTTCCGTTCGATCCGATCAGCCTTTTCACCCTTTTCCAAAGAAAATCACAACTATACATTAATCACTTAACTTCCATTTTAATCCACCATACACATTCATTTTAAAGCCAAATGAACAAATTACCCATAAGCACTAAAGCACATTCATTTTGGCCAACCTTTCCAATACCACCCTATAGACTTTATGACTCAAAAATTATTCAAGCGGTCTTCAAAATTTATGAAACTCTCCAGATCAGTTCTTGATATATCAAATAACATCTCTTTAAATTTTCAATTTAAAATTCCATCTCTAAAGCCCTCAACCATATAACACAATCTGCACAACAAATAACTCAGTTTGGCAGAACAGAATCTGCACATAGCTCCACTTTGAACCATTTTCTGGGCACTTTAAGCTTACAATTTGCATGAACTTCCGTTAGATAAATTTTTCCCCTAGAAGTCTATTTTACCCAGAATTTTGAATCACTCAATTCCGATCTGAAATGAGCAAGTTATGGCCAAAATACCAAAACTGGTCAAAACAGAAAACAGGACATTTCCTGTACCGAGACTACTGCCCAAAAGTGCAAATTGTGTTTCTCTTCCATTTTCTTTCACTCTAAACACTTAAATCTGATGCATTATACATTTCAACATATCACACAAAAGTCTACATCAAACCCTAACCATTCATTCCACTTGATTTGTCAAAACCCTAATCTAATCCATGGCTTTCTCAATTTATCTCAAAATCATCATCATTCAACCCTAAATGCCACTAATTTAACATCCATAAAAGAAAATCAAATCATTAGGCATGAAAAACATAAAAATCCAACTTTCCCACCATGAAAAACTTACTTGTTTCTTGGGTTTCCCTTGTCTTCTCTTCCTTGATTCTTGGAGCTCACTTGGAAGCAGAAGAGAATAAAATTCACCTCTACCACTTGCCTACCCTTTCTCCTCCTCTTTCTCTTTCTTCCCTTTCTTTTCTATCTTTCTCCTTTCTCTCCTTCATGGACATGATCTCCTCTCTTTGGAGCACTTAAATCCCTAATTTAGACTTTAAAATATTCTTCCAAAAGTACCCTTAAATTAAATTCCATTGGTTAGTTTAAAGTGGTTTTACACTTTGCCAAGCTTCTCATTGGTCCATTCTCATGAGACTAAGTCATTTACCCATGATTTAAATCATAACTTAGCCGAAGGTTTTAGTGGCTCTCATAATAAAATATCTCCCTTATAGCGACTTTTATCTAGGTTCACCTTATCTTTGCTTTTATACGATTAAATGTCAAAAAATATTCTATAGTCGTCTAAACTTCAAATTAACCATGAATTATTCAAATTAAATCCTTCACGGAGTGAATTCCAGGCTGTTTGAAATCACGAGAGGAATCGATTTAAATCGTGTCGAGTCGGACAATAGCGTATTATTGAAATACGTTCGGATGCTGGAAACTATCAAGCGACCCGTTTCACTCCGTTCGGTTCGTTAGACTCATGATTGATTAGGACATTTCGTATTTAGGCTTAATTTAGAAAAATTTCGGCCTGAACTCCAATTTTGGTCGAAATCACTATTCACTTAAATCTCCCATTATCTTCAAAATATCGAGTTCAAAGTCATAAGAATGAAATTTTCTTAAAATCCCTTTGCAACCCCTCCATCGGATAAAATAAGAAAAAATCACTATTCATTAGGGCACCAGGTTACAATTTTAGGAAAAATTTTCACTTCATGCCCAAATGATGTCGGGCGTTCTAAATTCTAATCCACCCTGCAGCCCATCATTCGACCTCAAATCAGTTCAATAACTACTATTATAACATTCAATAAGGTTGGGGTTTTACACTAACTCTGTTTTTAAATCCTTAATTTGGTTTTCTTACTTTTCTTGGTTCATAAGCATTTGAAATTTTTCAGTTTCTAAAACAATAAAGCGGATTGCAACTAATTTTTGAAAATGTTGAGTAAAGGCTGAAATGGTTTTTCCATAAGCATATTCTAAATTTTGGTTTTGAAAGTTTTGAGGTTTAAAGACCAAAGGTTATCAACAACCAACTTTATGTTCTTCAAAGGTTTGAGGAGAATACAAGGCGAAATTGAGGTTTGGGTTTAAACCATTTAAAGTAACCGGTTCCCAAATTGAAAAGTTTTTGCTTTTGAATTTCTCCTTTGAGCCATTTTTCCTGTACACAAAAAGTTAGTAATAAATAAACAATCATTTAGTAATAAATCAATCAATCATTTATATAAATCTGTCTACTTAACCAATCTTTTACAAAATTTTCCTAAGTTATTATTTAAAATTAAAAAGAATTTTCTATTTCATCTTCTAAGCTATATATACTAAATTGTATCACTCCTCAAAATCCTAATTCACTAACTAGTTCTTCATTGTCACTATTTATTTCATATTCTTTTATTAAATTGATTTTAATTTGGGTTTTTCTATTTCGTTCATTTGGCAATTTTTTCAGTTCAGGACATTCAGGTTTTATATGACCTTCTTGCCCACATAAATAACATTTACATTGTTTTTTACTATAATTGGTTCTTCTTCTTTTTATCCAATATTTACCAGGTTTCCTATATCTTGTATTAAAAGGTTGATTTTTATAATAAGTTCTAGATTTTCTTCTAAAAGGTTGTTTATGTCTATTGGGTTTGTTATATTCCCTATATCTATCTCTACATCCTATATCTAATTCTTCTCCTAAATTTAATCTTCTACAAAGTTGTTTATTTAAATCTTGTTCTTTTATTTGACTTCTTTCTCCTATATTCAAACATTCTTTTTCTAACCAATTTTTTACAAATTCTACTCTACTGCCTATATAAGGAGAGTTTTTGTATTCAGAGGTTGAAAATTCATTCCATAATTTAACACCTACTGGTCCTTGTATTTTTAATATATATTTATTTAAATATTCAAGTATTCTATCCTATCTGCTTAAGAATTGCATATTTCCTAAATTTTTGTTCATATTCTTTTATATACGAAAGGTTACATAATTTTAATTGTTCAAACTTATAAAGATATAATACAGGTTCATTTAAATCCTCTTGGGTTGTTCCTAAAAAATACAATTTTATAAGATTTATAAACACAGATATACTAAAATTATTTCTAACTACGAAAATAACTCTTTGTTTTCTTGTTCCATGTTTCTAAAAAATTATATCTGAGTTCCTCTAAAGTGTACTTTTACAATATTCATATATTTCTTGTTGGTTTGAAAGCTACAATTACTCCGTCGAATTTAAAGATTGATTTTCTATGGTTTTTCTAAGATCATTATTATTATCTATATCTAAAATTGGTCCATTTGTTCTATATTCATTTATTGGTTGTGAATAACTACTAGAAGGTTCTATTCTTGTTTTAAATTGAAGGCCTTGTCTAACTATTTCTGTTTTTACATTCACAAATTCTTTTTCAATTTTATTCTCTTTTGTTATTTTTTCTTCATGTTCTTTTGAGATTTCAGTTATTTCATTTATTTTTTCATCTTTTTCTAGAATATGTGGTTGTATTATAAATTGGTTTATTACTTCTATATCTAAAAATTTTTTAACTAGGTTTGATTGATAAAGTTTTGAAATGATTTGATCATCTAAATAGTGTACACATTATATCTATAAAGTTTTCTCTATCTTATTGGTTCATCTAACAATTTTGGATTTTCAAATTCTTCTAACATTCTATCAATTAACTCTGAATTCTATACTAAAATTTTCTACGATTTCTATATTTGCCTGATTTGGTTTCTATGCTTACTATATTAACATGTTCAGATTCAGTTTCACTATCAGTCTCTGGTTCTATATTTATGGTTTTATAATTTCCAAATGTTATACTAGCACTTCCATCTTTATTGTGATATATATTACTAAAGGTTGGATATTTTGTTTCAGGTTTATTTGTTTGTGGTAATTCCCATTCTCTTCCTAACAAATAATTTGTATCTAAGGGTTTAGCTTCAATCATGTTTACAGTTTTGCTACCAAAGTTTTACTATATCCATCAAATTCCATTATCATTTTAAACTTAAAGCATTTGTTGTTTTCAATAAATCCTATAGCTACACTGAGTTTTGCTACTGGTTCCATATCATATCCTTTTGTATTTATGGTTATTTTTATTTTTCGGTGAATTCTCTAAGATCTCACATACAAAAGCTGTGGGATACAACCTATAACGCTTATAATTTTGATTCATATTTATACGCACTAGCTAAAGAGCTCGTCTATTGAATTATTTACGGTATCTAAAGGTTAATATTTACAAGTGCTCTATTTCCTTTCTATGAAGTCCAATTATTCCTGTAAAATTATACAAATGCATGTATTTGCTCCCGGTTTTATTTTTTAAAAGTTTTTTATTTACGAAGAAATTTAAGTCTAAATATACTATATTTCCTAATGAACTTAACGTATGTTGACTAAAAATCTTGTTATTTTGGGACTTTGAACTAAAGGTTTTTTGTATGGAGTTACTTCTTTTATTGCCTTTTTCAATTTTTCTTCTATAAATTCCTTGACATTTTCTTTTGGTTTTATTACTTCTACAATTTCCATGGTTTTACTTCTAAATTTCTAGGTTCAAATGGATTGATTTTATTTTCTACACTATATTTTGGTTTTTCTCCTAAACTAAGTTTTTCAAATTGTTGGAAAAGATTTTCTATTTTATTTTCCTCTAATTTACTAGGTTTCTTAACTAATTGTTCAAGTATTTGATCTACTTTTTGACTAAGTTTTTCTAATAGTTCTTTCAAATTTTGTTGTTCAGTTTTTATTTTTTCGATTTCTTTTCTACAAAATTTATCTTCTTCCTTAAATGTTCTTTTATATAATCTAAGTTGCTTCTAATTAAATTAAAATGTTTAAAGTCTTCCAGCTTCTTTTCTAATTCCTAAGGTTGTGTTACACAATTCTATTCTTCTCTCTTGAATTTCTTTAACTTTTTCTAGGTTTTGTATATCACATTCACACTCACATTTTATTCTTTCTCGCTTTTTATGTTCTTCTAATACTACTTTGGTTATTCCTAACTGAATTTCTACAAGTTTCTTAAAGCACATTTAATTTCTTCTTTCTTCGAGGATTCATTAATTTCTCTTGGTTTTCACTATCTTTTGATTTCTAATTCTACCTTATTTCTACACTAACTTCAGAATTGAACTACTAGCATAGAATTTGAACTACTAACATAAGATTATCCTACGCTAATATTTAACTATTTCAGTTTTAACTATGGTTTCTAGGTTAAAATATTCTTCGTAGGTTTCTTTAATAGTGTTTTCGTATTCACACAAATATTTAAGAGACACAAGGTTTTGAATATCTTTAGTCAGGTTTTTGATAGTTGTTCTTAAAGCATGCAGTTTATCTAAATTTTTTCTATATTCTTCACAGTGAAACGTAAATTATTACACTAGTTCTTTTACACGATCATAATCTAAATTATAAACACTAGGCGGATAAGGAATAAAGACATAAAAATTAACACACAATTAAAAACATACAAAATTTCACAATTTTTATGTAAAATCCTTACAATATTTCAAAAGAGGTTTTCTCATGATATAACTTAGCGGGTAGATAAAGCTTTGGTACTACGGAATTTAATATTTCAAAGTTTTTAAATAATAATAAATTAACATACATCAGCTCTGATACCATTCTTCTAGTATGGTATCAGATTATATATGCATTAATTGAGAATATGAACAATGTTAGAATACATTTTTATCTTTAATTGTATTATGAATATGAAGATACAATATTCATATATAACTTTTACTAGTAATAGTTATATATTACTATATTGTATATAAAAACTTTTGTAGACCAACTCTATATCATGAACATGATGATATGCAATTATGTTATATACTATCATACATCGCAGTCAATGGAAGACTAGGGGTATTTTATATTACAATAGAATTTTCATAATATAGTGTTTATAATTTAGATTATGATCGTGTAAAAGAACTTAATGTAATAAATTTACGTTCGACGTGAAGAATATGAAAAAATTTAGATAAATGCATGCTTTAGAACAACTATCAAAAACGACTAGATATTCAAAACCTTGTGTCTAAATATTTGTGTGGTCTACAGCTCTTATTAAAGAAACCTACGAAGAATATTTTAACCTAGAAACCATAGTTAAAACTGAAATAGTTAAATATTATGTAGATAATCTTTATGTTAGTAGTTCAAATTCTTATGCTAGTAGTTCAATTTCTTAGAAGTTAGTGTAGAAATAAGTGTAGAATTAGAAATCGATATAGTTTCGTGAAAACAATAGTCTGATTTAAAGAAGATTAGCAGTTTAAGAAACTAATAATAGGTCCAGGAAACAACAGAAATGTGACAGAAAGAACATAAAAAAGCGAAGAGAAAAATAAAATGTGATGTGGCTGTGATATACAAAACCTAGAAAAAGTTCAGAAGAACCTTCAGCAGAAGAAAGAATAGCAGATTTGTGTAGTAACACAACTAACAGGAAGCCCAGGAAAGAAAGGCGGAAAGACTAAGCGACTGGTAGAAGCAACTTAGATTATATAAAAGAACATTTAGTTAAGAAGATCAAATTTTTGTAGAAAGAAAATCGAAAAAGCAAAAGCTAATTCTTTGAAAAGAACTAATAGAAAAACTTAGTCAAGAAGCAGATCATGCAATTGAACCAGACGAAACCTAATGAAACCAGAGGAAAATAAAATAGAAAATCTTTCTTGCAATTTGAAAAATAGTTGAGAGAAAAAACAAAATATAGTGTGAAAACTAAAATCAATCCCATTGAGCTAGAAAGTAGTAAACCATGAGCTAACAGAAAATAATCGAAAGAAAATGAACTATTAAAATAGAAACTTTTGAAGTTGAAATTTTTAGATGAGAAATATATTAGATAATGAATCAAAAAATAAACCTAGAAATAATAAGACTCCTTTAGATTTAGAAAAATTAGTACAACCTTTAGAAAGTAAAATAAATCCTTATAATATATGGAAAGATTTGAGCAATAATGAGGAAAACCCTATATAGAAGTTAAGACAAATAATTTAGGAAATAAAGAAACTCAAAAAGAAGAAGAACCAATCAATTCTTTAGAACAACAATGAGTAAATAAGCAAAATAAGGTAAAAACAATAACATTTCCAACAACTATTAAATTAAGAAAAGCTGAAATAAAAGTAGAAGCTGATATTGAATCTTGGAGCTAGTAAAAACCTTTTATTTACGAGAAATCTTAGTACCAAAGAAGATCCAACAAACCTTAACTCAACTGTAGAATTAGTGCAGTAAAATCAAGAAAAATAATAATAACAAAATATATAGCTAGTATTCAATAATAATTAACAACATATATGACATTACCACGAACCTATTTAGTACCTAGTATAAGTTTGTATCCTTTTATTTAGGTTTAAATTTTGTACATTCTTTGCAGGAGGTATAACAATACAAAACAACCAAGTTAGCTTTCTTAAAAACTGCAACAATTGCTTATCTTGTAAAACCCTGACCTTATTGAATATTTATAATAGTGGTTGTGAGCCAGTTTGAGGTCTAATGATAGAAGCGGAATTGATTAAATTTAGAAGCGCTACGGGCGTCATTTGGGCATGAAGTGAAAATTTTTTTATTGTGAGACCCCCACCCTTCGTGACCACCTCATGGGTACCCTTCAGGTGGAAGCTCACTCATAGGATATCCTCATTCCCATTGAGTTCCTTTCGCCTCCCCAGAGATTCGAACCCAGGACCTAGGGTCTTTAGTCAATGGGAAAGCAGCTCTGCCATTTCAAGCCCCTGAGCTACTAGCTCGGTTGGTACCTTCCCGTTGATCTATGGTAACTTCACACAATCTCCCGATGAGGATTTCATACATGCATTATAGTTTTGCACGAGAATTAAGAGCAGAAAGCTTAGGACGCCACATCATGCAGACAAAGGCGGGTTTCACATGTTCACTAGGGCATGATAAGCAAAAATAGGCCTCCAGTGGTTGATGTTCTTAGCATGATATGCGGTTTTAGAAAAATCAGCTTCATTGGTTCCCGGTCGCCCAGGCTTCCGGAGAGTTTTAAAGCAAGCGGTTGAGCCGGGCTCAGTTTAGATTTCAAAGCAATTCGGTTGAGCAACTCGAGTGGGTTTTATTTTTCAAAGCATGTGGTTGAGCTCGAGCTCATTTTATGAAAAGTTTGGCTTTTGAAAAGGTTGTAGAAGTTTTAAGAGACTTTTCAAACAAGATAAAGCAAGCAAGAAAGAAAAAAGTGAAGTTTTATAAACTTCTAAGCAAGCAAAAATAAGAGTTTTACAAGCTTTTAAAGAAAAGGCGAAAATAAGCGGCGAAAGTTTGAAAACTTTTAAACCAAGCGAAAGCAAAAGAAACCGGAAAATGGTGGCAAGGGGTTTTACATTTTAAGATGTTTCAGGAAAAGCAAAATAACACATAAGCATACTCACTAAGCTCGTTTAGCTCATTGGTTTCATTTAAAAACTATTTTCAGTCTGTAGTCTGCATAAAGGCATTTAGACCTGATAAAGGGACTAGTCACGACATCGGTTTAAGTCTTGTGTATTAATTATATTTTGTAAGAACATACTTTGAAAGTTGTAATGGAACATATCATATACTGAGTAGTTTTATGGGAATGTGTTGGTATCTTTGATTGCCATATTTTGGATATAGTGTAATTGGATGTATAGAGTTTGGAATTAGACTATGTGCATTTGAGTATCTTTGTAGAAGTTTTCATTGCTAAGATTTTTACCAGTCTAGTTATAAATAAAGAAAATTTATAGGAGGTTCGAGCAACGAGCAATGCGGCTTACCGCTTCCAGGGGATTTCTAGTCGTTGGGTGCAGTGAGTTTCGTGGGTGGCGGCTCTTGCCGCCGGTGGGGTGAGGGTGTGTCATAAACTCTTCATTTACATTGTTTTTACTATAATTGGTTCTTCTTCTTTTTATCAATATTTACCCGAAGGGTTTCCTATATCTTGTATTAAAAGGTTGATTTTATAATAAAAGTTCTAGATTTTCAATATTTAAAAGTTGTTTTATGTGTCTGTGTGGGTTTGTTATATTCCCACATAACTCTGTCTACACATCCTATATCCAATTCTTCTCTAAATTGTCTTCCTCTGAAGTTGTTTTGACTTCAAATCTTGTTCTTGTTTGACTTCACCTCTATATTCAAACATTCTTTTCCTAACCAATTTTTACAAATTCTGATACTCACTTTATATAAGGAGAGTTTTGTGTCGAGAGGTTGAAAATTCATTCCATGAACTAACTTTCACGATCCTTGTATTTTAATATATATTTATTTTAAATATTCGAATTATTCTATCTATCATAGCAAGAATTGCATATTTCCTAAATTTTTGTTCATATTCTTTTATATACGAAAAGGTTACATAATTTTAAGCTGTTCAAACTTATAAGATATAATACGAGTTCATTTACATCTTCTTGGGTTGTTCCTAAAAATGAAATTTATAAGATTTATAAACACGAGATATACTAAAATTATTTCTAACTTCACAGAAAATAACTCTTTGTTTTCTTGTTCCATGTTTCTAAAAAATTGTAATACAGTTCCTCTAAGTGTACTTTTACAATATTCATATATTTTGTAAAACCCCAACTTGATTGAATGTTATAATAGTAGTTTTAGGCTGATTAGAGGTCGATGATAGAAGCAGGTAGATTAAATTTAGAATGCTCAGGACTCATTTGGACATGAAGTGGAATTTTCGAAAATTGTAACCAAATGCCCTAGGAATAATGATTTTTCTTATTATGTATCAGTTGGAGGGGTTTACAAGGAATTTGTAAGAAATTTCAGTTCCTATGACTTTAATTGATATTTAGAAGGAATAGGAGATTTAAGTGAATAGTGATTCCGATTTGAAAAATTCGAGGGCTGGGTTTGAAATTTTTGGGAAGTGGGCGAAAATCTGAAAATGTCAAGAATATATCATAAAGACTAACGAAACTGAAATAAAGTGAAGCGGTCAGTTTGGATAGTTTCAATTGATCGAGCGTGGTCGGTATGTCGCTATTGTCAGGATTCACAGATTTTAATGATTTTAAATCGGGTTCGGTGATTTGAGCACAAATTCATGAAGGATTTAGTTAGAATATTTTATGTTCAAAATTTAAATATAGACGACCATAGAATATTTTTTGACATATAATCGATATAAAAAAGCAGTAAAAACGGAGATAAAATGCGCTATAATGGAGATATTTAATTGTACTAACAATCAAAATCTTTATAATGGCTAAGTTATGATTTAAATAATGGGTAAATGACTTAGTCTCACTGCAAAAATGGACCTATGAGAGGCTTGGATTAAGAGGTAATTCACTTTACAATAACGATTGAATTCTTTGACTTAAGGGGTAATTTTGGAAAGTTGGAATTTAAAAGCAAAATTAGGGTTAAGTCTCAAATAGGAGATCACGTATGAGGAAGGAGAGAAAGGAGAAAGAGAGAAAAGAAAGGGAGAAAGGAGAAAGAGGAGAAAGGAGAAATCAAGTTGGGGTGAGTTTTCTTTGTTTTTCAAGCTTTCAAGTGATCTTCAAGTGGTAATCAAGGAGAGGAGCCAAAGAAACTCAAGAAACAAGTAAGTTTTCATGGTGGGAAGTTAGGGTTTGATGTTTTCCATGGTTAAAGTCTTAAATTCTGGTATGGATGTTAAATTGATGGTATTTAAGGTTTAATGGTGCTGAATTTAATATCAATTAGAGAGAGAAATATGGTTTAGGTTAGGGTTTTGACAAAATCAAAGTAGTAAGGGTTAGGGTTTGATAGTGAATTGTGTGTTATGTTGAAATGGGTATAATGCATCAGATTTAAGTGTTTTAGAGTGAAAGAAAAATGGAAAGAAAACACATTTTGGTCAATTTTGGGCAGCGAGTCTCAGTACAGAAATGTCCTGTTTTCTGTTTTGACCAGTTTTATTATTTGGCCATAACTTGCTCAGTTTTTGATCCGATTTGAGTGATTTAAGTGGCTACGTAAAATAGACTTGAAGGAGAACAAAACTTAAGGAAGAAAGGTATCACCAAATTATGATCCCTAAGTGGCTAAAATTCACTCAAAGTAGGACCATGTGCAAGCCAAATTCTGGTTCCAGTTTTTGAACATGATTAAGCGTTGTTTCCCAGACGTAAAGTGAGTTTCGATTATCACTCGATTTGGGTGATTCAATTTGAGAGAACCCTTAGCACCTTAACTTTTAAATAGTACAAATAGATAATGTCAAATATGAAGTTAAGACCCTGGAAGAAAAATGGATATGTCAAACAGTCCCGAGTGTAAAATCAGTAAAATGACTAATTTGACATGAAAATGCCATCACTTGAATTTGGAAGAGTCAATTGGAATGATTCCAATTTCTAAGTAAAGAAATAGATTCATAGAGGAATAAGAAAAGGATTTGAATTGATGGCCTTAAGTCATTTGTAAAGAAAAGGTAATTGGTCTTGCCTTGATTATGTTTTTTTAAATGTGGTTACATGGGATTTAAGTGAATGTGATGGCCAGTTCAGGTGAAAATGAATGTGTATAGATGGATTAAATGGAAGTTATGGTAATGGTTAGTTGTGGTTTTCTTGAAAAGGTGAAAAGGACTATCGGATAGGAAGCGGGGTCGACGAAGCAAGCAAGTTTGAGCGGTGAGCCCTTGAGTGAAAATGATATTTTGAGAATTGGGTTTTTAAAAGTGAATGGTTTTTAATGTTAAACTGAAAGTTTAAAGTAAATTTTTATGTAAATGTTAAGGCATATGGAAATGTTTTATCTTGTATTGTTTTATCTTGCATCAATGCATATATTTATATGTGTATTAAATATGTAATAATATATTTAAGGTATTATGAAAGTTTAAAAATGTTTGAGAATGCATATGTGTTTTAATGATAAAGTAAGGATTTAAAATGTATTTATAAATGTATTTTTGAAGAAATGTTTTCTTGATGGTTACCCTAAACCTATATTTATTATGTTGATATCGTAGAAGTACTTTAAGCGTGTAGGATTTAGAGGGTAAAGTTATAGGTTACTAAGCGAGGGAGGAAATAGGTGTCTAGAGTAATATCCTTACACGTGATAAAGTCTTATGAGGCGGAGACCACATGCAAAGCGTGAGTTTCTCATGTTATTAGTGGTTATGGCCGGAATGTGTTTGTCCTCACTTAGTCGTGCCGGCGAGGAAGCGTTCGAGTGTGTTTACCGGGTTCATCGGAAAGAAAGGAAATAAAAGAAAAGAAAGAAGTTTAAGGCATAAATGTTTTTAAGGCATAAATGGATTTTAATTGTATAAGTATTTATTATAAAGAAAGAAAGAAATAAAAGAAAGAAAGTTTAAGGCATAAATGTTTAAGGCATAAATTGATTTTAATTGTATAAGTATGTATTACTTTGATATATCTTGAAAGGTTATTTTAATGAAATTGTACACTCAGGCTCCTTTAGCTCATTCTTTTCCATATGTTTTAAAAACATTTCGGGACCAGGAGCCGGGTGCGCCGGTGGGGAGTACCCATACGTGCGTGGAGTCGAGGCCATCGAGCAGCCGCATGTGAGCGCATTGTGTAAAATAGTTTGCATATTTTATATGACACACCCCCACCCCCTTCCGGCGGGTAGGCGTGGCCGCCACCTACGAAACCTTCGCCATTACCTCAACGACTAGAAATCCCCGCGGAAGCGAAGCCGTATCGCTTTTAAACCTCCTATAAAATTTTCTTTATTTTATAACTTGTGATTTGGTAAAATCTTATAGCTGAAAAACTTCCTCGGCGCATGACTACCATTATGTCTAATTCCAAACCCGTATACATCTAATTTACACTATATCCAAAATATGGCAACCAAAGATACCATCACATTCCCATCACTAACTATGTACATACATATGTCCCATTATACATATTCAAAGTATGTTCTTACAAAATATAATTAATACACAAAGACTTATACCGATGTCGACTAACTTATCAGGTTCAAATTTTCATGCACTGCACTGGAAAATAGTTTTTAAAATACAAAATAATGAGCTAAACGAGCTCAGCTGAGTGTATGCTTTTATAACGAGTTTTCTTTTTCCTGAAACATTTAAACATGTAAAACTCTTTACGAATATTTTTTAAAACTGCTTTGCTTTGCTTTCTTTTAAAAGTTTCTAAAACTTTCTTTGCTTGCTTGCTTTTAAATTATTGCTTTTATACTTTGCTTGCTTTTAAAAGTTTATAAAACTTTTAATACTTGCTGAGATTTGTTTTGCTTTTCTTTAAAAAGTCAGAAACTCTTATTTCTTTCGCTTGCTTAGAAGTTTATAAAACTTCTCATAATTTTCTTGCTTGCTTGCTTTATCATGCTTGGAAAGTTCTTAAAACCTTTCACAAACTCCTTTGCTTTAAAAAGTTCCTCAACTTTTCTATAAAAATGGGAGCTTCAGCTCAACCATTACGTTTTTGAAAATAAAAACCCACGAGGCTCAACCGATCAAGTTGAAATCTAAACGGGAGCTTGGCTCAACCGCTTGCTTTAAAACTCTCCTAAGCTCATGATCGGAACCAATGGTTGATTTTTCAAACAGCGACGCGTTTATAAACATCAACCAATGGAGGCCTATTTGCTTATCAGCCCTAGTGAACACGGAACCCCGTGGCTCAACCGTGCTCTGGAAGGACCTTGTCCGCTACCTTTTTCATTTTCTATGAATATGGTGGAATTGACCTCGCGGTCACCATCACCATACTTAGTTAGAGTCGCAACCTTATATACCCCCAGACGCGCTACCGCCTCCTTTAAACGCATGGTGTATGTCCTAAGTCGGTCGTAATTGCAAAACTACAATGCATGTATGAAATCAACACCACCGCACGCACGGATACCTCCGACCGGTTTGCTTGCTTAAAACTAGGAAGGCCTTTGTTTTCACAACCTTTCATCGCTTGCTTGCTTGTTTGTTTTGTAAAATGGTTTTACACTCGTGAAACCATTTGCTTGCTTTTTATCTCATCATTTGTTTCTTGAAAATGGTTTGCATTCAAAACCATAAAATACCAGTGTAAAGTAACTTGTACACAATGGCACACAATACACTAGTATTTTGGAAAATGAGTTTAGAACACTCACCTCTTGCTTGCTTAACTTGAGCAACTGCTCCACACTTATCCCAGCCTTTACTTTAACCTACAACTCAAAATGAATATGACGACAAATTAATCGATGATAACTTAACGTATTCTAGACTTAGTCACACTCCTTCAGGCTCTTTTAAAGTTAAGGGTGCAAGGGTTCTATTCCAACTGGAATTACCAAATTCGGAGCACCGAAACTCAAGTTACGTCCGAAACAACCCGGACCACTCTATGTCCAAAGCTGATGCAGGAATTTTTCTTGCACATGGCCCAACTTTGAGTGAATTTTTGGGCCACTTAGGATAAGAATTAGACGATTCATAATTTTAAGCTTTGTTCCTCAAGCCTATTTTTACGAGCCACTTTGAATCACTCAAATCGATAAGAAATGAGGAAGTTATGGCCGAAATACGAAACTGGTCGAAACAGAAACTGTGACGTCCTACCGGTAGACTTAACTTCTCTAACGGTAGGATTCAAAATGACCGAAGGCAGTCCTACTATAGACTTCCCATTGTACTGGTAGGACTTACCCGAAATGCCCGCATTTGTTATTTCTCCCACTTTTGATGCCAATTCACTCCATATAACTTCTTATAATTCATAATAATTAAACTAACTTTGGAAATCATCTAAAAACAACTCAATAACATGTGAATTGGTGTTTTGAAACTCAAACCCAAACCTTAGGTGAAAAAATCCAAGAACACTACCTAAGGTCCACCACTCCTTTTAACATCATGTAATTTGATGATTCCAAGTTTCTTTACATCAATTGGGGTTTTACTCACATAACCCAACCAATAAAGGCTTAATGTGCTCTTTGAATAAAACCTAGATCAAAGGAGAACTAATTCCATACCCAAGCCCTAGAAATCTAATACACTTTGATTCTAAGACAAAGGCATACCTGATTTCGATCCTCTCCTCTTCCTTCTTCTTCCTTCTCTTCCTCTGCTCGTTCTCTTCTCCTCTCACCAAATCAGAAGCCCTAACATTCTTGAGACCAAATGAGACATTTCTGGGGTTTTTAATTCTCCTTTTGTTAAATTAACTTTCCATAAATTGCAAATAGCTCCCATCTTTCATTATTGCAATTGTAACTTATTCACTTCCACTATGGCCCATCTCTACACCTTAAATTTTGATTTTTACATCCATAATGACCATCACTCCTTGGTTTAATACCACAAATTCCGGTTCCATACCCTTCTCATTTCATATTTTAGTTCCAAAAATATTTCGCAGGACACTTAGTACCTTATACACCCTTACAAGATCATGTGTACTGTAGACTCCTGGACGGGGTGTTACAAAATCCTCCCTCCCAGAACATTTCGCCCTCGAAATGAAAACGAAACCCAAATAAAAGGAAGGAATATACCTCATCCGAGAATAAGTGAGGGTACTGATGGCATCCGCTCTCTCGGCTCCCAAGTAGTCGCTCTCCTCTCATGATTCTTCCATAAGACTTTAACTAATGGAATCACTTGCTTCTCAACACTGCTCACATCTACAATCCGCATGTGTATCTCCTCATAAGTCACCTCCTTTAATCGCACCGTCAGCTTCAATACATATGAAGGATCCGGATAGGTTTCAACATTGATACATGGAAAGTATCATGAATCCTGACAACCTCGGGGGGGTAACTTCAATCAGAAGCCACGTCCCACTTTGCTCACGATCTCATATGTCCAATATACCCTGACTAAGCTTGCCTCGTTTCCCAAATCTCAACACACCTTTCCAAGGTGAAATCTTCAAAAGACTTTATCACCTATTTCAAACTGTAAGTCTCTACGACGGTTGTCCGCATAGCTTTTCTGTCTATCTCTTGCTATCTTTAAGTTATCGCGAACAACTTTCACTTCTCCAAGTGATCCGATCTAGCTTCGGGGCCTACTTGCCTCTTTCACTCAACCTATCCTGTAAAGACACCGGAGTTCTACATTTCCTGCTATACAAAGCCTCAAATGGAGCCATATCTATACCGGGCCCTGATAGCTAGCTATTGTAGGCAAACCCATTAGTGCTGGGCTTAGTATCCCAACTTCCTCAATTCCATCACACAAGCTCTCAAAGATATCCTCTAATCGTCTCGAATAGTCCTTCTCGACCGACCATCCGTCGAGGATGAAATGATAAAATAAATGAAGGCGTAGTACCTAAAGCCGCTTTGCAAATCCAGGCCAAAACCTCGGATGTGAACTCCGGGGTCTCGATCTGAACCATCGGCAACCGGAACCCCATGAAGTCTCACTATCTCATCCACATACAACCGGCCAACTTTTCCGTAGAATCCCCAACATTAATCAAGCGTGAATGAGCGTACTTCTCACAATCGATCGTTCTATCACCCATAGAATCATGTCGCCTTTGAGTTCGTGGAAGACCCGTCACAAAATCCATATGATCTTCCCATTTCCATACCGAATAGGGAGTAATTGTATCTTCCCTACGTGCCCTCTCGATGCTCGCTTTCACCGATGCTAGGCACTGAAACTTAAACTCGCTATCTCTTTCTTCATCCCATCCCAACAAGAATGTTCTTCAAAGTTCTATACATCTTGGTACCACCTCGACGATAGCATAATGCCAGATGAATGTGCTTCTTCCATGATGTCTTTCTTCGCCGCCATACCGGGCACAATACATTCTCCCCGACCTTTCACTATCATACCATCATCCCCCGACGAAACTCGCTCTTCCCTTTTCTATCTCTTCTTGCTTAATCATCCGTGGATCCCGTGGATCGCCTCTAGAATCCGGTCCACTAGGAGCGGCCTATGAAACGCGGGCCAACAAGGTCTTAATCCTCAACCTCCAATATCACCCAGAAGCTCTTTGTATCCACCAATACAGAAGATAACCCGATCTCATGTGAGACAAAGAACCTCCGGTCGCCACTAAGGCATCCGCTACGACATTAGCTTCTTTCCCCGGATGGTACTGATAGTACGTCAGAAGTCCTTAATCAACTCAAGCCATCTCTCGCCGTGTTTAAATTGCGAAAATATTGAAGACTTTTATGATCTGTAAAGATCCTACAAGGAACACCATAGCAATAATGTCTCCATATTTTTAGTAAATACGACGGCCGCAAGCTCTAAGTCGTGTGTCGCACCTCCTCATGCTCTTAGTCGTCTGGGAGGCATATGCAATCACCCTATCATTTTCGCAGATTAAAACACAACCAAGGCCTTGCCCTCGAGCTATCGCTTATAAATGTAAATCCATCTTTCCATCGGGTAAAGCTTAGAACCTGAGTCAAGCCTTCAATCTATCTTTCAACTCCTCAAAACTCTTTGGATGTGCTTCTACCCAATCATACTAACATCTTTCCTCGTCACTGTTAAATGGGTCGCTATCTCGAGAACCCCCCAACAAACTTCCCACACCGCTAAACCAAGGAAATCAATCTCTAACACATTCTTCGTGGTTTCCAATTTACCACTCGTCTATTTTCCGGGATCCACACTCACCCTCTATCGAAATTACATGACCAAGGAATGCCACTCACGAGCCAAAATCGAAGACCGCTCAACTCGCATATAACCGCCTCCTTAGGGTCCTGTGACAACCTCGTGCCCGAATGTCTCTCCGAACTAACCAACACACTAAGATATCATCACAAAATTACACCGAACCTATCCAAATACCTACCGAATACTTCCTGGGCTCATCATATCCATAAACGCCGCCGGGCATTAGTCAAAACCAAATGGCATCACCAAAAACTCATAATGCCCGTAGCGTGTCCCGACGTGCAGTCTCTCGTACATCACTCTCGAACTCTCAATCGATGATATCCCCACTTTCAAGTCTATCTTGGAGTATACTGATCCTCGGAGTCGATCAAATAACTCATCAATTCTAGGAGGATACCGACATGGATGGTAACTCTGCTCAGTCAGTCAGATCTATATTAATAAATCGCAAACTCCCATCTTTTCTTTTCAAGGAAGAGAACTGAGCTCCCATGGGGATATGCCTTACCTAATAAATCCCTTACTCAACAATTCCTCTAATCGGAGCTTTAAGCTCCCTTAACTCTGCAGGAGCCATCCTATAAGGAGGAATGGAAATGGGCTCAGTCCCTGGAATCAAATCAATGGTGAACTCCACCCTTTCTCGGGAGGTAGCCTCGCAATATCATCCGGAACACATCCGGGAACTCTCTAATAATCGAAATCTCATCCAATATAGTCCCTCCTTCCCCGTCCCACCACATGCTAGATAACCCCGACAACCTTTACTCAACATTTTCCGTGGCTTGTCACGGCGAGATCATAAGTGAAGATAACTCTCTACGTAATCCCCCGAACTTTTACCTCCAACTTCCCCGGCCTATTCACTTTACTTTTATAACAATCTATTGTGGCTCTATATAGATAGCCAAATCCATGCCGAGAACCACATCAAAGTCCTCTCATATCTAAAGTTACAAGATCCGCTGGAACTCCCGTCCTCAATCAACTCTACTATCTCCGACTACTCGTCATGAGTACGATCCCAAATTGAAGGGAAACTCTCATACGACCTCTCTCTAATGGTCGGGTCTCGTCCGGACACGATCTAAGTTAGAATGGCTTCGATGCAAATGAATGCGTAGCTCCCGGGTCTACTTCAAGGTATACGTGATCATGATCAAGAATAGAAATAATACCCGTGACTACACGGAGCTGTGACCGCATCTGGTCGAGTCACGCATATACTCCGCCCGAAAGCGGCCTGTCAGATCCCCGCACCGCTTGTTTCCACTCGCCACCTCTACCTCTACCGTGTTGGCCTTCGCTCGGGAAGCCTCTCCCCGTCGACTTTGTGTGCTCATCTCTGCATCAGCTAGATCAAGCACTGATGTCTTCCAGACCAATCACCCGAGGACACTCCCAAAATGGCTCCCGCCAGCAGAAACACCGCATCGACCTCCAGACTCCCCATGGTGTCGTCGACATAAGGACAAACTGAGAATACTCGCCACCGGCTAGTAACCGGGGCTCCCACTGATCCTCGAACAGATACTCCTCGACTTGCACCCCTACGGCATAACCTCTCGCTCTTGCTTTTCTTTCACCGCATCGTTCGAAGCTTTGTCAGACGTGCCCGGTGCACTCCTCTCTTACTCTACTCCCTCGTCTACTCGATACATGGCTGTAGTGCTTGCTCAACTCTTAGAGCGGGCCTCAACTAAGTCCTCAAATCTATTCTCGCGGACTAATCGAGCAAATGCACTCGATTCGTGTCAGAGTCCCGATAAAACCTCTTGCATTTCGTGACTTCATCCGCTTGAATGTATGGAACCACCCAACTAGTTCCGAGAATTTCTTCTCATACTTGACATCGACATACGTTCTTCTGTCAATCTAAAGAACTCTCAATTTTTTTAATCCTTGTGACTTTGATAAAGAATCTACGTTGAATTGCTGAAATTGTCCCATGTTATTCCAAAGAGGATACCTTCTTTCTATGGCATCCCACCAATCTTTAGCCCTGTCTTCCATTAGAAAACTGGAAAACAAGACCCTTTGCTCATCCGTGTGTGCCTCTATAACCTATAAATCTTGTTACTCCTGGCCTAACCACAACCAGTCGTCGGGATCACCACCGCCATATGGCTTGGCGCCCGCTTTTGCATTCTCTCTATTGACCTCCCTTGCCGTATGGCTCTAGGTGGCTATGGAGGTTTGAAGATCGGCTAACGGTCGCCATGGCTACTATCTCGTGCAATCCGCGCCACTCTGCTATGCCGTAAAATTACCTCCCGACACTCGGTCTTTCCTCGTGGCGCTAGATGGTCCACTCTACTCCGCCGAGTTGATTCATAGATGCGTGAGTGGAACCTATTACGTGCTCATCCCTCTTCGTACTTCAGACGCCCGCATTAATCTGAACTACTCCCAGATCGACCCCACGCCCTTCCGACATATCGTAATTTCCAAAATAAACCATTTAATACTTCATAATCACTTTGATGCATGCATTTCCAAGTCGGAACATGCATGGTTGCCATAACTTTATGCCCGATACCACCCCTCGACACACCCTCACCCCTTCCTACAAGAAGAAATACCACTCCACGTAAACTCTTCACCATTACCCTAACGACTAGAAATCCCCGCGGAAGCTGTAAGCCGTATTGCTTTCTTAAACCTCCTATAAAATTTTCTTATTTATAACTTGTGATTTGCAAAATCTTAGCAATGGAAAACTTCTAAGAAGATGACTACGCACATAGTCTAATTCCAAATCCCGTGATACATCCAATTTACACTATATCCAAAATATGGCAAATCCGCATACCATCACATTCTATCACTAACTATGTACATACATATGTCCCATTATACATATTCAAAGTGTTCTTACAAAATATAATTAATACACAAAGACTTATAATGATGTCGTGACTAATCCTATCAGGCTCTGCCTTCGCGCACCGGCATTCGGAAAATAATAGTTTTTAAATACAAAATAATGAGCTAAACGAGCTCAATGAGTGTATGCTTATAAATCCAAGTTTTTCTTTCCCTCTAAAACATTTCAAACATGTAAAACTCTCTTTACGAACATTTTCCAAACTTTGTTTCTTGGTTTTGGCTTTTAAAAGTTTCTAAAACTTTTCTTTGCTTGCTTGCTTTTGTACTTGCTTGCTTTTATATCTTGCTTGTTTAAAAGTTTATAAACTTTAATACTTGCTTGAGCTTTGCTTTGTTTTTCTTAAAAGCTTGTAAAACTCTTATTTCTTGCTTGCTTAGAAGTTTATAAAACTTCTCATAATTTTTCTTGCTTGCTTGCTTTATCATGCTTGAAAATTTTTATAAAATTTCTTGCTTGAAAACTTTTTCATAAAAATGGGAGCTTGAGCTCAACCACATGCTTTGAAAATAAACCTAATGGAGCTTGGCTCAACTCGGGACGTTTTGAAATCTAAACTGAGTCGTCTAACCGCTTGCTTTAAAACTCCTAAGCCTCAAGATCGGGGAAACCAATGGTTGATTTTTCAAACAGCGATTACGTTTATAAACATCAACCAATGGGAGGCCTATTTTTGTCATCATGCCCCAGTGAACACGGGAACTCCGTGCTCAACCGTGCCAAAGGAAGGACCTCATTCAAGGCCACCTTTTCATTTTCCGTGAATATGGTGGAATTGACTCGTGTCACCATCACCATACTTAGTTGGGGGATCATAACCTTATATACCCCGTACGCGCTACTGGCCTCCTTTAAATGCAGCTGGTGTATGTCCTGCGTTTGCCGACTGTGCAAAACCACAATGCACAAGGAAATCCTAACACCACCGTGCACGTACGGGATACCTCTGACCGGTTTGCTTGCTTAAACTAGGGAAGGCCTTGTTTTCACAACCTTTCATTGCTTGCTTGCTTGCTTGCTCTTTGTAAAATGGTTTTACACTTTGAAACCATTTGCTTGCTTTTTATCTCATTGCTTGCTTCTTGAAAATGGTTTGCATTCAAAACCATAAAATACCAGTGTAAAGCAATTTGTAATAATAATAATAATAATATGACTAGTATTTTGAAATGAGTTTAGAACACTCACCTCTTTGCTGCTTAACTTGAGCACTGCTCCACACTTATCCGGCCTTTACTTTAACCTACAACTCAAATGAATATTAATGACAAATTAATCGCATAAATTTAACGTACTTCCTAGACTTAGTCACACTCTTCATACTCTTTAAAGTTAAGGTGCTAAGGGTTCCATTCCAACTGGAATTACCCACCTCGAGCACCGAACTCAAGTTACGTCCAAACAAATCTGACCACTCTTTAAGTGTCCAAAGTTGATGAGAATTTTTGAATAAGACAATGGCCCCACTTTTGAGTGAATTTTCGCCACTTAGGATAAGAATTAGACGATTCATACTTCTACGTTTTGTTCTCCTTTGAAGTTCAGCTTATGTATCCACTTGAATCACTCAATCGATAAGAAATGGAGTGGAAGTGGTCGTAAATACGAAAACTGGTCGAAACAGGAAAATTTAGAACAAGTCCTACTGGCAGACTTAACTCTACCCGTAGGACTTGGACAAAAATGACCAGAGCTGCAAGTCCTACCGGTAGGACTTCCCATTGTACCGGTAGGACTTACCCGAAATGCCCGCATTTTGTTATTTCTCCCACTTTTGATGCCAATTCACTCATATAACTTCTATAATTCATAATACCTCAAAACTAATCTGGAAATCATCTAAAAACAACTTCCACAACATGTGAATTGGTGTTTGAAACCAAAAAACCCAAAACCTTGTGGGGTGAAAATCCAAGAACACTACCTAAGGTCCAACACCTCTTTTAACATCATGTAATTCTGATGATTCCAAGTTCTGCATCAATTGGGGTTTACTCACATAACCCCAAACTAATAAAAGGCTTAATGCTCTTTGTAACAAAACTCCAGATCAAAGGAGAACTAATCTCCATACCCAAGCCCTAGAAATCTAATACACTTGATTCTAAGACAAAGGCATACCTGATTTTCGATCCTCTCCTCTTCCTTCTTCTTCCTTCTCTTCCTCTTGCTCTTGGTTCTCTTCTCCTCTCACCAAATCGTGAAGCCCTAACATTTGGAGACCAAATGAGACATTTTCGGGGTTTCACCCTCCTCGCAAATCTTAACCCTCCATAAATCGCAAATAGCTCTCATCTTTTCATTATTGCAATTGTAACTTATTCACTCACTCATGGCCCATCTCTACACCTTAAATTTTTGATTTTTAATATCCTTTGCTTAATGACCATTGTACTTTGGTTTAATACCACAAATTCCGGTTCCATAATTTCATTTCATATTTTAGTCTCCAAATATTTCAAGTGTGACACTTAGTACTTTATACACCCCTACAAAGATTGCATCGTAGACTCTCTCGGGACGGGGTGTTACATTATATGTCGAATAATTTGTCATGTATATATGCATATATGGATATCTTTTGAAAATGAACTACTTAGGCTGTCGGCTTAAGTCCGGCTCAAGCCCAATCTTTTTATAAAACTGTGCATGGAATTGAAGAAGTTTTGAATGTTTTGATAATTGAAATGAATTTATGTATATGTGTATATATTGTGTTGATTGAGTTTGTATTGTGCGAGTCCTAACAAGGAAGCTGAAAATCGGAAGATTAGAAGTGTTTTTAAATGTTTTGCGGTGCTTTGTAAATCGGGAAAGTCCAAAACAGAAACTCGCCAATTTTTCGAAAAATTCAAGATTTGGAAAGAAAAGAAAAAAAAAAATTTTACCACTTCGCTCCGCATTATTTTCAAAGATATGTTAAGGATCGTATGGTTCTGCCCATGGAGTTTATTTGATGGTTTCTGAGGAAAAGTTTCTATATCCATCGGAAGTGCGTTCCGGAGGTCCCCTGCCCACGAGGTTAACTGGTCATCCTTCAACGTGGTAATGTGAGCTACTGGTTGAAAATGTTATAAAGATTTGCACCTGGTTTTCATATGATTGTTTTAATGTTTTATTTTAAAATTTCATAAATTATTTATGTGATTTAAAATCATATATGCATTACATGACATATGAAATTTTTGAGTTCACATAAAACTGGGCCATTGGGAGGTCGACCCACCGAGAGCTCCCGAGGCATTAGTACCACCACCCGAAATACCGAGGTTTCGTTTCTATAGGAAATAATACTAGATCTTTCGAAAGCCAGCTGTCTAGGCAAAAAGAGTTCTGACTTTGACTGGAAAGATTACATTTGAGGATGTGGAGAGAATAGTGTGAGTGAAAAGATCATAAAAAGTTGGAAAAGAAATTGTAGGTATGTGTAGCAGTCCCACTCATCATCAACACCTTAGGAGGAATATTAATGTAATGTAAATCGTACTGGCCCAAATGGGAGTCTATTCGTTTAATTTGTAACTGCTACTTACTTCAAATATGGAAACAATGTTCTACAGTTCAAACAGTGGATGAGCACTGAGGACACGGAGATCGACATTCGAGGAATCAGTGTCAAGATGATTGTTGAAAAAAAAAAGTTGAAGAAGACGACTTAATGATAGATTAACATATAAAAATGCATGATCTTATACATAATTCGCACAATCAATTGTAGGATATGAGGTCCTTATTCCAAGAAATGCCAAGTCATGTATCAAGAGAAGTTACCATGTATCATTGCTTGAAAAGTTGAATCCAATGATAAAAGATAAAATGGAAAAACCAAAAAGGTCCATATCATGGCTTGGAAGAGGTTTGGTCGTAGGTTTTAGTCCGTGAGATTTGGACCCACAAGAGCGCCGACAACCACACGCACGCCGTAGTAGAGGCCGCAGCTGTGGATGAGGAGTAATGGTTTGAAATCCCAGCTACGCATTTACCGGGCGACGTAAAACTGAAAGCGGGTCAAATAAGGGTTCAAAGAGGTTCAAAGAAGGTCAGGTTTTATGGATTATTTATCTAAACCTTCAATTGAGTTATATATTGCTGCTTTACTTATTAAATTGGATATGATTCTAGGTTGATTTTGCAAGAAATTGAAAGAAAGAACAGAGATTATATGATCATTAATTTGTGTCAACTCGATGTTACGAAAGTGATGTTGTTTGATTGGTTTTACTCGATTTAATGACATTACTTGAAATGCTTGAAGGAATTAATGGAATTAATGGAATTAAAAGTTGAATAGAAAATGAGATGAGAGGGTTAGGCCAAGAAAGGGTTTAATTGAAAATGCATTGGTTTGATTTAGTTTAAGTAAATCAATGACATCGATGAATTACCAAATATAAAATTGTTGAAAGAAATTCAAGAAATTGAAGAAATAATTATGAATGTGTGACATGTAGGATTTGGACCACCTTAGAGAAGTATGGGAAAGTTGAGTTTCCATTGATTTTAATCAATTGGAAGTGATTACATGCCTAATGGAATGTGTTAGAATTAATGTTTTAAGAAGAATCGATTAAGATATAAATGTAATTTTGCCAAGGTGAAGGGCATTACGTTTTCACTTTAAGGATGCTAATGGCTTGATGTAAGGCTTGCAAAGATGTTGTCATGAGCCTTGATTTAATTGGAAGTGAATTGGATAAGTTGAGACTTCATGATGAGGATGTTCCCAAGACAACATTCAACATCGTGACGGCATTTCAGTTTTTAGTCATGCTATTCTGACTCACGAATGCCCCACCATGGATGATCTCATGAATGTGATTTTCCTACTTACTTAGATCAGGCCTTGTTATCATGTTTATCGACGATATACCGGGATCTATTCGTATAGTTGGAGAAGAACATGCAGAGCACTGAGGATAATTCGCAAACATCAAGGGAACATCTACTATATGCTAAACTCCGAAGTGTCCGCTTGCCCGACAAAGGTCACCTTTTTGTGACACATAGTTTCCTACAGAGGGGATCCAAGTGATCCATTGCATGGTCTAAGCTATACCGAATTGGAAACCCCTACGAGTGTTACAGTAGATAAGAAGTTTTCCTTGTATACAGATATTGCTGTGAAGTTTCACAGGGGTTCTCCAGATAAGCACTTCACTCGACCAAGTCGACAAGAAAAGAGCAAGTAAGTATGATCGTTAGATGCCCACAATGTAGTTTGAGGAGTTGAAAGATAGATTAACTTCAAACAGTTTTAGCCATTAATGGGAAAGATGGATTTGTGGTTTATAGTGATGCTTCGTGCAAGGCCTTGGTTCTCGCTTTTGATGCAAAATGAGATAGGTGATTGTATATGCCTCTGTATTTACCAAAGAAGCATGAGGAGAATTTCCCCACACACCTAATTTAGAGCTAGCAAACAGCCGCGGTTTTGGAAAAATTCAAAAAATTATGGAGACATTACTTATATGGTGTTCCTTGTAGGATCTTTACAGATCATAAAAGTCTTAAATATATTTTCACCCAAAAGAGTTAAACCAAGGCAAAGAATATGGCTCAGTTGATTAAGCATCACGACTGCATTTCATCGGTACCATCCAGAAAAGCTAATGTCGTAGTCGATGCCTCGAAATGTTTAATGAGATACTTTGTCTCACATGAGATCAGGTTATCTTCCATTACTGGTAGACCTGAGAGCTTTAGGTGATATCGAAGTCGAGGATCCAAGAACCTTATCGCCACGCTTCGGTAAGACTCGTCTCTAGTGGATCGATTCTAGTGGCAATGCAAGATCCACAAATGATTAAGCTTAAGGAAGAGATAGAAAAAGGGAAGAATGTGGAGTTTCAAATTAGAGATGATGGCATGATAGTGAAAGGACAGAGAATGTGTGTGCCAGAGTATGGCGAGCTGAAGAGAGACATTATGGAAGAAGCACATTCATCTGCGTATGCTATGCATCCAGGTAGTACCAAGATGTACGTGGACTTCGTTAACATTACCGTGGAACGGACGAAGAAAGAAATTGCGAGTTCGCTTCCGTGCCTAACCCGGCTGCCAGTGAAGGCAGAAAGATCGAGGCCCAAAGGAAGATACGCTTACTCCCCTATTCCAAGATGGGAACGGAAAAGATTACTATGGATTTCGTGATGTGTCTTCCATGGATCAGAGGCAACATGATACAATATGGGTTATAGTTGATCACCGTTTAATGAAGTCCGGCCATTTTCTACCGCTATCGTCAAGATTCTTGTGGAAAAGTCAAGGTCTAATCAGGAGGTAGCGAGATAGTGAGATCACGGGGTCCCAGCTGATAGTTTCGCACGAGATTCCGTGTTTACCTCATGAGCCGCCTAGTTTACGTAATGCCCCTGCACTAAACTCCGCATTTCAAGACGCTTTTCATCCACGCATTAGCTGGCCAACTGAGGACTATATGCACTTCTGTGAGGATAGCGTTTAGGGCATGTGCCCTGAGTTTGTAGGAGTCAGGGACACCTATCTACCCTCGATGAAGTTCCTCGTGATACAATAAACAATTTATCGACCAAGATTTGCATGACCCCCATGCAGGCTCTTATGGATGCAATGTCGAACTCCGGGCCGTTGGGACGACGAGGTGAAAGGAAACAGTAGGTCCGAAATTGTTCAAGTGACTTGTGATAAGACTGTGTTATAAGGGATAGACTAAAATTGCACAAGACCGACAAAAAAAGTTATGCTGATAATCGCCGTAGGGACCAGAGTTCGAGGTGTGGATATGGTATTGAGGATTTCCATGGAAGCGGCGCACTAAGATTTAAACGTGTTTGAGTCCACGATATATCACATACAGATTGTTGAGAGGATTGAGAGGTGGCATATCGATTGAGTCATGACCGACCTCGACCGCATTCACGATGTTTTCCATGTTTATATGTCATAGTACATACCAGACCCTTCACATGTAATACAGAAAGAATCAAAGGAAATACAGAGAATTTGACATACGAAGAGGAACTGCAGCATCCTCTAATCGTCGAGTGCTCACAGAACAAGACTATTCTTCCGGTGAAGGCATTGTGGAGGAGTCATGTCATAGGAAGCTACATGGGAGCACTGAGATATGGAGGCATTATTCTATATCTTTGATGCAGGGTATCGAATGTTTTAATCGAGGACGAAATTTTTATAAGGAGGGGGTGATTGTAAACCCCAACTCGATTGAATGTTATAATAGTAGTTTTTAACCCATTAGAGGTCCAATGATAGAAACGAGGGTAGATTAGAATTTAGAATGCTCCTGACGTCATTCGATACTAAGTGAATTTCGAAATTGTAACCGAATGCCCTAAGGAATAATGACTTCATTATATCCGAATGGAGGGGTTTGCAAGAATTTGTAAGAAATTTCATTCCTATGACTCAACCGACATTTAGAAGAGAATAGGAGATTTATGAATAGTGATTTCTGGACCGAAAAATTCGTTCAAGGCCAAATTTTCTAAATCGCCGAAAATACGAAATGTCCGTATCATCATAAAGACTAACGAAACTGAAATAAAGTGAAACGGAGTCCCGCTTGATAGCTCTAAGGATCCAACACCGTAATAATACGCTATTGTCCGGACATCGATTTTAATGATTTTAAACTGATTTCATGATTTCAGAGCTCGAATTCACTGGTGAAGGATTTATTTAGAATATTTTGTTCAAATTTCTTAAATATAGACGACCATAGAATATTTTTGACATATAATCGATATAAAAACAAAGAAAAGTAAACTGAGATAAAATCGCTATAATGGAGATATTTAATCAGATTTCACCCAATCAAAATCTTTCTTAATGGCTGTTATGATTTAAATAATGGGTAAATGACTCGTCTCATAAAATGGACCTACGAGAGTTTGATTAAAGGGTAATTCACTTTACAATAACCAATTGAATTCCTTTGACTTAAGGGTAATTTTGGAAAGTTGGAATTCTAAAAGCAAAATTAGATTTAAGTCTCCAAATAGAGGAGATCACGTATGAGAAGGAGAGAAAAGGAGAAAAGAGAGAAAAGAAAGGGGAGAAAGGAGAAAGAGAAGAGAAAGGGAGAAATCCAAGCTGGGAGGTGAGTTTTCTTTGTTTTTCAAGCTCTGATCTTCAAGTGGTAATCATGAGAGCCAAAGAAACTCAAGAAACAAGTAAGTTTTCGCGATGGTTAGGTTTGATGTTTTCCATGGTTACTGTCTTAAATTCCGTATGGATGTTAAATTGATGGTATTTAAGGTTTAATGGTGCTGAATTTAATATCAATTGAGAAAGCCATGGTTTAGGGTAAGGTTTTGACAAAATCAAGTGAGTAAGGGTTAGGGTTTGATAGTGAATTGTGTGTGTTATGTTGAAATGGGTATAATGTAATCGATTTAAGTGTTTAGGAGTGAAAGAAAATGGAAGAGAAACACATTTTGGTCAATTTTGGGCAGTACTCGGTGTCAGAAATGTCCTGTTTTCTGTTTTGACCAGTTTTGGTATTTTGGCCATAACTTGCTCAATTTTGATACGATTTGAGTGGATTTAAGTGGCTACGTAAAATAGACTTGAAGGAGAACAAACTTAAGAAGAAGGTATCGCCAAATTCGGATCCTAAGTGGCCTAAAATTCACCAAAGTAGGACCATGTGCAAGCCAAATTTGCCTGCTTTTTGAACATAATTAGCCCAAGTTATTTGGACGTAAAGTGAGTTTCTCAAAGTTCGATTTGGGTGATTCCAATTTGAGAAGAACCCTAGCACCTTAACTTTTAAATAGTACAAATAGATAATGTCAAATATGAAGTTAAGACCCTGAAAAAAATGGATATGTCAACAACCCTAGTGTAAAATCTGAAATGACTAATTTGGATATGAAAATGCTATCACTTGAATTTGGAAGAGTCAATTGGAATGATTCCAATTTATAAAGATTCATAGAGGAACAAGAAAAGGATTTGAATTGATGGCCTTAAGGTCATTTTGTAAAGAAAAAGGTAATTTGGTCTTGCCTTGATTATGTTTTTTTTAAGTATGGTTACATGGGATTTAAGTGAATGTGATGTGGTTGGGTGAAAATGAATGTGTGTGATGGATTAAAATGGAAGTTATGGTTAATGGTTATTGTGGTTTTTTCTGGAAAAAGGTGAAAAGGACTATCAGACCTGAACTGAATTTACGAGAAGCAAGCAAGTTTGAGCGGTGAACTGTGAGTGAAAAATGATATTTTGAGAATTGAGTTTTTAAAAGTGAATGGTTTTAATGTTAAACTGAAAGTTTAATGTAAATTTTTATGTAAATGTTAAGGCATATGGAAATGTTTTATCTCAGATACGATCTTGCATCAATGCATATATTATATGTGTATTAAATATGTATGCATATGTTAAGGTATTATGAAAGCTTAAAAATGTTTAAAGAATGGTTATGTGCTTTAATGATAAAGTAAAGGATTTAAATGTATTTATAAATGTATTTTGAAGAAATGTTTTGATCGATGGTTACCCTAAACCCCTATGATCAAGTATGACCGAGATTTACAAGTAATTTTAAGTTGTAAGGATTTAGAGGGTAAAGTTATAGGTTACTAACTGAGGGAAATAGGTGTCTAGAGTAATATCCTTACACGTGATAAAGTGTTATGACTGAACTCCTATGCAAAGCGTGAGTTTCCTCCGCAATGTAGTGGTTATGACGAATGTGACTGCTCTCACCGGGCTTAATTTAAATCTGCTCTGTGTTTATTCCCGTTCCATCAGAAAGAAAGAAATAAAGAAAGAAAGTTTAAGGCATAAATGTTTAAGGCATAAATGGATTTTAATTGTATAAGTATTTATTATAAAGAAAGAAAGAAATAAAGAAAGAAAGTTTAAGGCATAAATGTTTAAGGCATAAATGGATTTTAGATCAGATAAGTATGTATTACTTTCGATATATACCGAAAAGGTTATTTTAATGAAATTGTACACTCACTCCAGCTCCTTTAGCCTATTCTTTCCATATGTTTTAAAAACATTTCGGGACCAGAGACAAAGGCCACGTAGAGTACCCTTCAGGCGTTGAGTCGAGCCATCGAGGAGACGACGCATGTGAATCGACAGGTAAATAGTTTCGTGATATTTTATATGTCGACAATTTGTCATGTATAGCGTATATATGGATATCTTTGAAAATGAACTACTTAGGGTCAAGCCATTAAGTCCTATTCAAGCCCACCTTTTATAAAACTGTGCATGGAATTGAAGAAGTTTTGAATGTTTTGATAATTGAAATGAATTTATGTATATGTGTATATATTGTGTTGATTGAGTTGTGGACAAGGAGTCCTAACAAGGAAGTTGAAAATTGGAAGATTAGAAGTGTTTTTAAATGTTTTCGCAGGTTTTGTAAATTTGGGAAAGTCCGAAAATTAGAGGAAACTCTGGCCAATTTTTCTGAAAAATCTAAGCATTTGGAAAAGAAAAGAAAAGAAAAAAACAATTTACCACTTCGCCTCGCATTATTTCTGTAAAGATATGTTAAGGATTGTAAAGGGGTTCGCTTCCATGGAGTTTATTTGATGGTTTTGAGGAAAAGTTTCTATATCCATTGAGTGCACGAGGTCCCCCTAGTTCATGAGGTTAATCCGGCCTGTGGTCCTTCATATTTCTTGTTGGTTTTAAGTACCATCTATCAAATTTAAAGATTGTTCCTGCTTTCTATGGTTTTTCTAAGATCATTATTATTATCTATATCTAAAATTGGTCCATTTTGTTCTATATTCATTTATTGGTTGTGAATAACTACTAGAAGGTTCTATTCTTGTTTTAAATCAAGGCCTTGGCTCCCAACTATTTCTGCTTTTTACATTCACAAATTCTTTTCAATTTTATTTTCTTTTGTTATTTTTCTTCATGTTCTTTTGAGATTTCTGAAGTTATTTCATTTATTTTTTCATCTTTTCTAGAATAAGGGTTGTATTATAAATTGCTTATTACTTATATCTAAAAAATTTTTTAACTAGGTTTGATTGATAAAGTTTTGAAATGATTTATCATCTAAATAATTATTACACATTATATCTATAAAGTTTTCTTTATCTATCGTCTACTCCAATTTTGGATTTTCAAATTCTTCTAACATTCTATCAATTAACTCGAATTCTATATAAATTTTCTACAGCTTATATTTAGCACAATTTCCGGCTCTTCTATTACTACATTAACATGTTCGCATTCGCCTACCATCGCCGGTTCTATATTTATGGTTTTATAATTTCCAAATGTTATACTAGCACTTCCATCTTTATTGTGATATATATTACTAGAGGTTGGATATTTTGTTTCAGGTTTATTTATTTGTGGTAATTCCCATTCTCTTCCTAACAAATAATTTGTATCTAAGGGTTTAGCTTCAATCATGTTTACGCTTGCTACCAAAAGTTTTTACTTATATCATCAAATTCCATTATGCATTTGTAAACTTAAAGTATTTGTTGTTTTTCCACAAATCCTATAGCTAGTACCAAGGTTTTTGCTACCTGTTCCATATCATATCCTTTCTTTGTATTTATGGTTATTTTTATTTTTCGAATTCTAAGATCTATACAAAACTCGTGGGATACAACCTATAACAAAGATAATTTTGATTCATATTTACTTCGCACTAGCTAAAAGAGCCTGGCCCTATTGAATTATTTCCGTATCTAAAAGGTTAATATTTACAAGTGCTCATTTCCTTTCTATGAAGTCCAATTATTCTATTAAAATTACTCCTAAAATGCATGTATTTATTTCGCTTTATTTTTAAAGTTTTGCTTTATTTCAAGAAGCTAAGTCTAAATATACTATATTTCCTAATGAACTTTACCGTATGTTGACTAAAAATCTTGTTATTTCGGGACTTTGAACTAAAGGTTTTTTGTATGAGCTACTTTTATCAGTTTTTTTCAATTCTTTTCTTCTAGTAAATTCCTTTGACATTTTCTTTTGGTTTTATTACTTCTACAATTTCCATGGTTTTACTTCTAAATTTCTAGGTTCAAATGGATTGATTTTATTTTCATAATTATATTTCCTTGGTTTCTTCCTAAACTAAGTTTTTCAAATTGTTGGAAAAGATTTTCTATTTTATTTTCCTCTAATTTACTAGGTTTCTTAACTAATTGTTCAAGTATTTGATCTACTTTTTGACTAAGTTTTTCTAATAGTTCTTTCAAATTTTGTTGTTCGCTTATTTTTTCAATTTCTTTTCTACAAAATTTATCTTCTTTAACTAAATGTTCTTTATATAATCTAAGTTGTGCTTTAATTAAATTAAAATGTTTAAAGTCTTCCATGCTTATCTTTTAAACATTTTAATTAAAGTAACTAATAAACGAATATAGAAAAAATTTATATCATGGTATTTTAATTTATAATCTAACACTATACACAATCATAATCTACTATATTTTTGAAGAATTTATCTCAACCTCATTTCAAATATGTTACTAGAATACATCAGCTATGAAAATAACTCTTTCTTGCTCATGATATAGAGTTGGTCTACATCCTAATAATCTTTATTAGGTATTTTACTAGCTCCAGTATCTAACATTGCTTCTACTTTTATTTCAGTTTTCTTTAATTTAATAGTTGTTGAGAATGTTTTTGTTTTCTAGTATAAGAGGGAAGAATGGTATCAGAGCTGATGTATGTTAATTTATTATTATTTAAAAACTTTTGAAATTAAATTCCAGAGTACCAAAGCTTTATCTTACCCCGTTAAAAGTTATATTGTGATAAAACCCTTTGAAATATTGTATGATTATTGTATGATTTTACATAAAAATTGTGAAATTTTGTATGTTTTTAATTGTGTGATACTTTATAGTCTTTATTCCTTATCCACCTGTTTATAATTTAGATTATGATCGTGTAAAAGAACTTCTAGTAATAGAATTTACGTTCTCAAGTGGAGAATATAGAAAATTTAGATAAACTGCATGCTTTAAGAACAACTATCAAAAACCTGACTAAAGATATTCAAAACCTTGTGTCTCTTAAATATTTGTGTGAATAAGAAAACACTATTAAAGAAACCTACGAAGAATATTTTAACCTAGAAACCATAGTTAAAACTGAAATAGTTAAATATTATGTAGATAATCTTTATGTTAGTAGTTCAAATTCTTATGCTAGTAGTTCAATTTCTTAGAAGTTAGTGTAGAAATAAGTGTAGAATTAGAAATCAAGATAGAAACCAAAGAGAAATTAATGAATCCCGAGTTTAAAAGAAGAAATTAAATTAGCTTTAAGAAACTTGTAGAAATTCAAATAGGAATAACCAAAGTAGTATTAGAAGAACATAAAAAGCTTAGAAAGAATAAAATGTGAGTGTGAATGTGATATACAAAAACCTAGAAAAGTTAAAGAAATTCAAGAGAGAAGAATAGAATTGTGTAACACAACCTAGGAATTAGAAAAGAAGTCGAAGACTTTAAACATTTTAATTTAATTAGAACTTAGATTATATAAAAGAACATTTAGTTAAAGAAGATAAATTTTGTAGAAAGAAATCGAAAAATAAAAACTCCAACAACAAAATTTGAAAGAACTATTAGAAAACTTAGTCAAAAGTAGATCAAATACTTGAACAATTAGTTAAGAAAACCTAGTAAATTAGAGGAATAGAAAATCTTTTCCAACAATTTGAAAAACTTAGTTTAGGAGAAAAACCAAAATATAGTGTAGAAAATAAAATCAATCCATTTGAACCTAGAAATTTAGAAGTAAAACCATGGAAATTGTAGAAGTAATAAAATCAGAAGAAAATGAACCTATTAAAATAGAAACTTTTGAAGTTGAAATTTTAGATGAAAATATATTAGATAATGAATCAAAAAATAAACCTAGAAATAAGACTCCTTTAGATTTAGAAAAATTAGTACAACCTTTAGAAAGTAAAATAAATCCTTATAATATATGGAAAGATTTGACAACAATAATAGGAAAACCCTATATAGAAGTTAAGACAAATAATTTAGGAAATAAAGAAACTCAAAAAGAAGAAGAACCAATCAATTTTGGAAACAACATTGGTAAATACAAGAATAAGGTAAAACAATAACATTTCCAACAACTATTAAATTAAAGAAAAACTCGAAATAAAAGTAGAAGCAATGTTAGATACCGGGAGCCTAGTAAAAACCTTTTATTTGAAACCTTAAGACCAAAAGAAGATCAACAAACCTTAACTCAACCTCGTAGAATTAGTGCAAGATAATCAAGAAAATAATAATAAATAAAATATATAGCTAGTATTCCTAATAATTAACAACATAACTATGATATTACTACAAACCTATTTAGTACCTATATGTTTGTATCCTTTTATTTTAGGGTTTAAATTTTGTACATTCTTTACAAGGAGGTATAACAATACAAAACAACCAAGTTAGCTTTCACCCTAAAACTACAACAATTAAGCTTATACAAACACAAAAATAGAATCAATAACATAGTTTCTCATTATACAAATAAAATAGAGGAAATAAAAGATAGTATAATTAATGATTATTCAGAAAATTTAAAAAACTCATTAAAGTTAAAAAAACCTTTTAGTTCAAGCTGAAAAAATAGGAATTATAGGAGAAGACCCTCAAAAACATTGGAATAGGAACAAAACAATTTGTAAAATACCAATAAAAAATCCAGATTTAGCTATAAAAACTTCAGATATTGCATGTAACCTTGTAGATACAAAAGAATTTAAAATACAAATAGAAGAATTATTGCAAAACAACCTTATTAAACCAAGTTTTAGTCCTCATGTATCACCGCATTTTTAGTTAGAAACCATAGTGAAGAAAACGAGGAAAAGCTTTTTAGGGATGGTAATTAATTATAAAAGATTAAATGATAATACTTATGATGATGCATATAAAATACCTAATAAAGATTCTTTAATTAATTCTATTCAAGGATGTAGATATTTTCTCAATTAGATCGTAAGAGTGGATTTTGCAAATAAGATTAGATGAAGATAAGAAACTATGGACTCCGCGCTTTTCTTGTCCTTGTAATGGCATGAATGGAATGTAATGCCATTTGATTAAAGAACGCTCCTCAAATATTTCAACTTAATGATGGATAGAATATTTGGTAAATACTTTATTCTTGTATATTTCGATGATATTCTCGTTTTCCAAAACTTTTCATGAACATATAAAACATTTAGAACATGTTTTTGAAGAACTTATAAATAATGGTTTGATAGTTAGTAGAAAGAAAATAAAGTTATTTAAAAATCAAATTGAATTTTTAGGATTAGAATTAGAAAATGGTCAAGTTAAACTTCAAGAACATATAGTACAAAAAATCCATAATTTTCCAGACAAACTAGAAGATTTAAAAACCCTTCAAAGTTTTTTAGGATTGTTAAATTATGCTAGACCTTACATTAAAAACCAAAGTCAATTAGTTGGACCTCTTTATAGTAAAACCAAAATTAAGGTGGCAAAAATATTTTAACCGTGAAGATACATTAAATTAGTCCAAAAATAAAAGAACTTGTTAAAAATCCGCTAACTTTACATCTCCCATTGTGAAAGTGAATATAAAATAATCCAAACAGATGCAAGTCAAATAGGATGGGGAGGGAATTCCTTACATTAACTAATAATTTAGAAGAAAATCTTGTAGATATTGTAGTGGAACTTTAGTGATTATCAAAAGAACCTTAGTTCAACAGATGAAATAGAAGCTATAATTTTAATTTAGAGAAATTTCAATTATTTTTAAACCAAGAACAATTTACTTTACGAACTGGATTGTGAAAAAATATTAAAAATTCTTTGAAAATAAAATTTTCAAAATTATCTACAAAAAGATGGATAAAATTTCAGAACGCTTTAATTGGTTTTAAACCCAAATTTGAACATATAAAAGGAAAGGATAATATATTAGCAGATTGGTTAAGTAGACAAATTTATATGATTGATTGATTTATTACTAAATGATTGTTTATTTATTACTAACTTTTTCAGGTAACAGAAAATGGTTTTAAAGGAGAAATTAAAAAGAAAAACTTTTCAATTTGGAATCAAGCATTTAAATGAAGTTTTAAACCCAAACCTTCAATTTCGCTTCTTGTGTTCTCAAAACCTTAAAGAACATAAAGTTATTGTTGATAACCTTTGGTCTTTAAAACCTCAAAACTTTCTAAAACCAAAATTTAGAATATGCTTTATGAAAACCATTTTACCTTTAGCTCAACATCTTCAAAATTACGTGAACCGCTTTATCGCTTTTAGAACCGAAAATTTCAAATGCTTATGAACCAAGAAAAGCAAGAAAACCAAATTAAGGATTTAAAAACAGAGTTAGAACCTTTGAACAATGTTAGTAAAACTGATTTAATTAGTATGATTAGAAAATCAGCCTTGCTTACCGAACAGTTTGACAAACTTGTAATTAAGAACAAGTTCGGATCTGATATCTATAATATTATAGAATCTTATTATTTAGAAAAATTTTATGAAAAAGTGTTTAAGAACCAGGGTATATTATATGAACAATTTAGAACCAAAAACAGTGGAATTAAAATGAAGCATATGGCTTACCACATGATCCCGATTTATATTTTTCATTGTTTATTTAGTTTATAAATATGTCTATTTGATCAAAATATTTAGAACTTATCCTTCTAACTCATGGATCAAGGATTTTGAAGAACATATTTTTAACTAGTTTTTTATCAAATACCCAATAATTTTCCGAAACCGAAAAATATTGTTCAATATCTTTTACAATTGAAACTCATGTAGATATATCTTTTGAAACCATAAATTAATTCCTTTGTTTAGAACCGATGGAAGCACCAGACCAAGCATCATCATGTCTATATTAAACATAATAAAGAACCTTAATTCCTCAACAACAACTGAATGTGAAATGACACGTCAAAAAGATTTTCCCAGATATTACAATGATTTAGATTTTCAAATTTTTTGAATTTAGAAAACTAGAAATAAAATTTTTATTGGCGTAAACTCCAACCATGTCAATTTGGAGAACTCCAACTGCTAGGAAAAATTTTCAACCCAAAAAATTTTTATAACTTAAGAACAAGAGATTTTATTAACCAAATTTTTGGGCGTATTCACTAGAGTTATCTTATGTCGATGACGCCAACTTCGGGATACTAGATGCGTAGAGTTGCAAACGTGAGAATGCAATGGAAGGATGGGGAAAGATGAAATAAATTCGCAGCAAGGTTCAACTCTCGCAAAACCGAAAGCACTGCAAATTCCTTTTAGCCGCAAGAAAAACCAAGTGTTCGACTTATCGCTGATGAATCATCAAAAGAAAGAAACGTGGAGATATTTCTATTCTTTTGGACACTTTTTCTTTCTTTTGGACACTTGTCCTATTAGGCATTAATTGTAAATTCAAGAGTCAAATTTCACTTTGTCCTTTTAACTTTTATTTTGTACTTATGTCATTTAGTATTTTGTACTTAAAGTTGTCAGCATTTAAAGTTAGGTTTATCTTTGACTTTAATGTCAAGTTGATAACTATGTTAATATTTTTAAATTTTGTCTGTTAGTTGGTCCAAAGGCCTATAAATTAAAGGCTTGTGTATAATGTAAGGGTGAAGGGGATGAGAACTCTTAATGAGCAAGAAAGAGTTGTATAGTGTTTGAGAGAGGAGAGTTTTGTATGTAAAGTTTCAATCAATAAAATCGTAGTGATTTCATTCAATTATCTTGTGTCTTACTTTAATTTCTTTTAAGTTTATTTTATTTATTTAGGGAAACAAAGGGGTAAAAGATAAGCAAAGGGAAATGGAGTTTGATTTAAAATTGTTTTAAATAATAATACTAACTCCACATTGATCCCGTTTGTTATTATCTTTCTTATACAAAAAGGAAAAATATTCTTAAAAAATTAATCTTTTAAAACCCATGTTTTGAAAGCTTTAATTTAAAACTGTAGTTTTTAGTCTTAACCCACATCTTAAACTGCTTTAAATGGCGATATGCTTGAGGGAGACTTGTCTGGTCTCGTGGGGTTTTATCCCCATTCTTATACTAGAAAAACAAAAACATTCTCATAAATCTTCCCAAAACACTCCCGATTTAAATTAAGAAGGTAAAACATCACTTCGTGTCATAGATTAAACCCCTACCAAGACTGCATAAAGTTCTCAAACGCCTATCCTATTTCAAACGCAAGTTAAAGGTCACGGGTTAAGACTAAGACTTAGTTTTAAAATTCGCTTCAAAACATGGGTTTAAAAGATTAATTTTTTAAGAATATTTTCCTTTTTGTATAAGAAAGATAATAATGGATCAATGTAGGTTAATTATTATTATTTAAACAATTTAAAAATCAAAACTCCATTTCTTGCTTATCTTTTTACCCCTTGTTGTAAAAACCCCAACCTAATGAATGTTATAATAGTAGTTATCGAACCGATTGAGAGGTCTACCGATAGAAGCGAGAGGATTAGAATTTAGAACTCCGACATCATTCGCACATGAAGTGAAAATTTTCAAAATTGTAACCGCGGCCCTGAATGAATAGTGATTTTTTTCTTATTTTATCCTGATGGAGGTTGCAAAGGGATTTAAGAAAATTTAGTTCCACGACTTTGAACTCGACATTTAGATAATGGGAGATTTAAGTGAATAGTGATTTCCTGACCGAAATTGGAGTTCCAGGTCAAATTTTCTAAATTGGGCCGAAATACGAAATGTCCTAATCAATCATAGAGTCTAAACGAAACTGGAACGGAGGAAACGGGTCCGTTTTGATAGTTTCCAGCGATCCGAACGCACTAATAATAATACGCTTATTGTCCTAATTTCCGATTTTAATGATTTTTAAATCGATTTCTATGGATTCTCGCAGCCTGGAATTCACTCGTGAAGGATTTAATTTGAATAATTCATGGTTAACGGAGTTTTAGACGACCATAGAATATTTTTTGACATTTAATCTAGATAAAGGGGATAAGTGAAACCGGCATAAAAGCCGCTATAAGGGAGATATTTTAATATGAGAGCCAATTAAAACCTTTCTAATGGCTAAGTTATGATTTAAATCATGGTAAATGACTTGGTCTCATGAGAATGGGACCAATGAGAAGCTTGATAAAAGTGTAAACCACTTTAAACTAACCAATGGAATTATTTAATTTAAGTGGTACTTTGAAGAATATTTTAAAGTCTAAAATTAGGATTTAAGTGCTCCAAAGAGAGGAGATCACGTCCATGAGAAGGAGAGAAAGGAGAAAGATAGAAAAGAAAGGGAAGAAAGGAGAAAGAGGAGGAGAAAGGGTAGGGCAAAGTGGTAGAGGTGAATTTTTATTCTCTTTCAAGCTTCCAAGTGAGCTCCAAGTGAATCAAGGAAGAGAAGACAAGGGAAACCCAAGAAACAAGTAAGTTTTTCATGGTGGGAAAGTTGGATTTTTATGTTTTTCATGCCTAATGATTTGATTTTTTTGTATGGATGTTAAATTAGTGGCATTTAGGGTTGAATGATGATGATTTTGAGATAAATTGAGAAAGCCATGGATTAGATTAGGTTTGACAAATCAAGGAATGAATGGTTAGGGTTTGATGTAGACTTTGTGTGATATGTTGAAATGGGGTATAATGTATCAGATTTAAGTGTTTAGAGGAAAGAAAAAATGTGGAAGAGAAACACAATTTGGTCAATTTTTGGGCAGCAGTCTCGTGCCAGGAAATGTCCTGTTTTCTGTTTTGACCGGTTTTGGTATTTGGCCATAACTTGCCCAATTTGATCCGATTTGAGTGATTTAAGTGGCTAAGCAAATAGACTTGAAGGAGAACAAAACTTAAGAAGAAGGTATGGCCAAATTCTGATCATAAGTGGCCTAAATATTCACTTCAGTAGGACCATGTGCAAGCCAAATTCCCAAGGTCTAGTTTTTTGAACATAGATTAGCCTGGCTATTTGGATCGAAGTGAGTTTCTGTTCAATTGGGTGTGATTCCAATTGGAATAGAACCTCAGCACCTTAGCTTAAATAAGTATAAGGACATAGTGTCAAAATATGAAGTCAAGACCTCGGAAAATGAGTAATACAAACTGTCACTAGAAAAACTCCAGAATGACTAGTTGGCATGAAAAATGCCATAACTTTAGTTTGATGATTCGATTGGATTGATTCCAATTCCTAAGGTAATAGATTCCTAGAGGAATAAGAATATAGGAATGAGTGTTTATGGTGGATTAAATGGAAATTATGGTTAATGTGTAATTGTGATTTTCGAAAAGGTGAAAAGGACTATCTGACGATCTGAACTCAACGGAAGCAAAATGGATTGAAGGTGAACTGTGAGTGAAAATGATATATTTTGAAAATTGAGCTTTACAAGTGAATGATTTAATGTTAAACTGGAAAGTTTAATGGAAATGTTTTATTCGCATCAATATATATATTTATATGTATATGAAATATGTATGCATATGTGTTAAGGTATTATGAAAGTTTAAAAATGTAAAGAATGCATTTGTGTTTTTAATGATAAAGTAAAGGATTTAAATGGATTTATAAATGTATTTTGAATAAATGTTTTACCGATGGTTACTCCTAAACTCCCCTATGACTCTATGACCGAGCATCGCCGAGGTACTTTAAGCGTAAGGATTTAGAGGGTAAAGTTATAGGTTACTAACCGAGGGAGGGAAATAGGTGTCTAGAGTAATATCCTTACACGTGATAAAGTGCTATGACTGGAACCCTATGCAAAGCGTGAGTTTCTCCGCAGCGTAGTGGTTATGACTGGAATGTGACCGCCCTCGCATCACAAGACACTAAAATCAAGCTCGCAGGCGACTGGTTATTCCATCGTAAAAGAATGAAAGAAAGAAATAAAGAAAGAAAGTTTAAGGGAATAAATGCTTAAAGTATAAATGGATTTTAAATGATAAGTATTTATGGAAAGAAGTTTAAGGTACAAATTTAAAGCATAAATTTGATTTTAAATGCATAAGTATTTATGGAAAGAAAGTTTAAGGTATAAATTTAAAGCATAAATGGATTTTAAATGCATAAGTATTTATTGAAAGAAAGTTTAAGGTATAAATGTTTAAAGTATAAACTGATTTTTTAATGGTATAAGTATTTATGGAAAGAAAGTTTAAGGCATGTTTAATGTATAAATGGATTTTAATTGTATAAGTATGTATTATTTTGATATGTACTGAAATGTTATATAAATGAAAATGTACACTCACCGAGCTCGTTTAGCCTACTCTTTTTCCATATGTTTCAACAACATTTTCAAGACTCGGTGATGTGCATCGGCAGTACCCTCCTCAGTGCTGAGTCGAGCTATCGAGGAGACGACGATGTGACCGCATTGAAAATAATTCTGTATATTGTATATGTGAATATTTTGTCATGTTTTGATAAATTATGCATGGAATTGAAGAAGGTTTAAATGGAATGATGATTTGAAAGAAATAAATGTATATATATATGTATATTGTGTTTGATTTGGTCAGGACGTAGAGTCCTAATATGGAAGTTGATGGAATTGAAGTTTAGGAAGTGTTTTTAAATGTTTTCACTGTGGTTTTGTAAATTTGGGAAAGTCCGAAAAACGTAGGAAACTCGCGATTTTCCCGAAAAATCTAAGTGTCAAAGAGAAAAGAAAAGAAATTTTTTTAGCACTTCGCCTCGTGACTATTTTTAAAAGATATGTGAAGAATTGTAAAGGGGTTCTATTCACTTGGATTTTAATTTATGGTTTTAAGGAAAGTTTCTATATCTGTTGGAGTGCCGAGAGGTTCCCTCGGGTTCATGAGGTTAATCCTAGTCGGGATCCTTCAACGTGGTATCGAGCCACTAGCTTTGAAAATGTTATAACATTTGAAAATTGCTATTTTTATATGATTGTTTTTATGTTTTCTTTAAGATTTATAAACAGGGTTCTTTATGTGATTTAAAATCATATATAAAATACATGACATATTAATTTTAATTACGTAAAATGCGTCAGTCGAGGCCGACCACCCACCAGAGGAGCTCCCGAGGCGTTAGTGACCACCACCGAGGAACATGCGATGAGTCTCGCGATGTTCCTCCAATTCAGCATGTTTAGGGCCGCTACCGCCTCCGAGGTCGTAGGAGGACAGATAATTTTAGAGCGTATGGCTCGGGATGTTAGCCACAACATTTAGACCACCCGTGGAGCCGACAATGTCCACGAGAGGATAAGGGAAATTCAGAGAAGAAATTATGACTGCATAGGAGATCCCGAAAAGGCATGGTCGTGGCTGTGAGGGTAATGAGATGGTTAATTGAAATGTAATGGGTTTGACTAGCTTAAGGAATCAATGACATTATGAATTATTAATTGTAATTGTTGAAAGAAAATGGAAGAAATTGAAGACATGATGATGAATGTGTACTGTAGGATTTTGCCACCCTAGGAAAAGTATGGAAAAGTTGATTGTTACAATGTGAAAGTGATTATCGAGGCTGTGGAGTTTCGTAGACCTGATATTATTAGATATCCATGACTTTGATGTTATATTAGTACGGATTTACTATCTAGACATCATGCTACAAAGGATTGTTATAGGAAAGAGGTTAGGTTCTATAAGCCAAGGAAGACAGTAGGTTGTTTTATGTGGGTTACTGAAAATACTACCTACCAATAATATGACGCTTATGTGGCTAGTAAATATCAAAGTTATATCAAAGGTACCTAGCTTATGCTATTGTTTTAGGATAATGGTAGTCGAATTCCAAGATATTCGATAGTCAAATACCTTGGATGTATTTCCGGAGGATCTTCTAGGTATATATATAAAAATATATATATATATATATATATATATATATATTAATTTTTAGATTGAAATGACCCCTAGGACAGAACCAATTGCTAAGGCACCTTATATGATGGCTCCTTAAAAGTTGAAAGAATTGAAAGAATTGAAAGTATAAATGGATGAGCTTGTGAGTAAGGGTTTTGAGCAAATGGTAATTTCGCCTGGGAGGCTGCCTGCTTATGAAAAAAATGATGAAAGTTTAAGATTGTATTACTGGATTACGTAGAGTTGAATAAAGTGAAATACGCAATCAACACCCATTTACACGATTGATGATCTGATCAATTATGTGGTTTAGGTATTTTTGAAATGGATCTAAGCTCAGTTACCATCAATTAAAGATTAGGTCAGAGGATGTCTTATGACAACTTTCAAAACACTCAGATAGGCACATGAGCTCTAGTCATGCTAGTCGACTAATCCTATATCCAAATCGCTTTTATGGATCTTATGTGAATGGGATCTTTCACCTCATTTAGATCAAACATTGTTATAGTATTCATTGATGACATTTTTAATCTATTTAAGAAAGAATGAAGATCTATGAGGAGCATCTAAGTAAATTCTATTTACTTAGTATGCCAAACTTAGTAAATTCTAGTTCGTTAGACAACGCTTTTCTAAGGCATGTGATTTCAAAGTGGGAAGGGGGTTTCAAGTGATCCTCAAAAAGATCGAGAAAATTGTGAACTGAAACCACCGCACATCGTGACAGATATTTCTAGGTTTAGCGTGGTATTATCTATGTCATATGATTTTCAAAGTTAGCTGATCCTTTGACTAAATCGACAAGGAAAGATGAAAAGTTTGTATGGTAAGAGACATGTCGAAAAGATTCGATGAACTAAAGGAATTTGACCTAAATTTCTAGTTCTTACACTACGTGGCAAGAAGTATATAAAGATATCAGATGCTTCTAGACAGAGCTTAGGGGTGTGTTAATGCAACATGAAAATGATAGCATATGATTTAAGGCAATTGAAAAGCATGAGCGTAATTATCTCGAGACATAAATCCTAGAGTTGGTTGTCAGAGTCTTTGCCTACGATATGGAGGCATTATCGATATGGAGTTGTATGTAAATTTTTGTTGCATCACAAGAACATGTAATATTTATTCACATAGAAAAAGTTAAAGATGAGACATAGGAGATGGTCGAACTCATTAAGGATTATGAGGCACCATCGAAAATTAATGTGGAAATGTTAATGTGGTAACTCCGATGCTCTTAAGAGGAAGCCTACTGCTCCATATATCTCAATTCCAAAGGTTGTGTACCTCCTAGATTTATGGAATTGAGGTCTTAGGTGCGTAGACTAGAATTGACAGATATTAGTCCTGTACTAATAGACAAGGTAAGGGAGCTATAGACTCAAGATACGATCATGATTAAATTGAAAAGGGAAGTCGAGTTTGGCGCTTAAAAGGATTTTTAGTACGGCATAAGGGTATAGTGATGATAGGTCACAAAGTTGTGTACTAGATGTAAAGATTAAAGAAATAAATTATGGGAGAGGCTCACTCTTCTACATAGGCGCATCGTGGGAACACTAAATGCATCATACCCTAAGGGAATACTAAAGGTGGAGGTATAAAGAAAGATTGTAAATACCCCATTCCGAGAGAGCTCCACGTACATGACACCGTAAGGGTGTATAAGAGTACTAAGTGTCACAATCAAATATTTTGAGACTAAAATATGAAATGATAAATTCATGGAACCCTAATAATGGTATTAAACCAAGGTACAATACTATTAAGCAAAAGGATATTAAAATCAAAATTTAAGGTGTAGAGATGGGCTATAGTGGAAATTAATAAGTTACAATTGCAATAATTAAAAGATGAGGGTTATTTGCAATTTATGGAAAGTTAATTTTAACAAAGAAGAATTAAAACCAAATGTTATTTGGTCTCAGCTTTGCTCTAGCAACCTGCAGTAGGTGAGAAAAGAAGAGAGCCAAGAGGAGGAAGGGAAGAGGAAGAAGGAGGAGGAGAAGAGCAAGATCAAGGTATGTGTTTGATGTGTTTGCCTTAGTGTATTTTGGAATCTGTATTTGGGTATGGAGATTAGTTCTCCTTGATCTTAGGTTTTGTGCAAAAGAGCACATTAAGCCTTTCGACTGGTTGGGGCTATGAGTAAAACCCCACTGCTGTAAAAGAAACTTGGAATCAGATTACATGATGTTAAAAAGAATTGGTGGACCTTAGGTAGTGTTCTTGGATTTTTCACCCAAGGTTTTGGTTTTGAGTTTCCAAAACACCAATTCACATGTCAGGAGTTGTTTTTAGATGATTTGGTTAGTTTTTGAGGTATTATGAATTATAGTTATATGGGAGTGAATTGGCATCAAAAGTGGGAGAAATAACAAAACTGGCATTTCAAGTCCCACCGGTACAATAGGGAAGTCCCACTGGTAGAACTTTGCTTCGTCATTTTTTGGCCAAGTCCCACGTAGAGAAGTTAAGTCCTACCGGTAGGGACTTGTTCAAGCCCAGCCGACTCGGGCTGTGATTTTAGCCATAACTTCCCTCATTTATCCGATTTGAGTGATTCAAGTGGCTACGTAAAATAGACTTCAAGGAGAACAAAACTTAAGCATAGGAATCGTCAAATTATGATCCCAAGTGTCCCTTTAAAATCAATTGGGGGTGGCCAAGGTGCAAGAAAAATTCTGCATCAGCTTTGACATAGAGGGTCCAAGTTTCTAACGTAATCCAGGCTTTCAGTTCGACTGGGTGATTCCAGTTGGAATAGAACCTCTTTAGCACCTTAGCTTTAAAAAGAGTATGTAAAGATTGTGACTAAGTCTAGGAAGCACGCTGGGTTATGCATTCACTTAGTCGCCGTATTCGCTTGTTGCAAAGTTAAAAGTAAAGGCTGGATAAGTGTGGAACGGTGCTCGCTAAGGCAAAGCAGGTGGGAGTGTTCTAAACTCATTTTTCCAAATACTAGTGTATTATTGCTTATTATTATTATTACAAATTGCTTTACACTGGTATTTTATGGGTTTTGAATGCAAACCATTTTCAAGACAGCGCAATGAGATAAAGCAAGCAAATGTTTGAGTTAAACCATTTTTGAAAAGCAAGCATTGGTTTTAAATTGTAAACCATACTAAGCAAGCAAGGCAAGTAAATGGTTTTTGAAAGTTAAACCATTTTTGAAGCAAGAAGAATCGGGCAAATGGTTTGAATAATTAAACCATTTTTCAAGTAAGCAAGCAAATGGTTTCAAAGTGTAAAACCATTTTACAAAGAGCAAGCAAGCAATGAAAGGTTGTGAAAACAAGGCCTTCCCAGTTTTAAGCAAGCAACCGGTTGAGGTATCCCGCACGCAGACCTGGTGTTAGATTTCATACATGCATTGTAGTTTCATTGGTCGCAAATCCTTAGACAATCCCAGTGCATTTAAAGGAGACCGGTGGTACTTACAGGGGGTATATAAGGTTATGAGCTCTAACTAAGTATGGTGATGGCGCACACGCAGGTCAATTCCACCAAGACCCACCTGAAATGAAAAAGGTGACGCTGAAAGGTCTTCCAATTCCAAGACTAAATAGCATAGGTTCCCGTGTTCACTAGGGCATGATAAGCAGCAAAATAGGCCTCATTGCCGATGCTTATAAGTACATACGCTGCCTTGAAAATCAACTATTGGCTCCCTGTCGCCAAGGCTTCCTGAGGAGTTTTAAAGCAAACGCTGAGCCAAGCTCCCGCTTAGATTTCAAAACGACGGCTGAGCCAAGTTCCCGTGGGTTTTATTTTCAGCATGTGGTTGAGTCGTCTATTTTATGAAAAAGTTTGATAAAAACTTTTTAAAGTAAAATGTTTGTGAAAGGTTTGAGAACTTTCAAAACATGATAAAGCAAAGCAAGAAAATTATGAGAAGTTTTATAAACTTCTAAGCAAAGAAAGAAATAAGAGTTTTACAACTTTTAAAGAAAAGCAAATTAAAAGCAAAAGTAAGGTATTAAAAGTTTATAAACTTTTAAAAGCAAGCAAGTATAAAAGCAAGCAAGTACAAAAGAAGCAAGCAAAGAAAAGTTTTAGAAACTTTTTAAAGAAAGTGCAAAGCAAAGCTTCCGAAAATATCTTAAAGAGAGTTTTGCTAATGCTGAAAATGTTTTTCCGAAAAAAGAAAAAACTGCTTTATAAAGATGACACTCCACCGAGCCTGCTTAGCTCATTATTTTGTATTTTAAAACTATTTTCCAGGTACAGTACGCAAGATGGACACAATAGGATTGGTCCTCGACATCGCTTAAGTG
>JAEQBH010006987.1:0-160423 GCA_016808115.1 Tetrastigma voinierianum
GATACCCGTAGGTACATTATAGAGCATAACTGAGATATGACTTAGCATTAGAGTTGTTTACTTTTATTTTCTTATACTTCATTGTTCATATACTTATCATATAAATGTTTGCCTGTATAGACCGGAAATAATGAATGAGAGGATAATAAACACTAATAAATTTAATGTGGTGGCAAAGATTGAACAAAGGTGCCAAAGTACAAACAGAGACGTGTCTGCCCATGTAACAGAAGTGATGTAGCACTAGCAGGAGTATCGTAGCACTGAACAGAGAGTGCCTAAGCACTAATCAGAGGCGTCTCTACTCACGTAATAGAAGTGTCGTAGCACTAGCAGGAGTGATGTAGCACTGATCAAAGGTGCCTATTCATTCGCTATTCGGTCTTAAGCAGGCATACAATTATATGTATTACTGAGCTTGATATATTGTTCTTAATCACATTAGCAAATAAGGGGCAAGAAACAATGTCTGCCCAATTCGCTTCGTCTCGACGACAAGGTTCAGAACATTTTTCATATAAATTTTATACTTATACGAACCCTTTCGTTTAGGATCCTCATTAATCCAATGGATGATTGCCAGAATTAATGGAAGAGAGAAAACAAAACAGGATTTGCAGGTACGCCTAGGTGAAGCAATGCTGCACCTAGGCGGAGAGGTTCGCCTAGGCGAAACACTGCTATGCCTAGGCGGATCATAAAGTTTGGAAACTCAAGCCTCAGGTTTGCCTAGGCGTGGGTTCCTACGCCTAGGCGGAGACCTACGCTTAGGAGAGTGCTCCTATGCCTAGGCGTAGAGCATCGGATTTTCCAGAAATAGGTTGTTTCCCCTTTTTCACCAGAAATTTGCAAATCAAAACCAAACCAAAGCAAAACAACTCCCAAATCTAACTTAAACCAACCCAAAAAACATATAAGGGAAGAATTCGGACTTCTCATAACACAACCTTAATCAAAGAGGAATTTATGAGAATTTCCATACCAAAGTTCCAAACCTTAATCTTCTTGAAACCTTCAAAACTAGCTTTCTTTTTCCTTCTCTTCTTCCTTCCTTCCCTTTGCTTGATCAAATAGAACTCAAGACAAAGGAGAGAATCAAACCAAAATTAGCTCCTTCTCTCAACCGTAGCCTTATCTTCCTTAAGCCAAAAATGAGGAATTCTCTCATTCTAGAAGACCATGTTTGGTCTTATCCTCATTTTGGACATAAATTTCTCCTTTCTACTTATTAATCCTTCCATGTCTTCTATTTTCAATTCAACTTATCATTATTCCTACTTGAAAATATAATATTCTTAACTTATGTCTCTTAAGTCCTTAATTTGTCATTTTACCATTTTAACCTTTTTCCCACATTACACTTAATTTCCGAACAATGCAAATTTTAACTTACATTATACCCTAAACATGTAATAAACTACTAGGGTATAATTCGGGGTGTTACAACATCACCTCCCACCATCTCCTCGGAGGCTTCCTTGATTCGGGCAAGAAGACGACTTAGAACCCGCTCTCTTGCTCGAGCCTCACTCAAACCCTCGAAGTTCAACCAATGGGACTTTTAGGAGTACGAACTCCTCCAAATGATTGAACACTCAAGGCTTCAGCATCGTACATGCCTAAAGTCCTTTCGAGCTCTAAAACTTAGCACCTTACCAACGAAATAAATCACAAATTTCTTAGATCATCAATAAGCTTCCTCGAATCTAAGGCTCCCGCCACCACAACAAAGAGATTCATGTTGGTTAAATCCTAAATATCAAAGCAAATCAACCAAACAACCAAGGCAAGGACAAAATAAGATCGAACCTCGTGCTGCATCTACATATGGATCCGACCACCGAATTTCTGAGTATGGAATCTCGTATGAGATCCCTAAGCTCCGAACAACAACACATTACCCCGCGGATCTGTTCTTACCGGGTGGTAGGCAAGTTGCATATTTGCAACGACTTATCATCGACAACAAGATAATGCCTCCCTAGGTTATGGCGTTTCAAGGAGTATGAGTATAGGACCTCTTCTAAACCTAAACGCACTTCATACTTCATATTTAATACACACACCCCCAAGAAGACGCATATAATATTCACGTGGGTGTGAATAGGATGGATTCGGGTAAAGTGGAAAAACTGGTGTATTAGTGGGGGGGGAGGGGGGTGGGGGTGTGGAATCTCAACCCCTCACTAATGTGAATTTCCGTCTAGTAGATGAAATGAAATTCATCCCACCTCAATCCTCTTCCGTACAGTTGGCAAACTGAGGTCCCGAGGAAAGAAAGGAGACCTGGACATTGGGAGGAAAGATAAATTTCTTCCAAAAAGCATCTGCCCTAGACTCCCCAACGGGTTTGAGCCATGTTATGACTCCAATAGTGTTTGCATGCTAGAGAACCTCCTCAAGCAACGTAGAAGCTGGATCCTCGTCCACACGACTTACCACATTATCTTCCCCTCTAGCCATCCTTTGAATGCCTTCGTCAACAATACGAAGCCTAGAGAATCCACTAGGGTAACTCATTCGGCCTTAAGGGAGAAGACAAAAAAAAAAAAACCAACAACAACAACACATATGCAAAGACCACCAAACAGTGAATCTCAAGACACCAAAGTCTAACATTTAATTTTGATACACCATTTAATTTAAAATGGTTGCAAGATGTGATTGCCAAACACACACAAGACACCAACGCAAAGAAGAAACCAGAAAGATACAGAAGAAGAGCAAGAGAAGAACACCTCAATAGAAGAATTCTTCGATAGCACAAGCGAGAAAACCCCCAAAGGAGAACTTGGGAGATATTTAAACACATATCAACACCATGGGTGGGACATTCAAAACCAGCATTAAAAGCGGCGGTCGTATTGATGAACACGCTAATTGCCAACCGTATCAGGAATCGCCACCTGTACAAAGCGGGATTATGGAGATATCAGCACAATGATGGCTTTTGCGGCGCACAGAGACCCAAGATTTTAGCATAATTCCAACCCAAATGGCTTGCAACGCACGGTGGGGCTAGCGACCGGGATAGTCAGACTCACGTGATTGTCACGTGGGATGTCTTGAATTTGGATGACTCGCTGGAGTAGGTGATCACATGTTGGGCACGCCGTCATCTCGCCACACTGTATCAAGAGCGCGGCATCGCGCACAATTGGCAAGTCGATCGGGCACCAAACCAAAGACAAGCGAGTGGGATACATTGCGCTATTCATCACGACAAGCGAGTGAGATACATTGTGCTATTCATCACGACAAGCATTATGCCACAATTAATCTGCATAACGTAGCCTTTATAAGTAATAATCATGACCACTCCACAATGTACTGCCTCATTGGGCCGTTTCACTTCCTAACAATCGATTTACGTGATCTCTCATAATGACTATATAACATACGAGCTTGTATCTAAAAATGGGCTTTTTCAGTTTTACATATTAGAGAAATAACACAAAATATTTTGAAAGGTTTGTTGAACCCTTTCTAATCTGTTTATGTAGATATATATCCGTGTAAATTATTTCTAAAGATATGAAGTTGCAGCATTATCTTGTTAATTTTTGGTCCAAAATTTTGACAAATCATATATTCATCTTGACCCATCTGTATTATTATTATTTTCTTGACTCTATTGGCTCTTTGTCCCTTATTTTGGATTTGGTCTCCCTTTCATATTTATAAAAATAAAAATAAAATAAAGAAAATAAAGAAAGTCGCTTTCTCAATAGTCAATGAATCATTAATTTTTTCCCCTTATTTCACGCATCTTTCTTTCTCTTTAGTCAATAAATCCGTGATCAGCTGGTCAACTATAGCTGCGCATTGTCTTTCATTTTCAACAAGGGGAAAAGGGCATTATGGTCATTACCCTATTGAGACAGACACACACGGAACTTTCCTTCCTAGATTATGAAGAATTTGAATGTCGGTTCAAGTAGATCCTTTTATTTTTTAATCTAAAGTGAAAAAAATCGTGATAACCATTACTTGTTAAGATTTTTAAAAGTCAGCTTCTAAAGATATAAGTTAATTCTATATTTTTTGAAAGAGAGATGTTCCATTTTTATATAAAATTTTAATTTTAAAATAAAATGAAAGTTATATTTAATTAAACTTTGCTAGGCTGTCAAAAATATGGGGCCAAACACAAACACTATTTAAGTAGTCAAACGGACCTATCTACTCTAGGGGCCGGGATAAACACAAATTTAAGACATTAAGTAATTAATAGTATTAAATATTAAGTTATTTATTTTTTAATATTAGATAATGAGTGTTATTGGTTCTCTTTTTTGTTGGGGCAAAGGTTATGTTTCCTATTTTACAAAAAAGACTTTTTTTTCTTAATTCAGAATTTATTTTAAAAATTTCAATAATAAGTTATGAAAATATTAAAAAACAAATAGACTAAATGCTAAAAGTTATTTAGCTTTCAACAAAAAGCTAAAAACCAAATAACACCTTAATAACTTAATTCAAGTCTTGATCTAAATTAAGTCGGTTTAGTAAACTAACTTAACCGTATTACTTAAGCTAAAAAAAACAACATTTCATATCTTTATTTTACTTCTTTATTCTTATTTATTCAAGTCTTCCATTATGATTAATCTTATTTGTCATAGTTATAATTTATAGGATACAAATATTATTTTAATCATTTAGAATAAATCTTAAGTTAATTTTATAAAAAATATTAATCAAAGTAAAAATTAAGTGATAAGTGTAAGTAAATAATTCAAATATAATTTTGTTAAGAAATATTGAACTTAAATCATACAAAATTTTCGTGATGAAAACGTAATCATCGCTTTTCCTATACCGTTTTCTTTCCAATAAAGTTTGCCATTTCATACTGACAAGTTTCTGCCTTTATTTTTGCTTTATTTTTTCATGTTTTATCGTCTATTTGTTACGACGGATAATTATGTCGTTGGATAAGCAATTTTCTGGTCAGATGACAAAAGCTCATTCGACAGTAGCTTCATAATATCAAATCAATGCTCACAATATACTACGTGATCTAAAAATTTTATATTCTGTATATTTTTTATTATAAAATATATGGGATTCGAGCCAGATCATTTTATTAACTCATATACTATCTTTCTGAAAGCTTTTAAGATTTTTGACATGCTAGTTTATTAATATATTACAATCTAAATCAATAAATTTATCTATTTTTTTATAAAAAAAATTCATACAAATTTAGGTTTTTAGAAAAAAAATGTTAATTCAATATGATATTGAAATAAGGTTTGATGGGAGGTTATTGATTTGCGAAAGAACCAATTACATTTTGCACTATGGCGGATTGGGTGCCTGAGAAATCCGTCTCATACATCCCTAAACGTGGATTAATAATTTTTTTTCAAAAAAAAAAAAAAAAGTTCTCTAATTTAGGACACATAATTGATAAAATTTCAAATAATGTTTTACTTTCATAATTTGGTTAAAAAAATAAGTTGTTCGAACCAAATACATTGTTTTAAACAATGATTTTAAAATGTTTATATATATTTATTTATTATGTTTTCTAACAATAGGTTTTTTTTCTTCTAGTCATTTTGCATTTTACTTTGTTCTAACAATAGTAAAAAACATAAAATATTTATTTAGAAAAACTTTGCATTATACGTACCATATAAAGACTTCATGAGAAGTAAATTTAAAATAATAATAACTTTGAGCTTATCAAAATGCTTTGGCATTAAGGTTTTTTTTTTTTTTTTTTCTTAGTTTGAAATCATTTTTGGTTTTTCATAGAATACAAAATAGGTCGGATGCCTTTCCTGATTACTTTATAATTTCCTATGATAAGAGAGAGACAAGGCAAAAGAAAATGGGTTGTCTCCAAACTAATTTTTGTGACCAAATGTATTATTCTCGTCTTTTTTAACCTCAAGGTAGACGAGGTCAAATGGTACTCAAAACATGCCACACAAGGAGAAACAATCATGATTGTGAAGTCATAATCAGAGTCTGCATTTATTCTTTGAAAATGGTGACTAGGAAAAGACATTCCCCTTGTTATCATAATTATAGGCCTTTGAATTTTGATAAAGGCAGTGAATTTGAATATGAATATATGTATAAATAGGGGAAGGGGGGGAGGAGGTCATTTTTCTCCGAAAGCTGTACCCACTTCTTCTTCACTTTTATCAACGGGAAAAAAAATTCCATAATGATTGCCAACATGGAGAAGAATAGAACCACCCTTCAGATTCAGTACCCTTTCTCCACTTCTATTCTATTCTTGTCACCATAAACATGTGTAAGTTGGTATGTGTGGATGCATGTTCCCCTTTTGTCCCTATAATTCATTTTTGTCTTAGTCCCTTTTTCATACCATTTCAAGTTCCATAACCATGACTTATTTTTTTAGCACTAGTGACCATGTTTGGTATCAACTATTGTTTTTTCTTGATTTTCATTCACTTTTCCATATTATGTTGCATTACTCTATTGTTACTATTGAGTGTGTGCGTCAAAGTCCCATAATATTTTACATCAATTAAAAATGAAAGCGACTTAAGGAATTTATAAAGATATAACATCTTCTCGAGGCAAGACCATTAAAGGAGTAGTTTCAAAAACAAAATCAGTGTTTCAGTTTATGAGTATCAGCGGGTCCCTAGACCCACTATTCGTACCTGTGGCCTGTTTTAGCCCAAGGCTCACTTGGTCCGCGATGCGAAGAGGCCCAAACCCACCTACCATATTAAAACCGAGAGGCACTACCTAGATGAGAGGATCCGAAAGTCCATCCGTGAGAGCCAGGATGTCTTCCTAGAGGCCAGCTTCAGGGCAACCTATCTAAAGTTTTAAGTCTCTCAGTCGGTCATCTTTTCACATACGACGAGTTTGTTATGGATAAATAAGATAAAGGCGAAATACGTGAAAGTGTTATCCACGAATTTCCTAGTTTCCAAATCTCTTCCTTCTCGGAAGATTAATCCTTGATAAGGTAGCATGAGTCCTTGATAAGGGAAAATAGATTTTATCCCTAAAAGAAAAAGAGGCTGGTGAATCACGCCTTATAAATAGGGAAGATCTCCCACGAGGTAAGGGGCTCAAGACACACACTTTTTGCTTCTTCTCCATCATTTTGCTGACTTAATCATCGGAGAGGCGATCGGCCCACCGTCTCTGGATCCCCTTTAAGGTGTGTTTTCATTGGTGACAAGCTGATGATAAGTGAACAAGACGATCAAGAATAACATCAAGGCTGCTTGCGAAACAAATGTAGTTTCTCGTCTACAGGCCGTAGCGCTGGGCTTCAATGCACTATCTAACAACCTTTGTCACTTATCTCACACTCCCACTCCCACGCTTGGCTCCTCCTGCGCCGTAATGCCAAACAACCCGATGATCGAATCACTAGAAGATTAGTTCCTCCATTGGTGGATGGAGCTTCAGTACCTAGGATGTGAAATGCTTCGCATCTTAAGAGGTATTATCAATACAGTTTGCTTATTAATAAAGTTTTCGTTTGAAGTATTTTCTTTCAACCTTCTGCAAATTCTGACTTTCGAAAGACCATACTCTTGTGGCTTATAAAAGTTCGTTTGAAGCACTCTTCAAAAGACTGTGACTGCGGGCTCTAAGCTTACTGACACTCTCAAAAGCTCATATGTGGCTCTAAGCCTGTTGGCACTTTTAAAAGATCAGATTTGTGGTTCTAAGTCTACTGGCACTCTCAAAAGCCCAGATATGGCTCCAAGCCTGTTGGCACTTTCAAAATACCAGACTTGTGACTCTAAGCCTGTTGGCACTTTCAAAATACCAGACTTGTAGCTCTAAGCCTACTGGTACTCTCAAAAGCCTAGATATGACTCCAAGTCTGCTGGCACTTTCAAAAGACCAAACTTGTGGCTCTAAGGCTGCTAACACTTTCAAAAGACCGGACTTGTGGTTCTAAGCCTGCTGACACTTTCCAAAAACCAGACTTGTGGCTCTAAGCCTTCTAGCACTTTCAAAAGACCGCACTCAGGCGGCTTCCACTGACACTTTCAAAAGACGACTTGTGGCTCTAAACCCATCGACACTCTCAAAAGCCCATATGTGGCTCTTAAACCCGCTAGAAGACTTTTAAAATACTGTACTTGTAAGGTAAGCCCATCGGCACTCTCAAAATCCTAGATATGACTCCAAGCCTACTAGCACTTTCAAAATACCAAACTTATGGCTCTAAGTTTGCTAGCACTTTCAAAAGATCAGACTTTTGGCTCTTAGCCTGTTGGCTTTTTCAAAAGACCAGACTTGTTGCTCCAAGCCTGCTGGCACTCTCAAAAGCCTAGATATGACTCCAAGCCTACTGGCACTTCCAAAAAGTCCAACCTTGTGGCTTCTATCCCGCTGGCACATGTTTAAGCACAACAACAACTCTTAGCCTCACTGTGAGCATAGCCTTAATACAAGATCCTACTGATGGCTATGTGCGAACCCTACCACTTTCTAGTTAATGTCCATAGAAAAGAGGATTCATTGTTATATATATTCAAAAATTATATTTCATGAATACGCCAATAGGCGTTGATTACAAAAATATATATGTCCCGGGGTGGCCATACAGGCCCTTACTAAGTTCCCAAAAATGTGAGGAAGTAAGGAGGGAGGGGGAATCAACCTCGATCTTCTGAATGGCATTCTTCCTTGAAGCCCCCGTCGCCTTGATCGATCCACCTGCCAGCTGCTGCCTAGCAATTCTGCCGTAATCGGGGGCACCTGGGCCGGAAGAACTCTGAGGCAAATACCAAGGAGTCGGGCATACTATCTCGCAATCTCTCGTCAGTCTCACAGTATGTTATGTTCGGAAGCACAACACCAACTGTAGGAAAATGACCTGTGGCCTTTGGTAATCCTCCCATGCCCTTCTTGTCTTTTTGCTAGCTTGAGAGCGGAGAGAGGGATACCTCGTCTGTCGCCCAATCTCCAGAGAGACTTCGCCCACCAACTTTAAGAGGGCACTACTCACTCTTTACGCTCACCCATTCAGCACGACCGTTTCCTCCGTAGCCACCTGCCAAAGCATCTTGAACCCTTAGCTGTACACTGGGCCTTTACTTTATGTCACCACTGTTACGACGACAGCAAAGAAGTTTGTTAACTTGAGCTTCTCCTTAGCCTTGTTCTCTCCGCACCCGCAATCCTCTATGTGCCCTCTTTGGCCTTGCTCAGGGACTCTTCTAGGGCCCGATGTTTGGAAGTGGCGCATCAAGCATAGATTATTTCTGCATCCCTCCTAAATCTAGCCTGGTTCCTTTATGCTGGCGAAACATGTTCCAAACGGTGGTGAGGGCCTGTTAAAAAATAGGCAGTAGGAGGAAATAACAATACGAAACCCATGCTTAAGCATTAGAAGTCAGGCCATACCAACTCAACCGTCTCATTGAAGTCGTGATTGCGGATGTGCATCTTGTCTTCCACCACACGCTGATAGGATCCCTTATCCATGTAGTTGGGGAAAGGAATGGAGTACTCCTCAGAACGAGTCAACACTAAGACGCGGAGGCCGCGATGAGTTTGGCGAATGGCATGACCGAGAGTCCCTCTCATTGCAGCAAATGATTTTCCCGACGAGCAATTAGGCAAATTCTTCCCGATCGAGTTGCACTGATCCCGCCAGTGGGATGCCCACTGTAATGGCTTGACATACGGCTGGCATCACCCCTTGTCGGGTGGCCTTGTCCTTTGGGCTCTAGAAAGTGCAAGACTAGACATTTGACCCATACAAAATACACTATTTCTTCACAGGAAGAGCCTCGTTTGGTAACCTTGTCAAGAGGATTTGCCAGAGCCCATCCTCTATGGGGATGCATGCTCCCAGTGCACCTCAAGCCACCCTTGGAACAAGCAGGCACTAGGAGCTCGTTCTAGAAAATCCATGGAAATCACTATTGAGATGATTTGAATCCTTCTCACTTAACTGCAATTGCTAAAGCATTTGCCATCCGACCTCGTAGCCGGGCTAGTCTCCCGCGTTGGTGGCTCGCTGCGCATCCGCCAGCAAATCTAACTGGGCTGAGGCTAGACATCTCGCCTATTTCTTTAGCCGACTTATTAATCGCCTGATATAATAAATTCATTAAACCACTTTAATCCCGTCACAACCCAATATGTTCTAGCCTTTATTTTTCTTCTTCTTCGCCGCCAGCGTGTTGTGGATCCCGCTTTCTGGCCAATGGTACCGGATCGACCGAACAGAACCTCAGTGTCTTTAAGATCCTACTTAAGGCCCTCGAAAGTGTAACCCACTTCGTGAAGATGCCCGGATTTACTTGAAATGGCCTAAAGAAAAGTACTCCCATAAGCTCATCCGCAGCCGGATGGGAAATGACGGAATAATGTAGTAAGGCAATGACACCTAACTCCCCATAGTTCCCGCCTACAAAAGAAGCTCAGAGGGGTTGCGCCTCCTCTCGGCACCCCAAGAACCGCCCACAGCTCCAAACCGCCTTCTCTACCTAGCCAACCCTGCCACCTTCCGCGCGCCTTTACCTACAAAAAGTTCAGACAAGAACGTGGTCGTGCGACGACAAAGGAGAATACAAGTCTTTAACCTAAAAACAAACCCGGGAACGAGAAGGACTCGGGATGAGGTCAATGTCGAAGAGCCCGGATCCGTGTCATGGGATCTTTCTACCAAAACCATGCCTTTCGCTGTTCAGAGAGTCCTAAGCCCTGTTACAAATTGCACGGGGCGGTGGATGTACATAGACAAAGTGCCCTGTAACTCCCCAACTTCAAAGTATAAATGAAACAAATCTCTACCAATAAATGTCCAATCGGTAGAAGTTCAAAGACACCGCAACCCATCAGATTTGAAATACGCTTGAATGTGTAGTATGAGGGGCCCAGTAAAGTACAGAACCGTCTACCAAGGACGGGACAGAAAGAGCAAATTAGCAAAGAAAATGTTCCCGAGTGAAGTAGACGACATTATCCGCCTCCCGTGGTTGAGATCAACCAAGGCCGCTTGACAACCTTAGACTAAGGCCGAGAACTGGATCGGCTGACCCTCGCCCCACGGACATGGCAGCAAACTGTCAGCTAGCAATGGGTGTTTCCCGAGGGATCCCCCTCTGACGCCCCACCTGACTGGTAGAAGTCTCATCTTAACCTCTAGCCATTCTACAAACAAACATAAAAAGGGGATCAGCTTAAGGATCTTCTAGCAGTAAAGGTGACAAGACCTTTCTAAGAAAGAAATCCCCTTTTGAGATTTGACAACCCACTAGTAACAAAACCTAACAACACTCCCCTCTAGGAAGCTTTGGGAAACCTAATGGAATATCCTCGGACCTGGGAGTATCCTAGTAATTGCCTACAGCTTCGTCACCGGAAGCCTACCGATGGATGGTGAATGCTCCCACAAAACAAACCAAAAACCTACCCAACCCAAAGATGTTCATCAAACAGAGCTGCAAAAACAAAACAAAAGCGACCCATATAATCAAGATCGGAGGTAAAACAAAAAGGAAGAGAACAGAAAAACTCACCGGAAAGTTGAAAATGATCTCCGATGATTCCTTTGTGAGAGAAAGTTTGCGAAAACACAAACACTTTTTTAGGCAAAAGAATTTTGTGTGATGGTAAAAGAGATAACGCATATATCCCTACCCCTATATATAGGACAAGACATGGATGTATCGCATCGAATGTGTCATTTACCAGTTACGATATCAAGAGACGCGCATTGATCCCCTACGCCTTAGTATTCAAACGAGCACCCTTCCGGGGCGCGTCCAATATACGCATAAGTTTACCCAACCAGAAACATAAACTTTCCCCGATTGAAGGAACATAAAATTTCAGCTCGGGAAAAGGGGATACTAGCCAGAATTTGTGAAAAAAAAAATTGCAAAATAAACAGGAGTCATTTGTACAAAGAATACCAAAAGTTATATCTCATAAATATGCCAACGACGTCATTAGTTACATGATGATATATATCCAAGCGGTCACACTGGGCCCATTATAGAAAAAGGAGAAAGTAGAAGAAAAGTGGAACTTAGGATGTTCCATTTAAACTATCACAATCAGGCACTTCTCTCAAAGCTCCCACCACTCTCTACGATGCACCTCGGCGGCTGCGTCTTCAGAGGATGCCGGGATAGGGAGACACTTAGGGCTCGTAAAGAACTCTAGAGGAAGAGAATAGAAGAGTCAAGTATACCATCTAGAACCTTTGGTTGGTCTCCACAAATGTCGTGTTTGAACACACAGCATCCATAGCCATAGGCGAAAAACAGCTCCAGAGCCTTCTGGTAGTCTTCCTCCATAGCTTCTTTATCCTTGCTAGTTCTTAGAAACAGAGAAGAAAAGAAATCGTAGTAGGTGAAAGACTTTGTGGGATAGGAAGCATTTAGAGTCAGACCCCTATATGTAGGAGTGGAACGTCAACAGGCGCGTTAAATGCTCCGTCAGAACATCATGAGCCACAGGCACATTGGGACGTGTGCGCTACTCATGCGCTTTATGACCAAACATGCTTCACCTTCTGACGCATTTGATGTGCGCTTCAATCGTTCCAACTTTCCATGTTCAAGGTGTATAACACAGATTTTCCCTCAACTGAAAAGCACAAAGATCCAACCGGGGAAAAGGGGGGCATTGTGAGTACCCACTGGCCCCTAGACCCACTATTATGAGCCCGTGGCCTTGCTTGACCTGGCGTCTCCTACCATGATGCGGTCGCTTCAAGCCCACCTACCATATTAAAATTGAGGGGCACTACCTAGATGAGAGGATTTGAAAGCCCATTCGTGAGAGCAAGGGTGTCTTCCCAAAGGCTAGCTTCAAGGTAACACGCCTAGAGTTTTAAGTCCCCCAATCGACCGTCTTTTCACATACGACAAGTTCGTTATGGATAAATAAGATAAAGGCGAGAAATACGCAAAATGTAAGTTATCCATGAATTTTCTAGTTTCCAAATCCCTTACTTCTCGGAAGATTAATCCTTGATAACTTGATAAGGGAAAAGAGATTTTATCCATATAATCAATAGAGTTTATCCTTAAAAGAAGAAGAGGTTGGTGAATCACACCTTATAAGTAAATAAAGTGTGCATTCCCACAATATAGGCTCAGACAAGCACTTTCCTCGCTCTTCTCCATCATTTTGTCGACTTAATCATCGTGGCGCGATCGGCCCACCGTCACCTGATCCCCCTTTTGCGTGTTTTATTACACTCACGATGCATAGGAACCGCACGCATCACGTGAATAATAACGCTTAAAGGACAATACCATATTAATGCGATAGTAAGGATCTTATGAGGTTTCCTAATACTTACAAGGATTCAATCCTGGTTCTCCCATATTGCCCATCCTACCCCTTAACCACTTGAGCCTCAAAATCAGTTTTTGAAAATTATTTTTTATTATTATGTAAAATAAAATTGTTTGGAAACCTAAATGTAGTGTTTGGTCCTTTAGAGTACCAAGGAAACAAAAAAATTTAAGGAAAATGAGTTTCTTATATTTGATTGTCTAATAAAAAAATTGAAAAATATTTTTTATTATTATTAAAACACATTTATTTCAAATTAAATTTTTAGCATGAAAATTGATTTGGGGTGTATATATTTAAATTCAATAGTTTAAAACGTTGAACTAAAATGCACAAAAAAAAAAAAACGTTGAACTAAAATTTAACATTGCATTATCCAATCCAAAGCCGGCTCATACTAAGCAACCTAACCCAGTAAAGGCTTGTTGATGATGGGAGCAACTCAGAGAGAAGGCCTTAGCTCTTAAATGGGCCAACCTAATGTGTAACTCTAGATATTTTGTTTTAGCAGAAAGGGCTAAATAATGAAATTGTTTGAGGATCCAATTACTTGCTTTTCCTTTAGTTTTTTCAATAAATATTTTTTATTAAAGCTATGCCCGGTTACTAAAAAATATACAAACGCAATAAAAAACTTTTAAAAAAATTATTTATGATGTTTGGTTATTCAATGGGAATTCAAAGATAAAATTATATATAATTAATTGATTAATTTAAAATCTTTTCATGTTTTTTTTTTTTGCTCTTGAGGTTTGATTCAAGTGGTGAAAAAGAATAGGTGTTCCAAAGGTCCCATACTCAAGTCCCTAGAGCATAAACATAAGGATGTAATGCAAAATGAATAGGGTCAAAAATGTATTGAATTTTTATATAAAAAATTTAAAATAAGGAAATGAACTTGAAGTAAGACATAGAAATCTGCTGGCTATTTTATTCTATTTTTTATTGTATTGGTTGGCTAAGCCTTTAATCTTTGGACACAATATGTGTACTGGTGAGTATTATAGAATTCTTTTTAATTATAAAATAAATGTTTTATATTTAGTAAAATGTAAATTACAATTTCACATTTATAACCCTTTTCCTCTATTTTTATATCAACCCTTCCTCAATTTAAATATTGGAATTTGTAAGAAGAAAAAACAAATATGAACAAGCAAATTACTCCTAGATGTAAAAAAGGTATTTGAAATCTCTCCTTTTCATATAGGTTGAGACTTTATAAGAGCGTCTCCAACCATTCTTTATTTTTTACTCCATCTTTCTATACGAAGATTGGACCAAAAAAATGCACTCCAATCATTGGAAATGTGAATAGTAATTACTATTATTTATTATTTTAATATTATATTACTATTATATAATAGCTTTATTCTTATAATAATAAAATAATTTTTTTAATAATATGTTTTATTTTTAAGATTTTTTATTTTTATTATTTTATTAATTTCAAATTATTTCTCAAATTGAAAATAAAAAAGATTACATCACATAATGTTTTGCACATAAGTCACTTAAACATATACATTTGAGCTACAAGAGACATTATTTTTATACCTTGCCAAAATGTATGAGGGAAATAACGAAATCATTGAGATATTTAAAAGAAGAGAAAAGAAAAGAGATAAATGGTTTATTGAAATAACCAAGAAGTAAGAGAAAACTTACCGGTTGATGATGCTACAAGCTAAAAATGCACACAATAAATATGAGTTGGAATATGAAAGACAAGAAAAGAAATTAATGTGAGAAAAAAATCTCGATTATATATCTAATCCATCTGAAATAGTATTTCCTGGCGTAAAAAACAGAGATTATTGAAAATGACCTCAGAATCCCAAACAAGCCGGGATCAAGTAAATACAATGATGGTGACTTTGTAATTTTAATGAATATGATAATGGAAATTATGGAGGCAATATACTGACCCTGTATGCCCACCCCACTAATCTCGACTATGCTGGTCCCACTCACAAAAGAGTCCCCCTAAATAATGTAGCTGCCTCCCCGCCGAACCCTTGACCACGAAATTAGACACCCATTCGGTAGCCCCCACTACCAACTCGGTTCACCAGCGCCCGCTGGTACGAACCACTCGACTAGTATCTGCCATAGTCCGTGTCCGAGCCCACGTATGCTTGAAGCTGGTAAAACCCCTCGGTGAGCTTGGTGGGGATAGCCTCAGGAGCGAACACTGCCTGAGCCGCCTGCGGCGGCCCTTGCGCCTTATATCACGTCCTCACCCTCGCCCACTCCGACGAGGGTCAGGTCCAATTCACACTATCCCCTAGCTTTCCTCACAGGGCCTTTCGCCTCCGTACAACCCTAATTACGGTGCCTAGGTACCATTCGAGCAGAAGCCCCACTCACCAACCCGGCCAACAGCCCGGCCAGAAATGCAGAGCGCCTCCCATTTCAATACGCCCCTTTCGGGTCTGTCTCGAGCCTCACTTTGCGCAGTTAAAAGTACAAGGGACATGCCCCTATAGCCTGCGGAGTGGGACCACCCCCGCTTCTGAGTGGGCTGTGTAAGCGGGTAGCTCGAATGGCGAAAATAGAAACAAGCCCCCATTTCACGCCCTGTCTGGTTCGGAAATTTCTTCACTGAGGCTGAAGAAAGCAAGAAAGGATACGCACTTATACCGTGGAGCTGACCACCACCGGCGGCCAGGGGGTGGGGCCCTTACACTACCGTATTAGTTTTTATATTGTATTTTATTATTTGGTTAATGTAATTTTATTTTGTAGCTTTTATTAATGTTGTTTTATTTTCTAATGTAATATGATGCTCTATACTATAATATTTATTAGTTTAAAATGTATTTTTAGGTTTTTAATATATTCTTATTTATTTAATATAATTTCATATTTATGTTTAAATAAAAATAAAAATATTTCATATATCATATTCCTAAAAATATTCTAATTTGATAAAATAAAGATTTGAAGAATAAATAGTAATTTGGAGTTAAAAATTGGAGATTGTTGGTTAGAGTTGAAACTAAAAATTGACTCATCATCTCAATTGACGTATGTATAGAAAAAGAGATAAAAATAAAAATAAAAATAAAAATATGAAATTATTAATATTTTTAACCATAAATAAAGAAGAAAAAAAATTATAAAATGTACATTGAATTCCTAAACATTTTTTTTAAGTAAAAAACTGAATATTGTAATAAGAATATATCAAAATAAGCTCATATTATATATCAAAATAAGATCCTTAGCTTTTTTCCATCACGAGCTGTTTAACCCTAATAAGTTATCAAACCCTAATAAGTTATTAATAGTTGATTAATAATCTTTACTGTAGTCTCCAGAATCTTCAGAGTCACTGGATCATCGGAACATACACCTGCCCCTGGCAACCTGCAAAACAAACAACTAAGAAAGCGATGAGGGCTTCCGCCGCCGCCTCGACGCCAAGCTGTAATCTCTCATCTTTCAAAATTCGTAGCCTGCTTCGAGTCTTTACCTTATTTCATGTCACGACCTTCTTTATCGTGAGAGTAAGGATCCACTTTCATGGAAAGTGGATAATTCCTCCAACCTAAGTGAAGCGAGCATATCTTGCATGTGGAAACTGGTTCTTCCTTTTAAATGGGAGATCGGAGGGGGAAGGTGGCGTGTATCTCGCATGTGGAGACTAGTTCTTCCTTTTAAATGGACATATTCCCCGAATACAGGACCCTGAGAGCGTTTGTCCACCTTGAATTTATAGCAAGGCATGGAAAGGTGCATACGCTCCTCGGGAGAATGTATCCGGCAGTATTTGTCAAATAAATCCTCTCTAAGAGATGGCATCTGGGGAATCCTCTCCAAGAGATGGTATCTAGGAAATGTCCGGTCTTTCCCGACTAGGGAGGAGTCCTGACTGGTCTTAAGTCGTGCTACTAGGCCGAGGTCCGTGGGCCGACCTTAGGCCAGATCGGGCCTGGGCCGGGTTAAAGGGCCCTGGGCCGAAAAACCATGGCCCACAATGCCCCTTTTCCTGTACCGGGAGGGCGATCATCCCCGGTAGAAAAAAAAAAGAGAACATGTTTGAACATCATATCCTGGGGAATAGCAGGCCATTAATGCTGGTATTTTCCAATTTTGAATTTTCTAACTTTGTTGAATGTGCATTAGATGCCATACTAGCCGCCGAGTCAATTCTAAGGTCGAGGCTGCTATAAAAGGCTAGAGGGTGACGAGGTTCGTTGTTCTACCGGTTATCCACATTCTTCTAGCAGATAAGGATAACTTGAACGCTATATGAGAATCGTAATCAAGCATTGCAAAATGAAGGATATGATTGTGATCGACATTTGAGCGCGCTTTCCAAGCATGAATCGGACCGCAGTGATCGCATGGTTCGGAGCGGAGTCGGAATCGTTTCCTGGGTGGCCTTGAAAAGTGTTCTAAACTCAAATGGAATCCTCTGCATCCAAAGACACCCCCATCCAAATCACGTGGCTTTTTGTACTCTCTTGAGCCTCCTCTTCCTTTTTTGGTAGTGATGCTGCAATGCTTCGTTTCCCCGTTTTCGACTTCGCATCGCTTCTTCTTTCGCCTCGCCAATAGATCGGCCTCGGTGAACTATATAGTCGTTTTAATACGACCGCTTGGTTGTCACTTGTAATGACATGAATGCAATGATAAATGCCGTTTGGCGCAGTCAATAAAATCATACTTTTTGACATTTATGTACTTGGTTCTACCTCTATATTTCCATACTTTACTTTCTATCTCGGTATGGACTAACTTTATCGCCATCGTCAGATAGGCCTCAAGGATCAACGTTAATGGAACTAAGCAGTGGGGGGCCCAACCAGATAAACAAGAGGGCCTACTCAATCCGGTCCAGATTCACTGCTAGCCCTATTAGGCGAAAAGGTCGTTTAAAGTGAATTTCGACTGAGCGGAGGATGAGTTAGCACGATTAATGCACACAACCCAGCAAGGTGGAGTCATCATCGTAGTCTTTCAATCTTAATCGCCTCCACTGGCAAGATCTTTCTCGCCGCCTTATTCCTTTGGCACATAATTCGCTTAAGACACTTTGTAGTTTGCTTTTCGAACTGCCCAAATAAGTTGAACAGCCTCTCAGCCTCGCTGTAATCCTGGCTTCCATAGGAGCGGTGCTTAATCTTACTATCATTTTCTCCACCCATGGTAGGTCCTGGGTCAAGGAGGGCAGTTTGAGACATTTGATAGTTCCAGTGGTTTATGCCTAGTTTTGGTGATTCTTGCCTCTTTTCTTTTTTTTCTTTTTGTTCTAAAATGCCTGGGGTCAGACATACTCGCCTCTCTCCCTCCCTCCGGACCGTTTGTAGAATTTACAGCAGGCAGTGAGGGAAATAAACTCACCACCATGCACCATCGACTAGGGTCCGTGCAGGCTGTGCTCTCAGCTTTTCAAGCACTATCCGTCCCCCGATGATATAACCCTGGCCAATCACCGCTAGATCCCCGATAACATTGACTTCCCAGCTAATTTATCGCCTTACGAGTCCACTTTGAGGGAACACAATGCCGTGGTTTCACCCGAGAGCAACTGGCGACCCACTCGCTTTCTCCAATACCACTCTGTTCATCCTAAACATAATCCCATTTTAACCTGATGCGTTGTTCTCAACATCTTATACCAGCTCGACCTTCACCGGTCGGAGATCGCTCTTCACCCATACTCTTTGATTTGAAGGCAGGAGGCCTAATGTCTATGTCGGATCCCGATTACCTACGCTAGCTGCGAATAATTTCGATTCTAAAACAGAAAAGGGAGTTATTTTGGGTTGGAGGGGGGCCTGGATGAGACCCTGCTTCTCCCGCCACCGCTTGATATCAACCGGTCGCGCCTTCCGTAGTGTGTGTAGATCAGGGAGTGGGTCGAGCTTAGGATACTGACACACACACATATGCGTCTTTACGTGCACTGAATGTGGATCATCGGGTGCAGTGGCAACCTGGAGAGGCGTGTTGCACATGGAGAAGGCGAGCCTTGGAGAAGATCTGCAGATTACGCCTTGAGGTTTCCGAACAGAGCGCCATTGCGAGGTTCTTCCCACGCTAAAGAACCTTGTCGAAGGGAGACAGAGCCTGGCCCCTTGCGTCTTCCGAATATTCCTCGCTCGGGTGTTTGAGATCAGGGAGTGGGGAACACTTTGGGTTGGCTTACGATCCGCTAAACTTACTGTGGCCGTGCCGCCCACGGGATCTAGAGGCCGAAGCATCGCACCGGGAACACGCGTCATGGGCTTCGCCTGTATCGTTGACCCCTACTAGTAGGGATTCCAAATTCTCCGGGCTCCAGGTCTCTGGGTTGACTAAAGGTGGTCCTTCTCACAGGCCACCTCACCATGAAGGGGGACCCATTCGCCCCCGAGTAACTTCCAAATTAGAAAGAAGGACAGCTCGGTGAAGAGTACTCCCAAATAAGTGGAAGATTTTATACCTTGGGTCTGCTCCCAACCTAGCCGGCCTTCCCGCTTCGAAGAGAAGAGGAAGAAGAGAAGATGACTCGGTTGTCGATCGTTATGTCGCCAGCGAAAAGCCGCAGGAGGATGTCAAGAGGAGGTCGATCGGGTCATGATCGCAACCCCGCTTCCTACACTGATGGGTCTGAGCAGTAATCGTGGATTTCCTGCTCTCTCCTAAAAGAGCTCTAACAACCAATCGTCGAGGATCGCCCGCTGGGAGTCAAGGGAGAGTACCTGATTCCGCTCAGACATAGGTGTGGTCCCTCCCCTGGTCACCGGAAAGTCGCCGCAATGCTAAGCTCAGGCACTGGTCGTGCAAGAAGAGGCCTTTGGGCCACTGACCATCGCTGTACCTTATCTCCTCTCGTGGCTCGCCCCGCGATGGAGAGGCACGCCACTTCAGCGCCTGATGACATCGGTCATCCTCCACTCGCTGAGCCTTTAATCTGGGCAGAACTCGCAACATCTGCCTGCAGACAACCTGAGACGAGGAACGCCAATGATACTGGTAGAATCCTGGTAGTTTACTGGGGTGAGGAGTATTCGGCTATGTCTTGTTGGTACTATAAAGAGGACATCCAAATAGTAGTCCACATTTTATTTTTATAGGTAACCGTGAATCACGTCCCCACTTTAAGAAGAGCCTACAGAGTGACACCCTCACAGTGTCTGAATAGTAGTTTCGTCGTTTTACTTGTAACATGTTTCTCTTGTGCCATCATTGCCATTTGGAATATGTCCCTCCAAACAATCAGGGTGGAATTTTGTTAACTCCGCTAAGGGATGCGTATAGAGGCTTCCCAGCCTGATGTTCAGCTTGGGGCTTTCTACCTAGAGAGCTTGGATGCCTCTTTAAAGAACAATCATCATCAATCATTATGGGTGAGAATAGAACGGACAGAAACACAGTGAGATGGAGAGGGATGCACTGCACACTGCACCCAGATGGCGCTGCCAGAGACTGAAACAGCGGGTATGCTCACAGCCACAGGTAGAGTCGGAGTTGTCTGAGTCCAACGCGCCCGACTACACTGGGCTGGTCGACCAAGGCTCAGTAACTGACCCCGCCATGCAAGCCTCCTTCTGCCGTCGCTGGGGCTGAGGCCTACCGGAAGGTGGAGGAAGAGAATGGAACACCAGGTGGATTGAGCGATTGTCTTTGGTTATGGAGCAGCCAATTAAAGAGGACTCCCCACTTTAATTTCCCAGAGAAGAGTTCCGCAGAGAGTCTGATTGAGGCGTAGTTTGATGCTAAGTAGATGCGACAACTACGGCGCGCACTGCGTAGGCTGCGACACGACAGTACGGAAGCAAGCCCAGCGATCCCAACCGATGCCGCACGATCGAATTACTTTGATTCCAGATTTTTTTGTGAACTCGATGCCCCCGGTCATCATCCGTCTGCCTGCCAACACCCCCGCCAAGATTTCTATGGCAAGATCGGCTCGGCCGCTAAGCACCTGAACCGAGGCAAAGCGTAGATATTCGTCGTGGCCCTCGAATTCAACCGCCGTATAAGAGCCCGTTGTCGCCGAGGGCTAGGTTTGAAATCGCCCTTCGCCGAGTACTCCTTTATGTGGCTACTTTATTATTATACATATTTATTACACATTATTATTATTATTATTATTACTATTATTTATTACTTTTGAGAAGTACTTTCCTCGTTAGCTTATGGGATATCCCTATCTCTGCACACTGCCTAGGATTTTATGTCGAAAGCTTCAGTGCCATCATCATTCCTGGGTATTGACGAATTAGATAAATACCGGCCTTTATTCGGCCGAATAAATTCCACCCATCACGCCATCCGAATCCTTTCGCATGTAATTCAATAGGAGGTTTAACTATGCTAGCCTGATAGGTCTTTGCGTCACATCCACCCCTGTAATCTGACTCAAAAATAGGCGTTTATCGCACGCCCCTGGCCTATAGGTTATTTTTCTCACAGCCATCCTGCTTTAGCTCGACCTGCTAGAGTTACCTAACCTAGCTCTGATAGGTCATTTTCGTCATCCAAGTTTTTAGCCTTAACTCGGTTAGGTGTTACCTAATCGGGCCGGATAGGTCATTTTCTGCACCATCCGAGCTTTTACTGACCAAATGGATATTATCTTAACCAGTCTACAAGTTACCGCGCCATCCGTGCTTTTTTAGTTTCACTCAGTTGAAAATATCAATCGGCCTGGCGGAAGTCATTTTTGCCTCCATCCCTGCTTTCTTTTAGTTGACCGCTGACATATCGAATCAGTCGGCTACGCCATTTTACTCGCTTTCATCCCGAGTTTTTAGTTTCAAATCGATTAGTGCTACCCAATCGGCCTGATGATAAGTCATTTTCCTGCGCCATCCTGCTTTAGCTCGATCCCTGTAAGCAATTGTACTGGCACATGTGTTTGATATTGAATCATTCCTTTATTGACACACCTCTAAGATGGATAGCTGCCCACATTCTAGGCACAGTGGTCTCGTCAAGCTCTGCCTCAATCCATAAGATCCAATCCACCGTCTGCATACAAGATATGGTCCCTCCCAGTCAATGGAACCCTTCGGGATTCTTCCATCACTATTCTCAAATACTCTTCTCTTAGACCGCATTCCTGCTGAAACGTCTGAGGCTTTGAATCTTTCACATAAGAATTTGCTAATCGGGCGCCGGTAGACGCCATGCGATCACACCACAATTCGCCAGTGTGTCTGCATCCTCGACCATTAATTCTTATTCCCGTTTCGGATCGCTCGGTCCGATGGTAGCACATCAATATCCGTAGGGATTAGCTTCCATCCCGCAATCTAGAACGGGATATACCAAGAGGTTTATCGTGAGTTCTGGTAGTCTGTGAAAATTCCCCTGAGTTCATCTACCCATTTGCCTTTAAATTTCAAATTCACCCAACCGCTTCTTCTATGCGCTATCAGGTTTTGCTCGTGCCTTCGCAACTATCGCTTCACTGATACCGTAGGGTAGAGTATAGATTTTTATATTTAAATTTATGATAAGTTTCGATAACTGATCGCTTCACTAAATCCGCGTTGTCGGCCACTCCATCGACCGGGGATGCCGAACCGCACACACAGTGCCTTCCAAAACCAGCATCCCTTATCTTTGATCGAGGAGAATGCTTCAGCTCAATCCATTTGTTGAGTTATCGCGACACCAATAACTTCTTTTCAGCCGTGGCGTAGGCAGCTGGTCCGACTATACCATCCCATCGAAAGCAAAGGGCCAAGGGCCAAGGGCTCGCAATAGAGATCAGATCTTTGCACCGTGGATTTCAGGATTCGAGCAAAGACACGGGCAACGATCACACTTTTTAGTATAATCAAGGTATTAAGTTTCTCGCTTTGTCGTCAATAAAGTACCTCGGGTACTGGCCCTATGAGCCAAAGCCCGCCAGGATGATTCCACGCACACCTTCATGCGTACCGCTAACAAATACTAGCTCGTTTCTGGGGCTCAAGCATTTCGCATACGGCTGCCCAAGGATCGCTTTGAATAGTTGCCCATCTAGACTCAAGGAAGAAAATCTGAAGATCGTGACTTGAATTTTTTTGGGCCTGTCCCTCACTCTAGGAGTTGTCCCGTGCTTAGATATAGTGCAACGGTTCATCCATGAAGGGAGGTCCTCATTCCACCTGATTTATTTCGTGGGTTTGCAATCGACTTAAGATGTCTGAGCAATAGATGTGCGTAAGCATATGTTCAGATTGGTAGAGAGGAGGTCATTAAAAGCCAAGGCGTCCGCCTTTTCAGATAGAGTCGAATGTGCTCCAGCCCATGCCTAAAGCTACTCAAGCTTATTTCACTCGAAGACGTATTTTGCCATTCGGGGGTCTCGGGATTCAAATTCTTCGTTAACTTGCCCGACCAACAATTGGGAATCACTTTTGACTAGGAGCTTGCCGACAGATAAAGCGGCTGCTAGTTCGAGCCCGACTAGGATGGCCTCGTATTCTGACTCATTGTTAGAAGCGCTAAACCTGAGCCGGATGGCCTGTTCGATCTTATCCTAGATGGGATTTTAATCAGAACCAACGACGCTCGGGTTTGTCCTGGACGCCTCACACATTTAGTGTCCATCGCTTTAAACTACCAGGACGGAGCCTAATTTTGTGGGAGTTATTATGAAGTCAACTAGCACTTTACCCCTGGAAAGCCTCGCTTGTATCGGATGCCATACTGGGCTAGCTCCCACTGGCCTAACGAGCCATTCTTCCCGAGAAGTCGCCATGTAGTATGGTGCCTGGAGGGGAGGCTCGGCTTAATACAACAATGGGGGTGTGCTGGAAAGCAGGGCTAAATTTCTCGCTGCAGCCTGAGGGCTAAAGCGGCTCCGGCTTCAAGATGGTTATAACAGTCTCCGGGATCAACTAAGGATTTGTCAGACGAAGAACACAGCCTTTGTCAGGTCTCACCTCTTTGAACAATGCCACTTACCGCCGATCCGAGACCGCCAAGTAGACAGGAAGCCAAGGCCAAGCTGGGGCTTAGGAGACCTGGGGCTCTACTAACACGCTTGGATTCGGTAAAAGCCCGATCACACTTCTCATCCCATTCGGTCCGATTAGCTCCCCTTAGGGTGGTGAAAATTGGTTTTAAGCGGTCTGTGAACTGAGAAATAAACCATCCCAAAGCACTAATCTACCATGAGTTTGCACTTCTTTCTAGACTCGGGTTATGTAATTCGTGAGTGCTTTTTAAGTTGGGAAGGGTTGACTCAATGCCTCTCGAGTCATCATGAATCCCTGCAGAACCGCCCATACTAACCCCGAATGCACATTTCATGGATTGAGCTTCATACTATAGGTCCCGAGTGAGGTCAAACGTCATTTGAATAAGTAGTATGATCCTACGCTTCGACTTTCTTATCAACATATCATCTATATATACTTCCATAGTTTTCCCGAGTAGTGGCCGGAACATCTTGGTTACCAGTCTCTGATAGGTGGCCCCGACATTTTTTAATCTGAATGGCACTACGTTGTAGCAGAATAGCCCATGAGGGGTGATAAAAGATGTTTTCGCATCGTGGGCATATGATCTCATGGTAGCCAAGAATGTACCTTAAGAATGATAACATACCATGCCTAGCCGATGCGTCGACAATCTGATCAATGCAGGGTAAAGGAAAGTTATCCTTAGGACATGCATCATTGAGATCCGTAGTGAACGCATACCCTCCATTTGCCTCTCGAAACTACTCACCACATTAGCAGCCATTCTTAGGTATTTTATACTTTCCTCGATGAACCCAAACTTCCAAAAGGTTATCTACAATTTCTACCTGGATGATCTGTTGGCGGTTCGGGTGGAAGCGCCGTACTTTCTGCCGAACGAGTCTGGCGGATGGGAGAACGTTCAACTTGTGGGAGGCGTTCACGAGGCTGATCCCTGTCATGTCCGAATGGGACCAAGCGAACACGTCGCTAGCCTTAAGACTTCTACGCCGGGCCCTCTTCTTCGGGCCGAGGGAACTAACATAAGTGCAACTGTCCGGGCTGCCTATGAGCATGGGTTGCAGGGGATCTACTACCAATTGTTCCCCATCTTCTAAAGCGTACCTCTGCATAAAGGAATATCTGCATAAATGGCCTTAATTGTTATGATGATGACAGTCATAAGTAAGTGCTTATCTGTGGCCCTTTCCCATTTCGTGCTCGTGCTCGTGAACTGATAACTGATAGCACTGACGAGCGGCTAACTTGCTACCCTGGAGGTCAACCTGCCCGAGTGCCATGAGATAACTGATAGTTTGGTGGTAGGTTGAGGGAATTGCTTTCATGGTATGCAACCAGGTTCGACCTACGATAGCATTATATGGGCCCAAATCTTCAATCACTGAAAAAAGTACTTGTTGAGTTACTGGTCTTGCCTTGATAGAGAAAGCAATATCACCCACTGTCAGCATGGTGGACCCATTGAATCCAGCCAAGACTCTGCCGGCCGAACTAAGGTGATTGAGCAGGGCTTTCATCCGCATAAAGGCTGGAAGGTGCAACAGCTCAGCCACGCTGCCTGGATCAACGAGGACCCTATGCACATCGAAACTGTTAATACACAAGGTGAGTATAAGTGCATCATAATGGGGGTGACGACCTATCGGGTTTTATAGAGGAAATGATATGGGGCCATCGATTAATGGAACCATCAGACGCTTCGATACTTAATACGGTATTTACTCCGCTCGATCAGGCCGCACGTAGCATTTTTCGCCTTGCTTTGGGACCGGTATTGATCACCAATTTAGCTTCCCAAAGACGGTTTATGGTGGCTCCGGCTTTGTCACGCCCTATCCCTGCCCGACTACGTGATCCGAACTCAAGTCCCGGCGATACTATCTATACTATATATGGGACTCTCATCGACTGCTCTCGTGAGTCGTACCAGACCCATTGTGCACAAACAATTTCAGTAATAACAAAATCATTTGTACATGTACAAAAGAACTACCACCTACAGGGTGGTGTCCATCACAATTTATACGCATATACGGAGTCCCATTACTTATACAATTACTTATATATGTACATATTTAATAGTGTTCAACATTTACGCATTGTTTGCAAAAAAGAAACAAAAGACTTATACATTATACAAAATCTCCAATGGACCCCATTATTGATGTGTTGACCTAGGCTGTTGATGTGGAAGGTTCCGTCCTCTAGCCTCCCTTCTATATCTACACGATTGGAATGACCCGTGCTGTTTTTCTTTTACGCTTAGTGGGAACATAAGCATGGACAACCACCAATGGCGCACTGTCACAAGTTTATACATATGCATTATATATCTAAAACATATTTCTATAACGTGATTCCTTATCATCTCGATATTCCTATTGCATGTCAATCTTTTTTCTATTACATGTTCTATGTCTTTAGCATCTCCTTTATTTGGTAATTTTTTTGTATTCCTATTTGAGTACTTTACATATTCCTATACTGGTCTCCGTAGTTCATCTTTCATGTCTCGTTATATGTCTTTTCAATGTTTCTATTCTTGTCAAGTTACATAGCATGTCTCTAGTCTATATCTTTTCATCTTTCTAGCTCTATGATTTATTTCATTCTCTCACTTTCATAATTCTTGTACTATTGTATACTCTTCCTATTATAGGTGTTCATCTCACATCGCTCATATCCTCGTTATCCCGTACTATTCCTACTTTTCAGGTTTTTATACCTATTTGCTATCGTGTTATAATGTACTTATTATTCTTGTAATCGTCAGACTTATCGCATAGCAAGGCTATGCTTCTCATATCATATCGTATTATATACTTTTCATATACATTTCCTTTGTGTATACTTTTCCTTTTTCTTTTATTTCATGTCTGCAAATACCTGGGGTCGGATTCAGGAAATAACCGAGGTGTTCGAAGGTACTATCAATCGCATCGAGACAAGGATCTCCGTTAATACCCTGATGGTATCAACACCGCACGAGACAAAGGACTCCATGTCATATGCCATCCGGCACTCGACGCATCATCACCGTACTATACAAATGATTTCTATCTATTGCGGACTTTCGCGCCACCGATCCAAACGATCTAACATCGACCAAACTGGGCCTCAATATCTGTCTATGAATATGTCAAAAGAATCAGATTCTTCTCTATAGCATACTCATCTATCCCTCTCTACTAGGCTTCCAAGCGTACACCGCCTTTATTACATTTTCGTATTATTAGTCTCATAAGCATGAATAACTATTGTTATCATAATTCACTTATGCATATATACTATCATTACTTTTACTCGTATTAGTTCTCGTAATCGTAGTTTCACATTTCGGTTCTCATATCTATATAATACATATATTCATATCTTTTTTATATCATTTAGTTTTGTCTATCATATATTCCTAAATAAGGCTCCAATCTTATTCTTCCTTTTCTCAGATGCCTATCTTATACTCATATCTTTACGTATTCCTATCATTTGTTCTTAGCATGTTCTATCTATTCATTTAAGTATATCTATCATAATCCTATCATACACGCTTTCTTATATTCATATCATTTAATCTTATATGCATATGTGCCTTACTGTGTACTTTAGACTATCATATCTTAAGTGGACATGTTCTATCATATCTTATTATAATTTATGACTTATACCTATCATATTCTGAAGTATTATATTCCTATACCTTCCTATATATTCTGTACATTATGTAACCTATGTATTCTTATTCTTATGAATCTACTATTTAGAAAATAGAATCAATCCAATCGATCATCCAAACTAGTGCTTACGTATTTTCACAAGTCTCAGTTTCTACCGATTTTTCTAAAGGACAGTTTGTATTACTCATTTTCCGGGGTCTTAACTTTATATTTTGACACTAAGGTCCTTATAATCATTTAACGCTAAGGTGCTAAGGGTTCTATTCCAACTGGAATCACCCACTTTGGAGCACCGGAACTCAAGTTACGTCCGAAACAACCCGGACTTCTCTATGTTCAACACTGAAACCAGAATTTGGTTTGCACATGGTCCCACTTCGAGTGGATTTTGGGTCACTTAGAGTCATAGTTTATTTACGTTCCACTTCTATATGGATGGTTCTCCTGAAGCTCCATTTTAATTGGCAACTTAACTTCACTCCAAATCGTATAAGAAATGGAGTAAGCTATGGCCAAAATACTAAAACTGGTCAAAACCAAAACCAGAAACAAGCCTGACCGGTACAAGTTTCGCGTCAGATCGGCATAACTCAGCCAAAATGACCGTAATACAAGTTGTGTACCGGTACAAGTTCAAGTTGTACCGGTACAAGTCACTCGGGAATGCCCAGAATGTGTGTTTTCTCACATTTTTCCATACTTTTGATCCCCAATCACTTCTATACTTCAAACACACATCAAAACCATTTCAAATTCATCTTATGATCACTTTTCTACTCAAATCCTCTTTCACTACATATATTTCCTTCACAAATCTTCCTGTATGAATTTCCCCAACACAATCCTAATATGGGTTGTGACCCATACACAACCAAACATGATGATTAGTTGTGGCTTGTTCCTAAACCCCAACTCATTTATCACTTACTATTAACCCAGCTTTCACCATCCTTAAAGGGTGTGACTTTATATCCTATGCTCGTACTTAAGGTTTTATTCAATTTTACTTTCCATTATTATTGGTTTAGAATGAAACCCTAGCAAAACCCTAGGTTTGGAGACAACTAATAACTATACAATTGTAATGGAAAATAATTCAAAGCTTCAAAAGCCCATCTAGCTCCATGTACCTTAGCTTAATCTTCGTTTCTCTTCCTCTTCCTTTCTTCTTCTTCTTTCTCTTCTCTTCCTCTTCTCTTCTCCCTGCCTTCAATGCTTTCTTCTCCTTTGGAGACCAATTTTGGTCTTAAATCCAACTTTTTAGTTGGTGCCATAGCTCACAAGTCAAAACTCATTTTTGACTTAAGTTTTCATAATTTCATTTTGATCCCCATTCTCTTTATCTCTATTCCATCTTTTCTATATTTGCCTTTAATCCCATCTCTTATTAAATTTCTATTTTGGCATCCCATCTTTTGGCTTTATTAATTTTGGGTCCTCAAGGGTAAATTACCACTTTACCCTCGTTCGACTAATTCTGCCTCTCGTTTATTCCTAAAATTTCATTTAGTTTGGCACAGTACCCTAAATGTCCGAAAACTGTGCTAGGGTATATTTCGGGATGTTACGCTTTGATGCGGATGCTCCGTGAGCAACAATAGCTCGCCGGTCATAGGCCGTCAAGTTCCCTGTGTCGGCTCCCTAATGAACCTTTTGAGGTGCCCTGCCTGGATTAATCTTCCTACCAAGAACTTTAGGCTATGGCAGTGATTTGTTTCATGGTCGTAACTTTGCGGATAGTCACACCTCAAATGATCGGCCATTTGGTCTGATTCGCTCCACATGGTGGGGGCCATTTAAACTCGGGATGATCCCAGATGAGGGGGAGCAGCCGGTCGTAGGAGATGTTAAGAGGGGTGAATTGGGGGGGATCCCTTTTCTTTTCTGGCTGTTCTTGGGGGCGCTTTTGGCCCTTATTTTGACTTCCTTTCTGTTCAGGCTGGCTCTTTGTGGCAAATGACGCTCCGGGCGCTATCATTATCAAGCCAGAGGCGGCCCGAATATTATTCTCCAGAGTGGAGTATTTGTCTACCCGCCAATACAATTCTTCCATGGTGGCAGGTGGGTCGAGGGAAAGGGACTGGAAGAAAGGAGTAGTCGGCCCAAAGCTTCTTCGGAAGTTCTGTAAGACTACATCCATACTATAGGTATCAATTTGCTGGACGGCTTGTCCGAATCTCCGGGTGAAGTCCTGGAGGGATTCGTCGTCCCACTTGAAGATGGATTGAAGCGAACTGATGTTTCCTTTCTCGCCAAACGTATATTAAATATCGAGACGCACGCGCCCATAATTCACCGAATGAGTTTAGAGATCCTCTTGGGAGTTTATGGAACTAAGCCAGAGCAGGACCTTTCCGGCTAGTCAGGAATACCTTACACAGGAGTCGATCGTTCTCGGTGTTAAGGATCATTGCCTGGTTAAAGTGCAACATATGGTCATATAGATCAGAGGAGCCGTCATACATAGCAAATGGCGGAATGAAAATGTGGGGCTTCATGTCAAATATCTTGGCGAGGAAGACAACATGTCGTCTGATCCCCGGACGGAGGGTAAAACGTTGCATCTGGCGCGGGGAGGTGCCGGCAGGTGTTGCTTAGAGTTGAAAAATTGAGGAGCCATACCCTCGAGCAGGGTAGATATATGTTAAGGCTAGTGAGCGGGGCCTATCCTTGTTGGCCTTTCTTCGCATACGACGGCGTGCACCACTATTGCTTGATTGGACTAGCGAGGAGGTCTCTTTACGGATTCGGCAGCGTGTGCAGGGTGAAACGATGGGGAAGTGGAGGATTGTCAGAAGAGAACTAGTCATCGTCGGTGATCACTTTGGTCGGGTGGGTGGGGCCTTTTTGCCTTATGCCGGGGTTAAGAGATGCGTGTTGGGCGGCGCCTTGTGGGTTTTCAACCGGGTTGGTTTTCGAGGGTGAGCTGTGGCGCTTCGTTCTCCTGGTATGCGTGGTTTTGCATGTTCACGCGAATTGATATCACGTGCATTTGCTCCTCTTAGCCTTCATCTCACGAAGCCAGCGAAGCGATCTTGATGGCTTGGTGGTGGTTGCTGAACATGGTGATAACCTCCAGCGGTCGGTGGGACAAGCTTTTGGCGAAGTCACTAGAAGTGGATGAACTCCGAGCTCGCGTATCGCGCGCAGATTTCTTCTTGCGTTTCTGTGACGGCGCGATTAGCGTCAGAATATTGAGTCTTGGATCGTGAACATACACACTTTTGGCAATCACTTGGCTCAACTAACTAAGAAGCGAACAGGAAGGTTTCGTAGTCGCCTCTCCGAATCTTCCAGTTAGAATACCATCTTTTCAAAATTCGGAGTCTTTTTGGTTTTGAGAGTCATTTATCTTGTTCGTATATGTGACCTTCTTTTATCGGAAGAGGAAGGGATCACTTTTAGTGAAGTGGATAATTCCTCCCAAATTGGAAGGAAGGTGGCCTTCTGCGCGTGTGGGCGGGATCTTCGCACCCAAATGTTGAGTTTTTAAGGGAAGGTGGCGTGTATCTCGCATGTGGTAGTTCTTCCTTTTAAATGGACATATTCACAGAATCTGAGACCACGGAGCGTTTGTCCACGCAGATTTGTAGCGAGCGTGGGAGGCGCATCGATTCTCGGGAATCTATCAGATAATCGCATCAAATCATCTGAGAGATGGCATACGAGAATCCTCTTCCAGTAGATGATCAGAGAAATATACATCGGCTAAAGTGAAGATCTGGATTGGGTTCTTAAGTTGGAGCTCTTTAGAACTGAGTGAGCCACCCTTTAGTTGTACTAGGCTCTTGGTTAAAGTGGACAATATAGCACCCACATTTACAAATATCCTGTAACAACTCAACCAGCACTAACTTAATTGCAATGTAACTTTACAATTTTCAATTCATAGATGAAAAGTAAGGAACGTGATGATGTCAAATTATAAGACCACTTCTTTCTCTAGAAAGCCCAAGAGAGAATGTAGTAAATATTTAATATTCAAACTACCAAAATTTCAGGTACCGACCACTAAACAAGAGACCATTTCTACGCATCTTTTTCACATGGACCACACTTTCCTTCTTTGTTTGAGCTCTGCAACTAAATCCATAAACTGCTTTTTTGATTGTTCTTATTTTTTCACATGCAATCTGTATGCATTTATTTCACGTGTCATTTAATTTTTAATTTATACAAACTTCTTTCCTTTTGAAAGAACGACGAAAGTACACGGATGATGATTTGCATGGGATTGGCGTTTTGCGTCAATGTCCTATTTTTCCTTTCTTGAACGTTGTTTTCTTTTGGCTTTTATTTTCCTTTTAAAGTGTGTTTAAATTGCAAATGGGTGTTTTGTTATATTTTTATTTGTTATTGTGTTTAAATTTATTTTTATAATAATAATAGCAGTAATAATAAATAATTATTATAAAATATAAAAAATACTAAATATGACATTATCACGTCTATTCTTATATCATATTATGTTTATTATTAAATATTTGGTATTTTCATTATTATTATTATATTATGTATAGTTAATTCTCATAATGTTTACTTTTGAAAAGAACCAAAAAAGATATTTCAAAGTTTAATAATAAACTTTTATTCTCTCAATCCTTTCTCATTATGTGATTCTATATTAAGGTTTTGCTTTTTTTTTTTTTTTTTTTATTCATTCACCTCTTATTAAAATTTTAGTTGCTTACAAAATAATATAAATTACTTACCATTATGAAAGATTTGGTGCTTAGTACTTGTTTTATTTTATCTTATTTTTACAAATAGTGTAGTCTCAAGAGTAATAAAACCATTGCTCCATTATCCTCTGTTTGTGTTCTATCATTAATATCTATTCATTATCATTTGATGATGCATATATTCTTGATAAACAATTAAAGTTTATCGACTACAATAAAATAATTGTATTTAGGTAAAGATTAATCTGGCGTTACCCAAGTTCATAACCTCATATGTCAATGTAGTTTAATTTTGATAAATGCAATACAGGATTTCTTTTGAGTAATCTCGCGCTCGAATTGTCTGTGCGAGTCGGAAGTTCTGTGATGGTGGTAAAACTTCTATCTGTCATATCTTCTGATCTTGGCTTCGAAGCTGAGATGTTTGATTAAGTTATGAAAAAGCGTAATCATCGCATCTTCGCAGAAATGATTATCAACCTCTTAATATGGTAAGCTTTTTTTTTTTTTTGTTCAAGAAAGCATTGAGACAATTACCATAACCAACAACTTGATAATAGTTTTTAAACTTTGTTAGAAATTTACAAGTTATGAGAGTTTATTAATTGAACACTGGAGGACGCAAACAATGAATTTATCACTTCAGGTTGTGCCCGAGACACTAGTATGAGATTTCAGTTTTGGTTTATAACCTGGAGGGAACCCGTGTAATTTTGTAACACACTTGTGAGTGTGTCCTGTATAGCCACAAGTACATGCAAATGAGGCTTTCTTTCTTTGATTATTCTTAGTGTTGATAATTTGACCACTTTAGCCTTGTTTGAATTAGATTTTACAGAAAAGGCCATAGAAGGATTCTAATTAGAACTTGCCTTTGATGCTCTTCTTGAGAAATGAAAGCAAAAACTGTAGTAATAGGCGGAATAGGGTCTGTGAGTAGAAACTGGCCTCTAGCTTGAGAAAAACTATCATTTAAACCCATCAAGAAGGACATCACATATTCCATATGATAATATTAAGTCAGCTAGCTTCTTATGTCCTCCACAAGAACACTTTGCACATGTGCAAGTAGGTCTGTAATTGATGAATTCTTCCCAAATCGTTTTCAGTTTAGTAAATTAGGCACTCACAGATAATTCCCCCTGAGTATTATGATTCATCAATTCGCGTCATAAATGAAAGATTCTTGGACCATTTTTTTTGTTGAAAACGTTCTTTAAGGTCAGTCCATATTTCATATGCTGAATGAGAAAATATAATAGAGGCAGAAATTTCTTTGGTTACTGAATTAATAATCCAAGAAATTACCATATTGTTGTTTTTGGTCCAAGAATTCAAAAGAGGATTTGTATCCCCAAGCATAGGAATTGATTCGTCAACAATCCCTAACTTGTTCTTCACGGACAGCGCGATCATCATTGCACAACTCCATGAAGCATAATTTTCACCCGTGAGTGGCTAGGATACAAGAACTAGACCTGGACTACCTGAGTGATGAAGGAAATAAGGGCTTATGACGTCTTCAATGGCTGAATTGCTCATCAAAGATCCCTCCAAATTAGTAACACTTTGAGAAGAGGAATCAGGGACCATGACCTGAATTAGAAGTGGGGAGTAGAGAAATGGAGGACAACTGAATGAAAATACTGTAAATCAATCGTCGAGAAGAAAAGTGAAACTTGATTGAAGTGGAGAATGCAGAGGAAGCGATCTACGCTCTGATACCAAATTCAATGTCTTCATCCTTCAGTGTTCAATTAATAAACTCTAATACTCCCCCTCAAGATGGCTGATAAAGATCAAGCACTAAAATCTTAGACAACAAAGGAAAAAGAGATGTAGGAAGAGCCTTTGTGAACAATTCTGCAAATTGGTTTTGAGATATGATGGGAAGTAACTTAACAAAACCTTCAGTAATAGACAAAATGACAATCTATTTCTCTATGCTTAATTAGTGCGCTCATGAAAAACAGGATTTGAAGCTATGTGAATAGCAACTTAATTGTCACATAGCTAAAGCATGAGTTGAAGAAGAAACTTGAAAAGTTCACAGAAGTTGATGCAACCAAACTAGCTCACTAGTAGCAGCAACTAAAACCCGATATTCGGCTTCAGTAGAGGAGTGAGAAATAGTTGCCTATTTCTTAGCTTTCCAAGAGATTAAGGAAATGCCAATAAAAATACAAAATCTAGTAATAGATTTACGAGAGTCCAAACAAGTACCCTAAACTGCAACAATAAAAGCACGAAACTGAAAACTAGAAGGAGGAGAAAAAAAAAGACCCTAACCAGGGGAGGACTTTATGTATCGTAGGAGATGATGAACAACATCCAAACAAGGTCTTCGAGGTAGAGAAACAAATTGGCTGAACTTGTGCATAGCAAAATTAATGTCAGGCCTGGAGATAGTTAAGTAAGGTAGTTTGCCAACAAGACATACGTTTATAGAGAGTAGCATCAGTAAAAGATCGTCTTCAAAAGAACTTAATCGCAAATGGGGGTCCATAGGCAAAGTGGTAGGCTTGCTGGCAAGAAAACCAGTATCTTCAAGCAGCTGTAAAGCATAATTCCTCTGTGATAACAAAATCTCTCTGTAAGAACATGCTAATTCAAGACCAAGAAAATATTTAAGGGAGTCAAGATCCTTCTATTTGAATTGGTACTGAATAAGGGACTTTAACCGATCAATATATTAAGAATCAGTACCAATGATATATAATGTCATCAACGTAGACCAATAGAGCAACAAATGAAGGACCCATTCCTTTGGTAAATAAAACAATCGCTTTTGCACTATGTGAAACTTCATAATTAAGAAGAACAGCGAAAATTTGGAAAACTATTCCCGAGAGGCCTGTTTAAGACCATATATTAACTTATACAATTTACAAACTAGATTCTCCTTCTAAAGACTAGAATGAGAAGAATGTGAATAACCTAAAGGTAACTCCATGTATACCTCTTCAAACAAATCCTTATTGAGAAAGACATCATTCACATTAAGTTAAACAAGAGGCCAATTTTTTTAGACAACAATGGCCAAAAGAACCTTCACTTCACAGTAACCATTTTTGTAACGAGGAAGAAAGCCTCTATAAAAATCAAACATTCTTGTTGAGTATATCCTTTGGCCACTAAACGAGCCTCATACCTTTCTATGGAACCATTTGATTTGTATTTAACCTTATAAACCCACTTGTAGCCAATGGCATGTTTACCCTTACGGAAAGACAAGATAGTCTAAGTATTGTTAAGTTCCATAGGTTCTAACTCCTTGGCCATAGCATCTCTCCAATGAGCAAATTTAACAACTTGATGGTAAAAATGAGTTCAAAGATGGAAGATATGTTACAAAGTAAGGAAAAAGAAGTATATGAAAGAAAGGCCTGAAAGAGGATAAAGAGGAAGTTGTGTGTGAGGGATAGGTAGAATTAGACTAAAAGATTACAATGGAAATCGTAAAGATAAGAAGGTGTTTTGGGAACACCTATGGACCTTCTGAGGCGAGAATAGTTGATTAGGAGGACAAGAATGGTCATTAGGAGAATGAAAGAATTCATTGTCTCCGTCCTTTAGTGTTCAATTATTAATATTAAGATCACTAACATAATATAAAACTAAGTAAAAATAAAAGAACTTTTAATTTTTTATATTTTTCTTATTTTATTTATTTATTTTAGTTAGTTCTTAAATTCCATGCACATTAATTTGATGATACAAACATGTTGGAAACCTTGAAAACAAGGGTAAAAATTTTGGTATGGATCACGATCGTGGTGGAAATACTGGTATTGATGAAATTTTTAGTAAAAATAAAATAAAATCAAATGTTAAAAACTTTGAAGGGAAAAAAAAAGAAGTTTTGAAAATTAATCAAACAATTACTAATGCATTTATTATGTTAATTTTTTTTATAAAAAAATAATGTATGATAAAAATTTGATACTATTCATCTACGAAAGAATGTGCCATATACCCCTTGATACATTTAAAAAGTAATTTATTTATTTATTATATTTGTGATATAAAGCATTATTTTTTAAATTATAAATTCCAGTAAATTTTAAATTGTAAAAAAAAAATATTTTAAAATTTATAACTTCTGCCATAAATCAATTATCCAACCATTGACATGGCTAGTGATAAAGGGGTGAGTGTATGGGAAGTCCCATGTGAAAATTACCGTGACGCTTTGGGCCCAGACCGCTCTCAATAGGCCCCCAGCGCTCGTCTTGGCTACGCGTCATGTAGCGGCCCAAGCCGACTTGCCGTATTAAAACCATGTGAGAACTAACTACACGGAAGAGTTTAAACCCCGGGTCCCCAGTAGGCCATCCTCACATGGGAGGTTCATTATGGATATCTGAAAAATGTTTATCCACGGTTCCTAGTTTTCGATCCTTATCTAAACATAAATCCTTATGTAAGGGAAAATTGGTCATGATAAGGAAAGAGGTTTATCACAAAAATCATGATATTATCTTCATATAATCGAGAAAGAAATTCGAGAATAAAAGCAAAGACTCCCCCGCAGGGAAATACGTACAACTCCAAATTGCTCTAACTCTCTTCTTTCTCTCTTCCACCATTTTGCTTACTTAATCATCGGAGAGTTGGCCGACAACCCCACCCCCCCGGACCCAATTTTTTGTAGGTTTATATCGCGAGAATGATGCCCTGGAGGTTAGACGATCCAGGTAATGACAATTGGCGCCGTTTGTGGGAACCGAACAAAAAGTCTCATCGACGACTCCCAAGGGCTTGGCTCCAACGGGTTTCCAATAGCCCTTCGCCACCGATAACCGGCAGTTCCACCACGGCTGATTCATCTAACCGATTCGCGATTTTAAGCAGCACGTGGTCTAATCACTCGAAGATCAATTCAGCCTTCATTGGCGACCACGGGACACATGGAAAGCGGGAGAGACAAGCAAGAAAGATGAAGGAGTTGCAAAGTCACGTTGAACACTTACAATGTGAGAATGACCAGTCACGGACTTAAATAAGAGAAAGCTGCGATCCTAGAAGAGGTATTATCAATAAAATTTTCTTTAAACCATTCTCTTTTAATCTTTGCAATAGCTTTCGCTTTAATCTAGATATAGGTGATATCATATGACACTCACAAAAAGTCAAACATGGCGAGTAATACCTCTGGCACTCACAAAAGTCCATATATGGCTAATATATCCTGCTGCCACTCACAAAAGTCCAGATATGGTTGTTGTCCTGCTGACATTTTTAAAAACACATATATGGTTGTTGTCCTGCTGGCGTTTTAAAAAAAAAAAAAAAAGATAAAATAACAGTTGTTGTCTGTGGCATTTTTAAAGAAATCAAACATGGTTGTTGTTATCTTGGCATTTAAAAAAAAAAAAACTGCTAGTTTGTTGTCTGACATTGCTTTACTTCCATCTGACCATTCTCTTGGTTTTTTGAAAACGAATATGGTTGTTGTCACACTCATTTTTAAAGCTGGATAGTCCCAACCCTTTCTTAAGGCTAGAATTGTGGCTCTCAGCCGACTGACCCTTTCTTAAGGCCAGACTTGTGGCTCTAAGCCTGTTGACACTTTCAAAAGTCTAGATGTGGCTCTTAGCTTATGACACTTATCAAAGTCCAAATGTGGCTCCTAGCCTACTAGCACTTATCAAAGTCCATATGTGGCTCCTAGCCTATTGGCCCTTTCAAAGTCCAGATGTGGCTCCTAGCCTGTTGGCCCTTTCAAAGTCTAGATGAGGCTCCCGAGTCGGTGCGACTTTCTTGTCTTGGCTTTTGTTTCTAGCACCCTTTCTTAAGACCCGGACTTGTGGCTCTAAGCTGTGCCCTTTCTTAGGAAGGCGGACTGTGGCTCCAGGCTGCTGTGACCCTTTTTGGGACGAGACTTGTAGCTCCCAGTGTGCTCCTTTTCTTAAGGCCAGACTTGTGGCTCTAAGCCTTTTGACACTAAAAAAGTCAGTCTTGGCTCTTAGCCTGCGCACTATCAAAAGTCAGATGTGGCTCTAACTACTTGGCCCTTTCAAAGTCAGAGATAGGCTCCCATTTGGGCGACACTTTCTTAATGCCAAACACGGCTCCTGGCGTGCTAGCCCTTTCTTAAGGCCAGACTTGTGGCTCTAAGCCTGCTGGCCCTTTCTTAAGGCCAGACTTGTGGCTCCCAGCCAACTAACACTTTCTAAAGGTCAGACTTGTGGCTCTAAGCCTACTGACACTTTCAAAAGGTAAGACTTGTGGCTCTAAGCCCGCTGACCCTTTCTTAAGGCCACACTTGTGGCTTTAAGCCTGTTGGCACTTTCAAAAGGCTAGACTTGTGGCTCTAAGTTTGTTAGCACTTTCAAAAGGTTAGACTTGTGGCTTTAAGCCTATTGGCCATTTCTTAAGGCCAGACTTGTGGCTCTAAGCCTGCTAGCCCTTTCTTAAGGCCATACTTGTGGCTCCCAACCGGCTGACCCTTTCTTAAGGCCAGACTTGTGGCTCTAACCTTGCTGACACTTTCAAAAGTCCAGATATGGCTTTTAACCTACTAACACTTATCAAAGTCCAGATGTGGCTCCTAGCCCGTTGGCCCTTTCAAAGTCTAGATGAGGCTCCTAACTAGATGACACTTTCTTAATGCCAAACTTTTGACTCTAAGCTTGTTGACCCTTTCTTAAGGCCAGACTTGTAGCTTTAAGCCTACTTGCCCTTTCTTAAAGTGCAGACATGGCTCCCCGCCAGTGTCACTTTCTAAGACGAACTTGTGGCTCTAGAAGCAGCGGCACTTTCAGGCGGACTTGTGGCTCTAAGCCGCTAGCCCTTTCTTAAGGCCAGACATGGCTCGCTGGTGGCCGTTTCTTAAGGCGGACTTGTGATACAGCACATTGGCACTGGCTTGGACTCGTGGCTCGGCGGGCGGCACTAAAGGCTAGACTTATGGCTCTAAGCCTGCTGGCACTTTCAAAAGTCTAACCTTGTGGCTCCTAGCTCGTTGGCGCATGTTTAAACAATGATGGCTCGACTGTGGGTAGAGTATAGGTAGCTTGGTGCCTTGCGTTTATTGGCCATGTGCAAACCCTCGTATGATGCACCTTGGCGGTCGTTTGCTTGTTCGGCCAGTGCTAGGGTAGGGGGCACACAAGGTTCTCGAGAACTGCGGAGGAAGTGGTGGGTCGGCCACCATCTTGTCGGGACCGTTTGGCCTGCGGGCTCATCCATGTGGAAAATCTAGCAGCGAGGTTAGACATATCATCCTTTCTCTCCTCGGTCGACTCACTAGAGATTGGGTCCACCCACTCCACATAGAGCTACTAGTCCCACCTGGTAGCCTTGTTCACATCCCGACCTTCTTTGCCTTCTTTCTCTTCACCTCCTGAGGGCGGGTTGTTAGTCTCATTCTCCCAAATGTGACTAATCGGGCCAGATGAAGCTAACAAAGTTCCCTTCAATGATCTCGGCTTGTGGCTCTCGAGTGGACCCCACTTGGAAAGAGCTACTCGAGATTGACTTGATAGATCCTTGAGAACAAAATGTTCACCTCGGCTCTCTTTTGTAGGATGGGGGATGATGAGGGCTATGTAAGGAAAGGGGATGGAGCTATCCTGCGAGTTCTTCGCGACGAGAGGGCTACGTTCACGGCTCCTCCAGTGATCTCGAGCAATTGGTAGTGTTGAGAAACATGCGGTTCACGCTTTTTGTATCGAACAACGTTTAATGCGGACATTAATTCTCAGTCCTTGACTTTCTCACTTAAGGTTTAAAAACCGTATTTTCCATGCGAAGCATCGACACCGAATTTGGGAAAAATGAGGGCATTGTGAATACTCATGGCCTTTTCGCTTGGAGCTGCTACTCAATAGGCCCGAAGCCTTTCATGTATTTGGTCAGTCGCTGACTCATATCATGTAGCGACTGAAAACCCATTATGATATTAAAACCATGCGAAAACTAACCAGACAGGAGAGTTTTAAACCCCATCTAGGATCTCAAGTCACCAAGTCGGCCATCCTACCGCATATGGGAAATTCATTACTCATCGACACTTCCTTTGGATCTTCTTGTGTCCATTACTCATGAGACTTCTTATGCATGTGGCATCCCACACACGAGAGCATGGGGTTGATCCTAAGGTATTTGAGTCTAATTTCCCTTTGTTTCTTTTACCTTATCACCCTAAGCCTACATTACAGTCCGTGTCGTAAGACCACCTTAAGACCATGAGACTTGACATTTTCTTTGTAGAATCTACTTGGATAGGTATTTGAGAGTTGGTTGATATATGGACATTATCATGTTGCTTTTTCTAGGAGATGCCTTACTAGTGCTTGGACTCATTTCTAGTTGCGGTTTTGGATGACCTGAGGTTGCCTTTCATTACGGATGGATGTATGGGATTTAAACTGATTTCTTGACTTTATGTAGCATTAGATGTCATACTGGGGCATACCCCTTATATGTCGAGATCATCCGGAGTTGTTGGTTTATGTGAGTGATTTTTCTTTGAGATGTTGAACCGTATTTTGATATTTAGGATTTCATCATGTCTCTATTAGATGGCATACATGTCATACTTGGGCATATCCTTTATTCGTCAGGATCATCTGGAGTTTGTTTGTTTGCGTAGGCAGTTCTTATCAAGGAGAAGAGCCTTTGTTATGACATTTTTGGACTCCATCATGTTTATGTTAAATGCCATGCTGGGGCATACCCTTAGTTAGTAAGATCATCTTGTTTGTTGGTTTGTGAAGATAGTTCTCATTGAGAAGACCAATCTCGTTATGACATTTCAGGTAGATGTCATCTTGGAGCATATTTCCCTTTTTTTTTTTAAATTACACGATCTTTGGAGATGTGTAGATGGTTTTTACCGAGGATTAGCTTCATTCTGACATTTTTACTCTAGTGTTGATTATTCAGTGGATCTTTGTTGGGCCATGCGAGTTGGCAGGCATCAGATGCTATTTTTTTTTCATCCATTATCGGCGTTGTTCTAGGGGCCTTTATCTTTTCAATATCTCTGATTCAGTCAAATTCCACATACGTTTCTAGCATGGATTTTTCAACCAATAGGAGGAGTTATTCATTTTGGACGTTGAGTTCTTATTGGTCCTTCATGATAGATACACATGCTCGTACTATTTATGATGATATGGATGGTTCGACTTTTAAGCATAGTGTTGACTGCCTAGAGTCACTTCGGATATCCACTCGATGTGATGTTCCACTTGCCATACTGGGGCATATCCCCTTATTTTATTGATGAGATGATTTTGCTTCACTGGTAATTACTTGGTGGTTCATATTTGATTGAGGGATCCCCTTTACATTGATAAGCAGTCTTCTTGGGAATCTAGTACGCCATATATATTATTGGCCTTTACATATGTTCATACCATATGAGGTTTTCAAAGCAAATTGTTTAGGAGTTCAAGGACTCAGCATGTTAGGCCATGTTTGCCCTCATAGGTTTTAGGCGTTCAGACTTCGCCTTTGCTTTCTTTGCTTTATGGATTTCAGGTGTTCAGACTTTGCCTCTACTCTCTTCATTTTGGATTAAGTGTTTAGACTTCGCCTTTGCCTTCATCTTCTACAGATTAGGCATTCAGACTTCACCTTCATATATATCCCGGATGTTTAGACTTCATACGCATCACTTTTCTAGCATTGTATTTTTAGAGCGTTGATTTTATGTTCCCTACGGATCGAGGCGATTCGAGACACGTCTTCATATAGATAAGATGTTGGACTTCATACGCATCACTTTTACTAGCACTATAGTTGACGTTCGGACCGTAGATACACCGTCATGCGTTTAGACTTTGCCTTGGATGGATCGGATATGTTGGACTTCATTTGCATCGCATTTCTTGCATCGCGGAGTCAAACGTCGAACCGTCTTACACGAGATCGGCGTTTAAGCCGCCTTCATATAGATAAGATGTTTAAAAATTTGCATTTGCATCACTATTTTTAGCACCATAATTGAGACGATTAGACTTCGTCTTCTATAGATTAAGCATTCAGTGTCACGCCCTACCCCCTTTGAAGCGACGAGAGGCGCGCAACGAGATTAGGACTCTTTAACCTGCTTTTATAACATTGGCAGACCCATTTCATATATAAATCCATATGGAAATAAAACTTCTAGTACTACCACCGTATTGGTGTTTAAAATGTCTTGTACATATTCCTGAGTCCCATTTTTCTTGTACTTATACAAATTCCACTATTCTAGCTTTACATTACATTACAAAACCAAAAATCAAAGCACCCCATTAGGTGGGCTCTATTGTTGTGTTGGCCTTGATGGATCTGAAATGTCTCGGATGTCTGTTGATGCACCACATGGATGAAACACAGTGCTAAACATAGCTTAGTAGGAAGCAGAATGACGGATATGACAACCGATGGTCCACATTCTTGGTTCATATAACATAATTCTTATATGTTAGAGTTTACGTATAATAGAATTCTATAACAGAGTTTTCATATAATATAATTCTTATAACGAAATTTCATATCTCCCGTAGGAGTTCAGAACAGAGATCTTGTACAAAAAGTACTCATGGATACATTATAGAACAAAACTGATTTCTTATGCTTTCTTCTTGTTCATTTTTCAGATTCTTATCATATAAATGTTTGCATATGTCATATTATTCGGATGAAATGACGTATAAGTATTTACTGCATAGACACGTAACAATGAATGAGAGGAAAACAACCTGATAGTACTGAAGTGCGATCACGATGCTGGCAAGACGTGTTGCCGCGTAGCAGTGTCGTGCTTAGCGAGGAAGTGTCGAAGCAACGATCGGCGTGCGCCGCGTAACGAGTGTCATAGCGGCTAGCGAAGTGTCGGAAACCCAGCGATCGTAGGCGTGTCGCCGCGTAACAAAGTGTCGTAGCCTTAGCGAGTGTCGAAACAACGATCGAGGCGTGTACGCTCGTAACGAAGTGTCGTAGCGCACTACTTAGCGGGTGTTGAATAGCGAGCGAGGTGCTTATTCATTCACCATTCGATTCTTAAGCGAGACGCCAGTATATGTGTTTTGAGCTTGTTATTTTATTAATCACCTTTATGAATGGGGAAATGAGTGATATTTTTCATTTGACTTTTATACATGTACTAACCCATTTCATTCGGAATTAACGGAAGAACAGAATGAAAACATGATTGCAGGACCGGTACTCGATCCTTAAGCAATAGTGAGTATCGGAACTCAACTTTCAGTACCGGTACTTAACATCTTCTGGACCTTAAACCATTTTATGGGTACTCGACCTTGATAGGTATAACATCCTTTGGACCTTAAATCACTTTAGTACCCGATGCTCGACTCCGATCTGGGTACTCAATGCCTTCTAGGCCCGAGAAAAACTTTGATCTTAGATGCTCGACTCTCAATCCCTGATACTCACCTTTCTCCTAGGCTAAAACTAACATTGATGCAGGTACTCAACTTTAATCTGATACTCTGTGATTTCAAAAATCAAATGCCTAATTTCAAATTTCAGTCCATTAATTTCAAATTTCAAAATTTCAAGTTTATAATTTCAAAATTAAAATTAATAATTTCAAAATCCAAGTCCCCAAATTTCCAATTTCAATTATTCAAGTTTCCAATTTCAAATTTATAAAATTCCTAATTTCAAAATTTAAGTGTCATAATTTCAAAATTCAAAGTCCCTAATTTTCAATTTAGATTTTAAAGTTTTCAATTTCAGAAATGTAATTTGTTTAAAATTTAAGTACCATAATTTCAAAATTCAAGTCTTCTAATTTTTAATTTCCAAATTTCTAAATTCCATTAAGAAAATTTTAAATATAAATTTATAAAATTCAAGTTCTTGTTTTCAAAATCATTCAAAAATCAATTCAAAATTCTCCAAATTTCAAATTCATTTCAAAATTCTTAATTTTCAAACTTCCATTTTCAAAATTTTAATTTTAAATCATTTCAAAATTTCAAATCCACATGATTAATTACACCAATTTCAATAAAATGAAATCTTGTGGAGTTAATTATTAATAAAATAAATGGAAACGAGTGTTGCATCCATATATCATTTAATGAAAAAATTTGATGATTGTGATCAAATCATTCTGATGATTGCATAGTATTTTATATTGTACATTAATATAAAGTGACATAGTTGATGAGCATTTATACCTTTTTTGTTTTCATATACAAAACACAGTATTCCATTTATTATTTATTTATGTATTAATTTATATATCATTGATATATTATTACATATTATTCTTATTCTCTTTTGATATGATGATGATTAATAAAAAGCATTTTGTTGAGTTGTTGATATAGTTTTTAAACAGAGTGTGTTTAAAACCTCATTACTGATAACTGTAACACTGGGACATCAAACTGTGATTTCAATCTTGCTGTCTTTTTATCGAGAGTTCACATTTAGATTGTTTTATTTTAATGCCCAAAATAAAAGCAAAATAAACGATGGCTGGCAATGCGTTCTAGATAAGCCGCTTGACCACTTAGGGCCTGGCTGGTTTAAGAGCGCATCTTTTTAACATATAAGTCGTATTTAGAGTTTGTTTATTTGTTTTATCTTAAAATAAAAAAAGTAATGGTAGAAACAGAAACCGATTTTTATAAATTGTTTTTAAAAAATACAAAAAACAGCTCGTCTTTTAATAAAAACATATAATAGCAAAAAATGCGATTAAGATACACGATTGACAGGTAGAGGTGTATCCACATAGCTGTTTATTATTATTTAGCTTTGAATTGCAATATTATTATTGCATGGGGTTGGGCGGAATCATTTGACGATTTTTAACTCTTTCATATATTGCATTGTGGCAGGGTGTGGTGGTGAGAGAATCGCGTGAAACCCACTTGCGATGATGACGTGGCACACGAAGTTTGCCACGTGGATGTGGGGTGGGGACCCATCACAATAGTGATGAGAGACATTCATTACACACAACCAACCATTTGTGAGATTTTGTGAGTGCATTCCAAAGGGCATTTTGGTTCAAATATTGGAATCTTCTTCCCCTTCTTCATCAGATCAATCCTCCCTATCTCTTCTGTGGCTTGTAACCTCTCCTTCAGATTTTCCATCTCTCTCAGCCACATTCTCAAACACCTTGCCTTCACTCTCTTCTTCCCTCTCACTCTCCGTTTCTTCTCTTATTTTTCTTGGTTTGTTCAATGGTTCCGCAGTAGAGAAAATAAAAACTTTTTTTTTTTTTTTCTTGCGTTTTGCTTTTTTGTATGAATTGATGGATTGAACTCTTTCTTATACAAAATACCCACCATGCAACCTTCTAGTGTGACCCAAGAGGCCGGTGGTGTGTTGATTTAGGTCAAATTTGAACTGTTGCTCTCGATTCAGTTTCACCTCTTGAATTCAGATGGAAGTGCGTGTCGTTTCCGTCAATTTCTTCTGCTGACAGGTTTGAGGTGTGGTCGGTGAGAAGGGGTCAAAGGTAGTGGCGTCTTTGAGTTGGAGCTAACCGAAGAGAGGTGTAGCCATCGAAAGGTGAGGAGGATTTTCAGTGAGTTCAGTGGCTGTTAGGTTTCATTGTGAATCCCAATTAGGTTCGCTTCGTTTAGTGTTGTACCGGAAGAATAGTGGGTTGAGAGGAGATGGGAATGGTGTTTTGGAGGATGAGGGATTGGTTTTGAATGCTGTGGAGGCTGAGAGCCCCAAAAAAGTTCTTATTTTGATGAGTGACACCGGTGGTGGTCACCGAGCTTCTGCGGAAGCTATTAAGGCGGCTTTCAATGAAGCATTCGGAGAGGAGTATCAGGTCAGTTTGACGAATTGAAGCACGGCTAGATTTCGAATCACTTGACCTCTGTTTGGTTGCCCAGAAATATATGTGAAATAATATAAATTAAAAGAAATTGTATGATTACTAAATTTTGAAACCCTTGAAATGCAGAACCTCTGTTGACTTGAGTTGACTCTAATGGAACTATAAAGGAACATTAAATTTGACGTAAAACTCAAAATTTTACCATCTTATAACACCTCAAATTCTTGACGAGAAATGAGGCATTATTAGGAGAATAAGAAGAATGATATGAGCTTATGTATTTGTTGGATCATGTTATGTATATTGAGAGTATGTGTTGCAGGTGTTTGTTACAGACTTATGGGCAGATCACACCCCTTGGCCATTTAATCAATTGCCCAGGAGCTATAGCTTCTTAATTAAACATGGATCTGTGGAAAATGACTTATTATGGAACTGCTCCGCGGTTGGTTCATCAATCAAATTTTGCTGCAACTGGTACATTTGTAGCTCGGTGAGACTTTCTTCCCTTTTATTTGCATACCCATGATTGATTTCCTGTTAAATTAGTTATGGTTCTTTTGTTTTTCTTCTCGCTGGTCAATTGTGGGCACCTAGAGAAAAATTATACTTTGACAGTTTTGGATAAAACATATGTATGGCACATAGACATGCCTATTGCAGGTAAGTAAACACTAGCAGACGTGTGATCGCATGTTATTGAAATTCTTACATTATGGATGGTGTTTTTTTTTCTGCTATAGTTGTATCCTAGGATTATGTCTTGTTAAGTTATTGTTTTCTTCTCTCTGATCAATTCAGCAGCTAGGACAACATTATGCTTTCTTTCATTTTTGAATGAAAATACACATGTAACGCCCACACGCCGATTGCGGTAGCATACAGTACCATTGATCGCATGTTGTGGAAACTACCACATGGTTGTGGTCTTATAGCAACGCGAGCGCGTGTGATCACGCATGTTGTGAAATTTCTACGTTGCGTCGGTGAAACTGTTTTCCGTTATGGATTGTATGATGTATCCCATGATTGATGTCCTGTGGGTTGTATTTTCTCTCTCTGATTAGTTCCAGCAGCTAGGACAACATTACACTTTCTTTCATTTTCGAATGAACATACACATGTAACGCCGACACGCAATCTGCAGTAGCACTTAGAGCATGTGTTGCGCATGAAGGCATGTGCTGCACTTAGTTGTATGCGATTATAGGGTGCAGACGCCTGTGATGCGCATGTTGTGGAAACTTCTACATTTATAGATCGGTGGAACTTCTTTCCGTTGGGTTGTATCCATAGTTGATGTCAGTTAAAGAAAGTTGTAGGTTTTCTTCTCTCTCTATTTTCAATTCAACATTCAGAGACCTTATTATTTCTTTCATATTTGATGAACTGCACATGTATTACACACAATTTGTTGCTGATGCAGATCCTTATTGCGCATGGCATATTTTACATAATACTCAAATGCATGTATGAATACCATGATTGATGACGTATATTATGAATTCTTTATATACCCTCTGCCCAAATATAGATTTTGGGAGATGCTGAATCTTGCACCCTATATTAATGTCTTTTTTTTTTTTTTTTGATGACTGACACCTATATTAAATGTCAAAGGCAAAAAACATGTTCCTATATAGTGGCAGATTCCTTCAGGCCTCAATTCACTACTTCTTGCCCAGTATATATCATTGCCCCAGTTTAAGAAATACAGTCTTGGCGATGGCAAGCTAACTGCATTATCTTGACCCGTCATCAGCATGTAGACATGAATTGATTGTTTAAAATGCTGCCAATGCTCATTCAGAAAGGTAGAATCTGTGTTCCACATGTCACAGGTCAATTCATCAATGGACAGATATGGATTGACTATTTAAAAAATGCTCCATTTTGTTGATGTTGGCTTATATTCCATTAAATATTGGCCCAATTCCACTTTGCCCTCATTGCTGGTGATTGTTCAGAATGATACATGGTAATGTGAAATTTGTGTTCCCTGTATCATTTCATATCAATATCAGTTTGATGTATCATAGGCCAATTCAAATTTTTTGATAGGCATCATATGCCCATCTACTAACAATTATAGATAGCAATTGACTATTTTGAAGAATGCAATGTGCATGATTTTAAGCCAGACTTCAATTCTCTCTTCACCAACATGTGGAAAGGAAAGAAAACTTACCATACTGCTTCATTTGGAACATTGGTATTCATGTAAACCATAGAACTAAACGAAATTATTAGAATATTTTATTTTAGCAGTAATGTTAGAAGCCTCTTCTTGTTTTTTTTTTTTTTTTTTTGTTGGTTTTATAATCAAAGCAATGGTTTATATGACGAGATGGTTTTGGAATTTGAATTATTTTGATTGGGAAATAGTTTTCATTTTCTTTATTTTTCCTTCAATTTTGTTTAGAGTTGGTTCTGTATTACATTAATTCGTAGCAGGGTACGGTAGATCCTTTAGGTGAAGTTATCCCTCTAGAGGAAGAACTCAAGGTTGTGGTCTTGGTGGTCATTATGGATTGTTGATTCATATTCCTCAGTTAATGTAATAAAATCTTTTATATAAGGAAATAAAAGTTATTGTTAGGAAGAAAATGAAAGAGCAATTAGGGAGCTTTTCTACCATCTGTTTATGTGAAAAACTGGTTCCAAAATTTCCACTAGAATCATTAGTAGAATAAATTTGTTGTTCAATACACAAATTGTTCTATTACCTTTTAGGGATTTCACTAAGAAGAAAAATCAGAAAATCACACTATTACCTTCTATGTTGAGGGTTTTAAGGAAGCAATTCAGGATGAGAATTTTCTTATATTAAATAAGGATGTGCCCATCATGCCTAGGTCAAATGGTAGAGCATTCACCGTTTCAAAGAGGCAAAAGGGCATAGGGAGGAAGGGGATGCCTAGCTCAAATGGTAGAGTGTTCACCGTTTCAAAGAGGCAAAAGGGCATAGGGAGGAAGGGGGGAGTCCCAATGGGGACAGTTTCCTACCTTGAAACTAAAGTGTATTAAAAAAAAGGTGTAAATTGGATGGGGAAAAGCTTGATTGGCTAGCTTTGATAGTTGATCCAAATCAAAAACATGGAAATGTGAAGGTCACATGCTTTAAGATTGTTGTACACCATTATGAATGTCTAAAATCAAATTTTGACATGCTACTTTTGGATATTACAATAGATGATAATTGATGAGAATGAAGACAATGAATGAAGGTAATCTGGTGAGTTATCATACCAATGTTTTTCAAAATTTTGTGCATTGATTGGTAGAATTTGCAATACCATGATCACTACCTGTAGTTTGGAAATTTTGTCTCATTTAAAATGTTGTACAAACTTGGGTTAGGATTAAAAATAACAAAAATCCTACGAATTCACAGAATCACAGGATAGGAGCAAGATTCTGGTTGTTTGATGTTGTTCAGTTTCTCTCTCAACTTATGTTAATTTTAACTATGCTTTCACCACAGTGAAAGATTAGGATCAAGATCAAGCTGAAGCAGGTGACCATCAAAAGGATAAAAGAAATGATCACAAGATGCTGCTGATCTTGCACATGGATCATGTGCAAGAGATGAAGTTGCATATGGAACCTGTAATGGAATACACAAAGAGGTGGTGTTTTTTTTTTGGGTCTGTTTTAGCCCTTCCCTCTTATTCTGTTTGAATGGAAAGTATGATGTTACTAAGCAACATGAAAGGAAATAATTTACATACTAAGGTAGTTTCTTTTTTTTTTTTTTTTGACATCAAGTTTTAGGAGTCCTTTTAGATTTCTGTTTTTTATTTCTTCATAAAAAGAAATAATTTATGTACTGAGGTAGTTTTGGACTTTGAATTCATTTGGGTTAAGAGGCAGTCTCCTGATTTGATCTTGGGTTGCATAAAAAACTGTAACCAATTTGTATGGCAAAGAGGCAGCTGTGTCAAATACAGTTTTTCTCCATTATTTGGACTCTGTGAAATGAATCTTATTTCTTGAAATTATTGTTTCTTTTCTAAGTTAACTGCATTCAAGTGAGATTAGTATTTTTCCTGAATAACTTCCATTCCATTATTCGTGTTTTTTGTTATCTGATTCTCTTGTTTCCAATTCCTATAGAGAGGTTGCCAAAGGACTTATGAAATACCAACCCGACATTATTATCAGTGTACATCCTCTGATGCAGCATGTTCCACTCCGCATTTTGAGGGCAAAGGGCCTTTTAAAAAAGATAGTCTTCACAACAGTAATTACAGACTTAAGCACTTGCCATCCTACATGGTAAGTTCTATCCTAAATGTTTTCCTTTGTTACCATATTTGTAGTGTTGTTATGATCTTACATTTCTCTCCATATAATTAGGTTTCACAAGCTTGTAACACGATGCTATTGCCCAACAAATGATGTTACCAAAGGGCGCGCACAAGCTGGGCTCAGTCTTCTAAATTAAGGTTTGCCAGCCTTCCTGTCAGACCATCCTTCATTAAGCCTGTCCGACCAAAGGTAGGCTGTCTTTCTAACTAAATGGCTTTGGAAGTTACTGCTTCTGATGTATATGCTGCCCTTTTTTTTTGTTGGTTGCCTTGCGGTGGTGCTTGTTGGTAACTTTAACAAGAAAGCGGCACATGCTCTGGTGTAGGAAAAGAAGTGAGTAATATTTATGCAATCATGCCAGCAAGAAAGATTAAGATACCATCTAACAAATCCTTACACTGAATTAGGATCCAGTTTCATTTTGACATAAAAATTGACAACATTCATAATAGTGAGCATGTCAGGCACATATTCTATACCATACCCATTTATGTACTGTTTGATTTTATATTTTGCTAATTAATTCAAATCATGACTTATACATTGGGAAAAATGGATTGGCCAAAAAAGGGTGACATTTATTTGGAATTATTGCAATTTTTTTGGGAGTTGGAAATTCCACGTTTATGTGCTGACAGATGTTTTCATCTTATAAGCAACTTGTTACTAATTTTCATTGAAGCAGATGGTATCAATTATCTTTGACATATTATCTTCAATTACTAGGTTGAATTAAGAAGGGAACTTGGAATGGATGAGGATCTTCCTGCTGTATTACTTATGGGAGGAGGAGAAGGGATGGGCCCAATTGAGGCTACTGCTCGTGCCCTTGGAAACGCATTATACAATGAAGATCTTGGAGAGCCAATAGGTCAGGTCCTTGTGATATGTGGCCGCAATAAAAAGCTAGCTGACAAATTACACTCAATTCCTTGGAAAATTCCTGTCCAGGTATCGACGAACTTCTAATATCTAACCAAACTTTGGTCAGAATTGGCCCAATTAAGTGAGTGTCATATTGTGTCTGTTGGAAAGCTTAATCTGGTAATATTTATTAGGAACCAGCTCTCTTCCACTGGTTCTTCTTATATTGTGCAATTTATTTAATCAAGCTGATTTAGAATACCATAGAGAGAATTATGTAGACTAGTATTCTTCTTTACCCCTATAGTCATTAGGAAAGACATTCTATTACTTTATTCACTTTTTGTATTATGTAGACTAGTATTCACCTTTTCTATTACAAATATGTAATGTGCATTATTCAGTATTTTGCAAATTGTTCACAGACATTAGTCAGTATTTAATGGACATTAGAAATTAATTTTGAATTATTTGAGATAACTATATATATGCTTCTCTTTCAAAAATATGTTCCCTTGAAGCTAATTTTTGGATATACTTCCAAATTATTCCAAACGTTTTAGTTGAATTATTCTTAGTGCAAGACAATCCCCCAAATCTCATATTTGTTACCATGATGAACATGTCATTTTTATTCTAATGATGCCTTTGGGTTAGAATCAATAAAGCACCACATGCATGTGTACTTTATTTGTGGTCTTTGAAAATGATGGGCCACATTAAAGCTTCTGTTGTGCAGAAGATTGGTTAGAGCCCTCTCCAAGCCTGCTCAAGTGGGCTGGACTTAAGAGGCAAAGATTCTGATTCTGTTGGCAGACTTGCTTCAGGCAGGGCCCACAGGGCTCAGTAGTCTCATGCTGGAAGTAGACTTGGCCATAGTTAGATTATCGATCTTCTACAAGAAGTAAGGGCCTTGAAAACTTTGGTTGTGCCAAATATATTATCTGTTCAGAGGGTTTTTGCCCTCAGCAAACCCCTTAGTGCAAACAGAGGATCAGTTGGCTGAGCAGGGCTCTTCTCACATAAGGGGTTTTTTTGAGGAACATGCCTCCTTGTGATATAATATTTAGATCTGTTGTTCGGCTTTTCTTTGTTGTTACTGTGGCTTTGTCTTCCTTGATCTCTACCGGTTATGTTGTCTATCCTTAAAGGATTATGCATTCTTCTGGTGTCTTCAGTTTATTCTTTTGATGATTTTTTTCTTTTTCTGTTTTGGATCAAATAGGTATAGAAACATTCATAAGTTGCCATCACTCACAGAGGATGTTGCTTTTCATTTATAGGTGAAGGGGTTTGTCACTAAGATGGAGGAATGCATGGGTGCCTGTGATTGCATTATTACGAAGGTAATTCTCTTAGCGCAGAGATGTTACCATTTTGTATCCCACTATGATCTGTCTTCTAATTAGCTGGCTTTTGTAGGCTGGCCCTGGAACGATTGCAGAAGCCATGATACGAGGACTTCCTATAATTCTCAATGATTATATTGCTGGGCAGGTAACTTTTGGTGTAAACTTTTTATATTTTCTATGATAATTTTTTTGTTTCATTTCTCTTAAATATTTTTTTCCTGTTCCTCATTGAGTCTTCCATGAAAAATTCCCTTACTTGTGAACTGCTTAACCAACTCTTCCCTTATTTGACCATATTAAAACCTTGTAAGTTGTAACAGACCAACCCTGAAATTGAGATCTGCTACTGTGACAGACCTCTCAGGAGTAAATACTTTTATTAATTTATTCAGAGCTATGAGTCGAAGCAATATATAGTGGAACATCTTTCACAATCCCTGGAGAGATAATTCACTATTAGACCGAGGGCTAATCCAGATCATGAATATACATATCTATATATACAATATATGTGTATGTGTCAAGGCCCTCCATCAGTAGTAGATTTTATGGATTGGGTCGGGTCGGGTCGAGGGGCTTTGGTGCCTTTGTTTTGTAGGGTCCACCAAGCTGCCGTTCTTGTGGCTGTTTTTTGTGCAGTTAACCTGCTGCAGCAACTCCTAACTTCACCCCAAATCCTTTTGGTATTTATTTACACAGGAAGTGGGAAATGTGCCATTACATTAATTGGAAGCGGGTGCGGGAAATTTTCGAAGTCGCAGGAGATATGGAATTATTGGGGGTTGGTTTGGTCCAAAGGCAGAGGAGCTTGCAGCCATGTCTCAGAATGCACTGAAGCTGGCCAGACCAGATGCTGTGTTTAAGATAGTTCATGATATGCATCAGCTGCTTAGGCAAAGAACTTTTGTAACCCACTACTCTTCTGTTACACCTTAAGACTTTTCTTTTCTTTTTTTTCTTCTCTTAATGTACTCTGTCTGACTCACTGGCTACAACTGGCTGGCCAACACTCCCATCTACTTCCTATCTGCCTGAATAAAACTAATTTAGTATCTATAGTTTCTCTCTGCTTTTATAAAAGCTTTTTCATTATGTTTGATGAGTTGGATATGGTTAGGGGTGCTGATTACACATCCAAGCTCGAGCTTGATTTGATTAAAAAACTCGAAACTCGACTCAAACTTGATTGATGGTTTTTTTTTATTTTTTTCTTTTTCAAATCTTCGAAACTTGACTTGAAAAATAGCCGAATTAGTTGAACTTGATTTGATAAAGTTTGAATCGATTAAAAAAATTAATAGATAATTATATTCGAAATTGATTTGATTAATAAAATAATAAAACTTGATTAAGTTCGTGAACACCTTGATTAAGCTCGTAAGTAGTTTGGGTTGGGTATTGTGATACTTGGATTTGATTGGATAAGCTACTCAAGCTTGACTCGATTAAATTTTAATCGAATTCGAGTATGTTGAAGTGATATAGCATATGAGGAGATAAATCAGAGATCTGTCTCACATTTGGATGGTGATGGAATTAAGATAGTTTTGTCTATCACTCATTTATGTATTTCCTATATAATGGGATATATATATATATATATATATACATTTCCATATCCATGCATTTTTTAATTTATAGTATTTGAACTATACAAACAAGAATCAAGAAAAATTAAAATAATATTTAGAAATAATTTTTTGAAATTTTTTTGAGAAAAACAAAATCTTAACTTAATATCTAAATTCTGTTCATAGTCTAAAATGTAACATTTGAGTTCTAACATTGAAATATAACATCAATTTAAATATTTAATTGTGTTTGTAACAAAAAGGTTTATTGTTCACATTGTCATTGTTGTCAAAAAAAAAAGAAAAAAAGATCATGTAATCTATTTTATTAATAATCTTTTTAATATATTTTTAAAATATTAAATGACTTATGACAAACCAAATATGTTAGTTAATATATTTTCTTTTATAACAAAGGTTTGTTGTCCTCAACCTGATAATAATTATTGGCTACCACCTATGTAAGATGGAACTTCTTCAATATCTAACTTTATACAATAGACTATTGAAATCACAAAAGCACTCACAATCTCTTTGAAAATAGAAATAAGATGAAGATGAAGAATATAAGAAGGTTTAAATAAGTTTTTGGAATTGCATCCAAATACTCTATGTCCTCACTTCTTAAGAAATCTTTAAGGAAGTAAGATGAAAATAACCATGGATTTGATTTGTAACACTCCCAATTATACCATGATAATTTTATAACATGTTTTTGGTATAATAAAAGTAAATGTGTATTTTTTTTTCAGAATAAAATAATGCTAAAAATAAAATAAGCAAATATCCATAATTTATAGAAGAGTTAAGAGTAAATTAATAATTTACCAATTCAAGACCCAAGGGTCATAATTTATGAAGATTATAGGCTAACATAGAAATAAGATAAGTTAGAATTGCAAATGAAAGAAACAGAAGGACTTAATAGGAAAAAAAATGAGAAATTAAGCCAAAAGATGATAAGGCCAAACATGGCCTTAGGATGAGACCAAAAATAGTTCATTTGGGTGAGAAGATTAGGGCATTACGGTGGAGAGAAAAGAGAGAAAAGAAGAAGAAAAGAAGAAGAAGGAGGAAGAAGGAAGAAGAGAAGAGAAGAATCCCGGTTTGAAACATTTCCTTTGCTTGGAAATTGACATTGGTTGGTTTGGGATTCTTTGCAAATACTTGTTTAAGTTGAGTTAGGAAAACCCTAACCTTTCAATACATGTGTTTTTAGTTAGCTTAAGTTAGATTTATGGTTTTGTTTTGAAAATGGTGTGTTTTGGTTGAAAGAATTCCGATGAAAATGGCAAAAAACTGGCCATTTCTATTATGCTTGACACCCTACGCCTAGGCTTAGGAGTCCATGCCTAGGCGTAGAGTTAAAGCCTAAGGCGGAGGCCTCGCCTAGAGCATGCAGGAGCCAAGGTTTTGCACTTTAAGTGCACTTTAGGCGTAGCCAACTCCACAGGCGAACCTCTCCGCCTAAGGTAGCATTTGCTCACTTTAGGCGTCCCTAGCTACGTTTTGATTTAAAACCTTAGTTAATTAAATGATTATCAAGATTGTATTAATGAGCACCATAATAAGTGAATGAAATAGTTCGTATAAGTATAAAAGTTATATGAAAAGATATTATGTACCTCGTCGCCGAGGTGAAGCCAAACATTATTTCTTGCCTCTTTTGCTAATAGGATTAAGAATGATAAAATGAGTTCTGAAACATATATAATTGTATGTCTGCTTAAGGCCGAATAGTGAATGAATAGGCATCTCTAATCAGTCTTCGCTCCTGCTAATCATATGACATATACATTACATGAAGCTGACATGTTTTGTTCGATATCGTCTTTTAGTAACCAGTACTATTGTATTGTGTCCTTTTCATTCAGTATTAGAGGTCCATGCAGGCAAATACTTATATGTTGTATACTTGAATAATAAGATACATGGAATTAAATGATAAGAATTTGAATGAAGAATAAGAAGTAAGCATAAGAAATCAGTATGTTCTGTTCTGTATTGTACCCTCGGGTACTCCCTGTATATGATATATGTTTTGAACTCCTACGGGAGATATGAAAGTTTCGTTACAAGAATTATGTACATGAAAACTATGTTATAGAATTTTGTATACGTAAATTCTAACATATGCTGTATGATATATGTATTCTGTAAACATGGACCACTTCAAGTGGTCATATTTGTTTCCCACTAAGTACATAAACAGCCACGGGTGTTTCATCCATGTAGATATTGAAGAGGACATCCGTGGCGATTCTGCGTCGGCGAGGCTAATCACAACCAGTAGAAGTCCACACGATGGGTTTTGTTTCTATTTTGTAATATATATGTAAAGTTTTTGTAATAGTGGATATGTTTATGTACAAGTAAATGAGACTCAGGAATATGTATAAGCCAGTTAAACACCACCACGGTGGTGGTATTAGAATTTTTATTTCCTTATGATTAGTTTATTGTAATGGAGGCCTGATGTGCGAAGCGAGGTGAAGGAGTCCACAGTCAGTGTTGCGCTATTTTCGCCCCGGGGCGGGGGTAAGGGCGTGACATGATCAAACCTTTTACTTTTATGTATAAGATTTTAAAAGAATAAAAGTCACTCTTATAGAACATTCTTAGGGTTGAAAAATATGATTACAAAGAGAATAAAACTTCTTATCTTCTTTAACCTCTAGATATTGTAACATCCTAAAACATAAATATATGTTTAATTCACACGTTAAACATCCCAAATGCTTCTCAAAAAAACACCCCAAGTGTTTTTTTGAACTTTCAAATACGCTTTTGAAACTATTACTAAACGCCTTTTTTGTCTTAAAAACACTTATAAGAAGCACTACCAAACCAGTCATAACTCTTCTTACACTTAAAATATCATCAAGTGTAACCTCTTTTTACACTTGTAATATATATATATATATATATATATATATATATATATATATATATATATATATATAAATAAAGAACTACACAACTATTTTAGGAAATTATTAATCTAAGATCTTTTCAAAACTATAAATTACGGAAATTGAGATTTCGATCTTCCTTACAAAGTACAAACTAATTATACATTTATTTTTCCTCAATTTTATAGCTATGAGAAGATAGTAGATTAATTATTTCCTTTTTTTTAATCGATGATTAATTATATGATGGTCTATCGGTGTAATTTGCTGAATCTTCAGTCGATGGTAGGTCTGTTGAAATTTGAATCGTTGTACGACTACTGACACACTTGCTTGAAAGGATGGTCCGACGGGGTGCGCCTGCTGGCTCTCCGATGCCTAAGTCAGCTTCTTTCTTATTGAAAGAGAAGAATTCAACTATCGATGATGTTATGATTGCGTACCTTTTTGTGGTAGAATGGGTTGGTATTTATAAGGAGAAATTGTGGTGACTTTCCTTGTTAGGCGGTGATGGGGGTATCTCTCCGTTGGGTGAGGGTTTTCTTTCATATCATGAGCCATTGTTGGGGATAATGGAGGAGCGTGATCATGTAAGATTCCTCTTTCTAATGTGGGGCCGCAGGATCATGGAGGCAGGTGTTTTCCCTTTTGCATGAGTTTAAAGCTATGTCGCTGATTACAGTGAGGTGGTTCCGACTTCCCAGGCACGGGCCACGGCCGCCCGTGTACTTTGGCATGGTGGGATCTCACCCAGGTGGCGAACTGTAGTTGGAGTGCATTGCTGACTCCGCTTCATAAGGAGGTGGGCTTGCGCTGGGGCCACACTGCGGGCTGCGCAATGGAGGAAGCGTACTACATGTGTTTTACCTCATCGAGTGGCCCAGGCCCTTGGTAAAAACGAAGCTTAGAGCGGGCTAGCTTGTTTCTTAGATCGGTTGCTGCTTCCACGTGGCTATTCGGGGATGGCTTGATCTAGGCATTGTTGCCGTCAAACATCTTGTGATAATGATGGCGCTCTTTCGATTTTCACACCCATTTCGACTGTTGCTTCTCATATCTTTAGAAACATTCCTTGTATTGCCCTTTTCCACTTCTTTTCTTGGGTTTGGAGCGTCTTGATCGGCGCTACATGCTTGCTGTGGTGCTTTCTATACGCTGTCTTCCTAGGGGCCGTTTTCCCACATTTCCTTCTTAGTTCGATGCGCGCTTTCTTTGCTACTGTGCTCGTTTTCTTTCCTTGTTTTGAATTTAGGCCATGTTGGGTTGGAGTCCCGCCTCTCTCATTGCTTTGTTCGTTCTTTCTCTCCGTCGCTTAATCATGCTTGCTTCTTCTGGGTCTTCTCGTTCCGTAGGCACAGGCGTAGAGGAAGGTCGGCCCGAGGATTCTGGTCGCGTGACACGGAGGTGGGCTCGGCAGTCCTGCTGCTGTGGTTCGGGGTCCTTCCAATGGGTTATCTTCCTCTGCCAGGCAAGGGCAAGGAGAAGATTAGCGAGATTAGGTATCCCTGTGGCTTCGAATATTCGAGGGCTGCCGTGAGGTATGCGGATGTCGTGGGCCTTAGCCGGGTTGAGCCTTCGTTTACTAAAACTTTCGCTACTCGTTATGGACCTCTTTCTAGTGTCTGAATATGGTGTCTTGATCTTCTTACGTCTTATGTTGTTCTGTTCCCCGAGATAGTGCGCTTCGCCAGGCGGCCTTTGAAACGACCTCAGCTTCCCACCCACCCTTTCGCCAACGTCCTACTGACATTTCAATGTATGCCCATCCTAGCTCTTTCTTAATTTTTAGGGCGTCTTGGTAGGCCTTCAGTTTTTAGGGATAGGACTCGGGTCCACTAGTATAGCTATCTTTCTTTGGATTTGCCCGTGAAAGGGCCTCGAAAGGCTTTTGTATATTTAAAGAGCCACAGCTCGATTTGAAGGAGCCCACGTGGCTCAGTTTTAAAGGGGGCCGTCTGGCTTCTGACTACGTTCTTGAGAATTTGATAGCCCGAGAGGCCCAGTAGCGAGCCATGTAGCTCGGTTTCGAAGAGCCGTAGCTCCACTTGAAAGAGCCTTGTAGCTCGAGTTTCGAAAGGCCATGCCCATTTCGGTTCAAAGGGGCTATCTGATTTCCGGTTCTTAAAGACACGATAGCGAAGGCAGTAGCCCGAGCCATGTGGCTCGGTTTCCAAAGCCATGTAGCTCGCAGAAAAACTGGTAGCTCGAGTTTCGAGAGGAGCCACATGCGCTCGGTTTCGAAAGCCTTGTAACTAGTTTCGAAGGAGCCACGTGGCTCGGTTTAGAAAGGGACCCATCTGACTTCCGGTTCTTAAAGACGACGGCCCAGGAAGGCCGAGTAGCCCGGTATGTGGCTCGAGTTTCAAGAGCCATGCGGCTCGGTTTCGAGAAGAGCCACGTAGGCCCCAGGAGCCATGGCTGGGTTCGAACAAGCCTTAAACTCAGTCCAAGAGCCTTGTAGCTCGGTTGAGAAACCTTATGCTTCAGTTTCAAAGACTTGTGGCTTCAATCTCAAAGGGCTACTCTGACTCGGTTCTTAAGAACTGACAATGAAAGGCCCAGTAGCGAGCCATGTAGCTCGGTTTCAAAGAGTCATGTAGCTCGCTTCAAGAGCACAGTAGCCTTTCGGTTCGAAGGAGCCGTGCTTCGGTTTCAAGCGACCTTAAGGCTCAGGTTCCAAGAGCGCCTAAGCTTAATTTCAAGGGGCGACTCGGTTCTTAAAGAACTTTGGCGACCCGAGAAGGCGAGTAGCGAGCCATGTAGCCGGTGCGAAGAGCCATGTAACTACGCGAAAGGCCTTGTAGCTCGAGTTTCGAAGAACCCGCGTAACTTCCGATTCAAACCACAAACCTTGCGGCTTGATACTAAAAGAGCCTTGTGGCCGGTTTCAAAGGGTGTCATTTCGATTCTTAAGAACCTAACGACTGAAAGCTGCGGCGAGGCAAGTAGCTCGGTTTGATGGCGCATAGTAGTTCCGGCCCGATGGTAGCGTAAGCTCGGTGGGAACCCGGTTGGATGACCAGGAAACCTCTCAACACAAGTCAAATAAATAAATAAATAAATAAGGAAAACCAAGAAGGCTGAAAGATGGATATCCATAAAACAACAAAACCTATGTCAGCGTTACAGATGTTCTAGGTTTAGAACTTCGAGATGCTTAGAATGAGGCAAAGATTATCTGAAAGGGCTAGATGTTGGGGTAGAACATGAGTAGCCTACGTGGTGCGAGCCTCATTTGTGCGTGTCGGAAGGTAAAGCCCGGCGAGCTGAGGGAAGAGCCGACCTTGGCAGGAATCAGCGACAGGGAAGGCGGGTTGGGAGCAACAGAAAACACCTTGGGATCTACCTCGTCCTCAGAAACGGATTCTTAAAGTATCCTCTTCATCGTAGACAGAAGATTGAAGTCCAGGCCGGAAAAGCCTTGGCGGCTGCGTCGAGGCGAGCCATCAGGCTATAAGGTCACGGGGCCTCGTCCATAGCTTTGCTATTACTGCATCCCTTTTGGGCGATCATAGCCTTTCACCTTTGGAGGGTCCCCGTAGCAGCGTTGCACTCCTCGGCTAAGGCGCTCGCGAGCTCTCGACTTGAAGCCTCGCCCGGAGCTGATCAGCGCCATTGCTTTGGTGCATAGTTCTTCCCTAGCAGCCTAGACCTCTTCCTTAACCACCCGCAGCTCATCCTCGACAAACCTGAAGCCCTCTATGGCCTTCTTTTCTCTATCTTCAGCTCTCGCCTTTGCGGTCGAGGTGTGCTTCAGATCGGATTTATACCCCAAAACATCACCAGTCAAGCTTTGTATTCGATCTTGTAGCTCGGCCCTCTCGAAGGTCAAGGAGGCGACCTTAGCTTTATATGCTCTCGCCCAGCCTTCTGCGAGCTCTCGGTAAGCGGCCCACCTCGCGAGTCCTTTATATTAGTAGTCGATGCGCGAACAGATGAAGTTAGCGGATAACATTAGCGAGCAACCGAGACAAATAAAAGAAGGGCTCGGGCAATGCAAGGCGGTCCCACGGAGAGGGGGACGGGGCCCGAAACCTCCTCAACGCCGCGAGTTCCACTTTCTTGAGATCGAGTCTGGGATAGGCCAAGCGGCCACGGCGGTGAGCTTACGTGGTGAGTGGCAAGTCCTCGCCCCCCTCACGGCGCCGGCCCGATCATACTCCCACATCTCCTCGTGTCGGAGGGGGAGGAGAGACGTTCTGAGCCAAAAGGCTCCAGACAGAGATATGAAGGACTTTTAGAGGAGGTTCAACAGCCTTTCTCGAAGAACCCTTGACTCTTACAGCGGAGGACGAGAGACGCTGCGCACTCGCCACCTCGGACATCTCTGCAGAAGAGGAATGACGCCTGCCTGCCACACGGGCAGGTGTCTTGTTTGGGATCGGATACTCCCCAGCTTTGGGACCTTACGGTACGAGGTACTCTCGGGAGGATCTTGAGCCTTGCGCTTTCGTTCCTCCTCTTCTTCGCAATGACTCGACACGGTAGTTCTCCCCTGGTTAGCTTCACGACAAGAGGTCCCCCGAGGAGGATTTCCATAGTACGGGGTGGAGGAGGATGTCAAGCAAGGGAGAAAGGACTCCACAGGCGAAGGCGGGAATGTCGGGCGATCAGATCGGAATACGCCCGAGGGCGACACTTGCCCAACTACCGCTTTACTTCCCTGTCCTCAGGAGTAAGGTCGGGACGAAACTGGCTGTCTGTGAACAAAGTCGAGAACATGACATGACCTCACAAAAAGTTGACCCACTGCGCATAAGGCAGAAAACTCACGCGAGGTTCTCGGTGATCCATACTGTCGGAATCCCAGCGTGTCTTGATTAGTAGGGTTGTGTTTCGATAAGGAGCCCCAGAGACAAAGAAATAGCTCTTTCGATGCTTATGGGAAGAGGGGAGGTCGAGAAATGATAGGTATGTGATGGCTCACTTGAAATAAACAGAAGCCTTAGAGGCCTCTTTCACCTTTGAAGAAATCCAGTAATGACTATCTTAGGGACCCAGGGCCTTATCCACAAAAAAAACTAGGAGCCCTTGAGGCGCCCAAAATTAGGAGAGAGATGGACAGGACATACATTGAAATCTTTGTGGGATGTTTTGATGAAAGGGTGTAAGGGAAGAGGAGGGGCGTTTAGTTCTCCAAAGGCTCGCAAAGCGAGACCATCTTGGGAGCAGGGAACAACATAAGACTTAAGAAGATCGGGACACGATTCGAACAGGAAGGAGGTCCATAGCAGATTGCGAAAGTTTTAATAAGCAGAGGCTCGGCTTGGCTAGGGCTGGCATTCGCGTGCCTCACGTGACCCTCAGATATTCGAAGCCACAGGGATACCTAATCTCGCTAATCTTCTCTTTGCCCTTTCTTGGCGGAGGAAGATATCCCACTAGAAGGACCCAGGCAACCCACCCGACAACGGGATTGCCCTGGCTGCTGGAGTCGCGTCGACTCGAGTCCTCGTAGATCTTCCTACATGCGTAGAGCTGCAGACGAGAAGACACGGAAGAAGCACGCTATGATTAAGAGACGGAGAGAAAGAGCGAACAAAGCTTGACGAGGCGGGACTCTAACCCGACAAGCCCCAAATTGAAAACAAGGAAGAAAAATGAAAAGCGAAGAAGAAGAAGGAGCATTAAGCCCAAAGGAAGCGGGAAAAGCGACCCACACAGGGAGATGGGGCGACGAAAGCACCCGCAGTAGTTACGGCGTCAAAGATGCTTTCAAACCGCGAAAGAAATGGAAAGAGCGTCTGAAGGAATGTTTCTAAAGATATGAGAAACCTTGGTTAAACGGTAGCCGAGCGCCATCATTATCCGCAAGGCGTTTGGCGGCGACAATGCCCGAATCGAAGCCATCCCGGGATAGCCACGTGGAAGCGCAATAGATCGAAACAAGCCATTTTCGCTAAGCTTGTTTGACCCGAGGTTAGGGGCCATTGATGGGAGTAAAACCATATGTGCACGAGGCCGGCGCGGGCCAGGCCTTGGCCGGTATGGCTTGAGACCTCCTTCTTATGAAGAGGGGTTGGACCTGAGACCCGACGAAGCGAAGCCACGGTGAGATCCTACCCGTACGAAATCGTAGACTGACGATAGTTGAAACCACCACGCGGGTAATCAAGCGATATAGTGGCTGAAAGCTCATCGCGAAAACACCGTCTCCATGATCAGCGCTCCGGATTAGGAAGAAGAATCTTACATGATTATGGCTCCTCCATTCTCCATAACAGTTGATCCATGATAAGGAAACTCCTCACTGATGGGAGAGATGCGAGTATCATTGTCTAACGAGGAAAGTAACCTACAATTCTCCTTATAAATACCCTACCCATTCTACCATAAAAAGGTATGCAATCATAACGCCATCGATTGTTGAATTCTTCTCTTTTAATAAGAAGAAAGTGAAGCTTAGGCATCGGAGGCTGGCAATAGTACTTCCTTCTTAGAACCATCCTTTAGTGCGGGTTGTAGGTTGTAGGTTGGCCTGCAGGTCGACTAATAGACTAGCCCAAGAACTCTGAGAAGATCCAGCCCAGAATCGGTAGAAAAAGCACCATCAAATTATTTCCTAAAGAGTTATATTATTATGGTTTCTTCCTAAACAGTTATATTATTATGGTTTCCTAAAGACAGTTTATAGCTCAACCATTGCTTTATAAAATTATTTTATATAGCTTTGAATAGAATTTAATGTTAAGATGGATAATATTTTTATGGATTGAAGATGAAGTTATGAAATTATGTAAAATAGATGTATCACCAAAAGCTTTTAAATAAGAATATGGTTACTATAATAATCCCAACTCCTTTTTTTTAATACAATCCCAACTCCTTTTTATAAAAAAAAAAAAATTAATTATTTAAGATGGATAAAATTTTGTATTAAACATGAAGTGATTTTACCATAAAACTACGTAACATTCATATAACTCTAATTTTTTAAATAGTTATTTCTATATTAAGTTTTTTATTGGTGGACATTAATATTTGGTTTTGTTTTTGAAAAGGTTCTTGAGGATAGTTATTGAAAACACGGAAAATATAATTTTGGTGTTCTCTGAAAATTTTGTAATTTGAATATAGTATTTTCTATGTTCTTTGTACTTTTAAGAAGAAAAAAAAAAACTAGAATCGAACGTGTTGTATGTGTTTTTCTTGTTGTACTTGTTTTTAAATAAGAATATGATTACTATAATAATCCCAACTCCTTTTTTAAAATTTATTTTTAAATAAAATTAAATATTTAAGATGGATAAAATTTTGTAGTAAACATGAAGTTGTAAATTTACCATATAACTACATAACATTCATATAAGTCTACTTTTAATATTTGTTTCTACATTAAGTTTTTTTATTGAAGGACATTAAGGCATTTTTTGTTCCCCTTTTTTAAAACACAGAGAACATCATTTGTTGTTATCTACAAATAGAAATTAGGGTTTTCTGTATTGACCATGTTTTTTTTTTTTATAAAGTAGGAACCAAACGTGTTTTATATGTTTTTCTTGTTTTTCAAATCGAAAAATAGTTTTCAAAAACCGTGTTAACAAACAAGTCGTAATGTATAGCATCTAAAACAATATAGAGCCTATTTGGTTCATGTTTTTGAAAATTGCTTTTGAAAATAACAGTTTTTGAAAATATAGAGAACACAACACCTTATTTCTGAGTTGTTTTTGAAATGACCTCTTTGTTCTCTTCATTTGTAACAGTGTTTTGGGCAAAAAAAACTGGAACCAAACATATTGTCCATGCTTTCCTACAATCTCATTGTTTTAAAAAAAAGAAAACAATTTTTAATTTTAAAAAACAGGAACGAAACCAATATTCTAACTTTTTAAAATAAAAATAAAATAAAAATGTTGGTTGTACATATTATACAGTCTTGGTCACCAATTGGGAAATCATCAAAAATGTTGGCTACCCACCCATAATGAATTGCTTCACTTATTTTAAAGTTTCCCTACAAAATTGGCTAATAATTTTCAATATTGTGGATTCTGATGTGAGATAAATTATTTAATCATTTTTCAGTGTTTTCATGGTTTTTTTTTTAAATTTATTGCTTCTACTACAATTATTTACTGTTTTCGTAGTTTTTTTATTGACAAGTCAAAGATCATAAACTAAAATAAATGAAATTATAGATATTTTCTCTCAACTTTCTCTAATAGCCTCTTTTATTAAAACGAGGGGAGAGGTAAAATTTTTCTTGAATTATTGATGCAATCGCCTTTACACTCTTTCAATCATTTTCTTCTTCAAAAAGTACGAAAATTGGTGAATGCGTGGCCGAGCCAAGAAATTATAGTATTTTAGAACTAAAACTGTGCCAAAATCTAACTTCTGCTCAAGCGAAAAATTGATTCTTTAGTTCCCTTGACAGTTCTCTAGAATTTAAGCAAAAAATACCTTGAAAATTATATTGCATAGACTAAATTGAAAGCTAAGAGAAAAACTGAACGAACTAGCTTGAAAAATAGTAGATTTCATTATAGAATTGGACTCAAAATCAAATATTGAAGCAAGAAAGCTTTGAAGTAACAAAATACTTGGAAAGAACATATAAAACTAAGTTGAATCTAAATAAAAACAATGCTGAATTTGAAAAGAATGGGAGAAATGTTGAAATGTTCTTGCATTGGTTTTGAGTGTTTGAAAGTCGACCTTTTGCTCTGACGCTTTAATTCCCTCTTATGGGCATTTCTGAGTAACTACACTAGCCCACATTCTCCAATAACTATCCATGTCTCCACTAAGGAGTCTTGTTCCTCAAGTCATTTCCACCACTTCAAGAATTGCCCACGTCACTTGTCATGTCCTAACTTGGAGAAAAAGTCACCTTCATATTTTGCCTTTGAGACAAAGTCTCAATATTCTTTCTTGGAAAATTTGACAAAATTTTAAAAATTCAAGAAATTTCCATGAACCTTTTCATGGGCTTATTCTCATGGGTTTGGGCTTTATCGGATTGGGTTGGGCTTAACATATCTATTCGGCTCATTCCAATATCATTTGTTTTTTTTTTTTTAGTGTCAACAATTACCCCCCGCATACAATGTGGCCCATGGGCCATGTTTGTATGTATTAAAGCCTTTATATGTCAAAAGGGTTTCCTTTCTCTTGCTTTCCTCATTTTTACCATGAGACCAAAAGTTCAACTTAACCATTTGGATGTGGATTATCAACGGAAAGAACGAGCCAAAACCCGAACCTGATTGGATGATTTGAAGAAGCCCAAAGTAATACCTCGAGAAAAACCTCATACTAATTTTTCTTTCAAACCCACAGACTTTGATCTCCCTTACTCCTCCTGACCGATTCCTTACGCATCAAAGACTCTCATTTGGATTTGAGTTCGTAGGAAGAAATGCTTTGATATACGTCTGCGACCCTTAACATTATTCTCTCCCACATCCTCTCGCGTAGGTGTTATCTCCTTGGACCTCAGTCATTCTTCTTCCTTGTGTCGACGACATTGTTTCTACTGCTCTTCAAAACAACGTTGTCATCGCTCCTCAAAGCAACGTTGCAGACGACATTGCTCGAAGCGACGTCATAGACGGTGACGTTCAAACCAACATTGTCGTTGCTACTTCTCAATGAAGCGTTAGGTTGTTACTTAGGCGATGTTGGAGCAATGTTGCTTCGAAGCGATGTCACAAGCAGTGTTTGTTCTAGCGACTCACAAACCACATTGTGGCCTCAGTGACCCTTAACTTATATTTGCAAATTCTGATTTTTTTTATCATCCTCCAAGGCACGAACTCGTCTCTTACACTGGTGAGTAGATCCGTCCCTTTTTTTACTAAGTTATTTGCAGTGAATGTTCCATATGACTTCTAAGGGGATGTTAAAAGATTAATTCTTAATAAAAAGAAATCCAATAATCCAAAAAAGTATTCCTAGGATCTCCAAGAACTAGAAAATCTTTTTCAGTTTTCTGAACTTTGAATCACTCATTCTTTAACGAAAAGGTCCTTAAAATCAAGAAATGGGCTTTTTAATCCTTTTTCGGTTTTTAGAACTTCAAATCCTTCGTTCTTCATTGAAAAAATCTTTGAACATCAAGAAATAATCCTTTTTCGATTTTTAGAACTTCAAATCATTCGTTCTTCACCATAAAAATCTTTGAACATCAAGAAAGAATCATTTTTTTTTTTTATTTTTAGAACTTCAAATCCTTCGTTCTTCACCGAAAAAATCTTTGAACATCAAGAAAGAATCCTTTTTCGGTGTTTGGAACTTCAAATCCTTCGTTTTTCACTGAAAAAATCTTTGAACATCAAGAAAGATCTAGTTCTTACAAAAGCTTTTCTACTTTGTATACAGATCTTGGTTTCTCTCCCTCTACTAGATCTTTTTGCCTCATCTACCAACAGAAGCATCGCAAAAGTAACTCCTTAACCTTACTATTTGATGGACTTGAAGACCTTGGCTTTGGGAATCTAGGTTGTGTCATGCCTACCTAGTATTTTTAAGAGGTCTTCTCATATACCTTCCCATTATAGGATTTCAAGGCTCTAAGGTAACCATGGCAATACTGCCATTTGAAAATTTTGAAAATCTTCCAAAAAAGTAAAATAAAATTTATACTGTCAATCTCTCTTAGCATTCCATATGCTTTATTTCTTCTTGGTTCTCCCTATGTAGGTTCTATTCCATTTCCTGACATGGCTGGATAATCTTCCTCAAGGTAAGAACATTTCCTTACTATTTCTCCACCTATTTCATTTTTCTCTCTTACCCTTGGTTCGCTGATACTATTTTTCTGTGTTCTAGTGCACTACCATCTCTTCTTCCCTTGCTGGGGTTTGGGACTGCCCATGCGGTTGGAGATGTGGCTATTCTTATCCCGATCTTTCTTTTTCCTCTAACATCACCATTAGAGATGCTTATTGGAAAAGAACTATGACCTATGGCTCTACCAGCCAAGTCATGGCCTAAGGCATCTGATATTACCCACACTAGCTCATCTCTTTTATATCTTGCCATCTTACTTTTAGGTAAGTTAAATAATCTTCAACATCTTACCTTTTCTTAATTAGGTGGCAACTGGCCAACCTTCTTTGATTGGTATGTTGGGAGCTCACTGATATTTGTACAGATTCACTATTCTATGTGTATGAACTAGAGGACCAAGGTGGCACTAGGCCCTACCTTTGATTGTGTGTTATCACTAAACACTTACACACATGCACCACAACCATGACATTGCATTAGTGGACTAAGGTGTCACTAGGCCTACCTCTGGATGTGTGGGTATGACAAACACTTGCACAGGGCACTTCTTGCATGTGGTTGAACTAGCGAACCAAGGTGGCACTAGGCCTATCTTTGGATATTTGTTGAAAATTTACTTTGAATGATTGTTTACGTTGGAATGGGTACATTTTAGGATCTTTATGCTCCCTGATTTGGTGACCATAAAGGCCTACTTTATTTATTTGTGTGATTGGGATGGGCGATAAAAGCCAAAAACCCCTTTTCTGAGCAGGTGGCCCAGCTTTACTTTACTTGACTCCCCTTAGCTCTTAGATCCCCTTTCATTGAGTCATAGTCACGAATATGAAAGCCGTAATCGCGACGACGCTATACGGGTATTGAAAATAGAGTGTCATAGTCCTCAATCATCTCTTTAGGTCATAGTCGCGACCATGAAAATCTTGTAGTCGTGACCACGCAGATTTCTCACATAGGGTACCATAATTCGGGGCCACAGATGGCGATTACGCGAGGGGAAATCTTGAAACGGGTGACTACGTAGAGGTTCATGGTTGTGACCATGACCATAAATTGCTATGGTCGCGACCATGAAATACTATGGTCATGGCCTGCCTTGAAGTTTATCACACGGGGTGTTGTGGTTCACGATTACCGCTACTTGAGGTCAATCACATAACGATCTTGTGGTCTGGCTTCACCATAAGGTGCATCACCACAGGGATGTTATGGTCGACCACTAAACACCCCGCCCCTTCAGGCGGGCGTGTGAGCCACTCCATAGAAATCCTAGCCAGATTACCTCTAGCGACTAGAAATCCTGTCTTGGCCGTATTGCTTGCCAAACCTCTATAAAATTTTCTTTAATTTATAACTTAGGATTTGGTAAAACCTTAGCAACGGAAAAACCGGCGTGGCGGTACACATAGTCTAATTCCAAATCCTGTATACATACAATTTACACTATAACCAAATATAGCAACCAGCATACCAACACATTCTCACAAAACTACTCTATGTACATACATATGTTCCTTTATACAAATTCAAAGTCTATTCCTTACATACTATTCTTAATACTTGACACTTGTGCGTGTCGGAACTGACCTATTGTGCTCCGGCGTCTTGCGTACTGTACGGAAAATAGTTTTAAAATACAAAATAATAGGCTAAATGAGCTCGGTGAGTGTATCTTTTATAAGCGGTTTTCTTTTCAGGAAAGCTTCCATTCAAAAATGTAAAACTCTCTTTTACACATATTTTCCAGAAGTTTTTGTTTGCTTTACTTGCTTTGAAAGTTTCTAAAACTTTACTTTGCTTGCTTGCCTTTGTACTTGCTTGCTTTTAAAAGTTTCTAAAACTTTTCTTTGCTTGCTTTTGTACTTGCTTGCTTAGAAGTTTATAAAACTTCTTAAAATCTTTCTTGCTTGCTTTATCTTGTTTGAAAAGTTTCTTAAAACCTTTCCACACCGAGCCTTTGCTAAAAGTTTCTTAAAACTTTTCATAAAAACGAACTGGGGCTGTGCATGCTTTGAGAAACAAAATCCACGGGACTTGGCTCGTAGTCGTTTTGAAATCTAAGCGGGGCTTGGCTCAACTGGTTGCTTTAAAACTCTCAGGGCTTTGGGGACCAGGAACGATGGTTGATTTTTTCAAAGCTGTATATCATGCTTGTAAACATCGACCCTTTGGAGCTGTTTTTGCTTGTTATACCACAGTGAACACGGAACACATTTCAGATGCCGTTAGGACCTTTGTCAGCGTCACCTTTTTCCGTTGAATCTTGGTGGAATTGACCTCGTGTCGCCATCACCATAATTTAGTTAGAGTTCCATGCTCTAGTACGTGTCACTAAAAGTATAGCTAGCACTTAAGGCCTGTTTTTGCAAATTTTCTTTTTGCTTGCTTGCTCTTTGAAAAATGGTTTTACAATTTAAAACCATTTGCTTGCTTGCTTGCTTACTTGAAGAATGGTTTAATTATTCAAAACCATTTACTTACTTGCTTCTTTACTTGCTTGCTTGAAAAATGGTTTAATTATTCAAAACCATTTGCTTACTTTTCAAAAATGGTTTAACTCAAAACCATTGGCTTGCTTTTCAATTATGGCTTAAATCAAAACCATTTGCTTGCTTTTCAATTTTGGTTTAAATCAAAACCATTTGCTTGCTTTTCAACTACATGTATGATTGGATGCATCCGAACCATTACTTGCTTTCTAAACTCATTGCTTACTTTCTGATATGGTTTTTAAAATCAAAACCATGAAATCTGAGTATAAAAACGAGGTTATATATATATATATATATATATATATATATATATATATATATATATATATATATACTCATATATAATACACTATCATTTGGAAAAATGAGTTTGGAAACACTCACCTCTTTTGCTTGCTTAACGAAACGTGAGTTTCACACTTATCCCTTTACTTTTAACCTGCTTCAACGAATCGAATGCACATATTAATCGCATAACTTAACGTGCTTAGAGACTTAGTCACCTCTTTGTACTCTTTTAAATTTAAGGTCTTCCAGGGTTATTCGTGGAATCGCGATTGAACAGAAACTCAAGTTACGTCAAAAACAACCCAGATTTACTCTATACTTAGCCCAAATCAAATTTTTCTTGCTTTGTGGCCCCATGAGAGTGAATTTTTGGGCCATAGGATCAGAATTGACAGTTACCATGCCAGTTTTATTCTCACTTGAAGTCTATTTTGCATGTGCAGATCACTCAAATCGGATAAGAAATGAGGAAGTTATGGCCAAAATACGAACTAGTGGCTTGAAGCAGGAGCAGGGTGTGCCAGGGTACAACCACAATGTAATAAGTGCGTACCTTACAGTGGGGTGTACCGAGTACACCTCTTTGTTCGCTATATAGAGTACACCTTCCATATTTTACTTGATTTTGTTATTTTAAAACTTTTGATGCAATTTCCTGCATCTGACTTCTATAATTCGCAATACCTCAAAAACTGACTTGAATTCATGCAAAAACAATTCCACAACCATAAGTGGTGCTGGACCTCAAAACCTTTTAAAACCTTAGGTGAAAAATCCAGAACAACTACCTAGGTCCACCCATTCCTTATAAACCACATAATTTTGATGATTCCAAAGTTTCTTTTGCATCGATTGGGGTTTTACACTCATAACCCAAACAATTCAGGGTTATGTGCTCAACACTAACACTTAGTCAAGGAGAATCTAATCTCCATATACAAAAACCTTAGGATTCGTCAAAAACCAAAAATAAAGTTTATACCTTGATCTTCTTCTCCTCTTCCTTCTTTTACCTTCTCTTCCCTCTTTGCTCTTGGCTCTCTCCTCTCTCACCGATTCGTGAACCCTAACCTTTGGAACCAAAATGACATTTTAGCTTTATTTCTATTATTATATTTTAACATTTCACTAATTGCAAATAGCCCTCATCTTTTTAATTATTGCAATTTAGTAACTATTTAATTTCTACTATGGCCCATCTAATTTGTTTAATTTTTAACATCCATTTGGCAATGACCATTGTACCCTTGGTTTAATACCACAAGTCAGGGTTCCATAGCTTTCATTTCCTACTTTAGTCTCCAAATACTACAATGTGACACTTGGTACTCTTAGCCACCTACTGAATGTATCATATCACTATTACACTCTCTGGAATGGTGTTACACTTAAACGTTACTTTGAGTCTTGACCATACTCTTGAATTCATAGTTGTTGTGGCCTTGACTGGCTTGCTTAGTGTTAGGAAAAGATGTCATAAATTTGATAACTATAAATCTGTTAACTTATATAATTCTAAACAATTATCTTGAAAATATAAACTTACAAAAAATATAAACATATACATTATCATATTACAACCCCACCATTGGAGTGATCAACATATTCAATTCTGTCATATATAAAACTTTTCATTGTTTAAAAAAAAATATTGTACATCATCTGAAAATAAACTAAAACATCAGTGATGGGCACCTATTACTTTGTTGGCCTTTGTTGATGTGGGATGTCCTTTTCTATTACCACCCGCTCGATACCTACACGGATAAACACCCATGCTAAGCTTTATAACTTAATGGAGATCCATAAATATAGACGACCACTATAATGATCGTCACAAACACATGTACAAATGCATCTAACTAAACATATACATATACATTTAACCATATATGACACAATACTTCAACCACTTATCACTAACATTTCAACTAATTGATTTATTTGCATTTTCATGACATTCATTATCTTTAGCCTTATGGTTTATGCTTCATGTCTTATATCCTGTCATTTATAATTTTCATTACATTGTTCATTTCATGTAGTTTTCATGTTTCATGTATTTTAGAAACATTAACAAAATTTCATCTCATCTTATATCATGCCTGCATATTCCAAAGAAGTAGATCATGGGACAGAACTGTTTGTACCCAAAGGTACTATCATTATACGAGACAGTGATTTATAAAGCATGCGCTGTTGTATGACCCCGAATGGAATAGTATAATGATAAAGCGGGATCCATGTCATCGACGAAAACGGAGGCCACTCGTTTGTAAACTATATGCTCTGACATTGTTATCCCTATAGTCATGTCTATCTATCCAACTATCTGGTCATAAGCAGACAATTAGTTTTATTATGTTTTTTTAATAATCTTTCAAATATCAAAACACATATCCCATATACATGAACAAAAACTGATATCCTATATACATATGTAATATTCATTATCAATTATTCTCTTGAACATGTGAGATAGTTTCACATATTTCTTATGATCATTTGACTATATTTTGTGCTTCTTCATATAACAAAAATACATGTACTATTCTTCACACGATCAGAGTTCATATGCTTTCGTATCTTAATCATCTCGATATTTATCTTTATATCATGTAACATTAATTCATATAACTTTTATACAATTTTCATTATTACATACTCATAACTAGGCACATATATCTTTTTACTAGTCTTTTATAATCATTTAAGAGACATCTAAGTGTCTCAGGGTCACATAGGAGAAAACAAATGAGTCTTCTCACAAATAGGGGTTCGTCGCAGCGAACCTTAACTGACTGAAAAAAAAAAGAAGCTCCACTTTGATGAATTTTCTAGGTATCATGGGGTCCAAATCTGATTACACTTCCTTCATGGAAGTTGTTTTCCTAGAAGTTTAATTTACCCGAGAAGTGGAATCTTGCATTTGGATCGACCCTATCCCAGAGATATGACTCGAACACTCGAGGGGCGAGTGCGGAAGAGACCTTAACAGCGAAAAATGAGGTCAAATAAAGTACACTTCCTTCATGAAAGTTGTTTTAAAATAATTCTAGTTTACTTAGAAATTAGAATCACTCATTTTGGATCACCAAAACTCAATATATGTTGCAAACACTCAAAATTTGATGCGGTTGGCGAGTCAAAAGCAGGGAATGTAGATTGAACTCCCGGAATTCAAGGCTCATAGTACTATAATTTGACCTAGTGGTCTTCTGAATATTTAAAGCTACAGGTCTTAGGATTCTCTTACAATAAGAATCATTCCATTTGGAGGTCTCTAGGTGAAGATATTGCAAGCCAAAAAACGGGGTTTAGAAAAAAATTTGGCGACCGTCCGGCAAAATACATATGTTTAACTCTACGCATTTTCACGAACTCCTCAACGAGGATCGAAACAAAATCACAAACACCGAAACAAACACAAAATAGAAAGGAAGGAAATCCTTACATAGCAAACTTCAAACCCTAGCTTTCTTAACAACCTGCTCTCCTCTTCCTTTTCTCCGTAGCACTTCATTCTCACTTGAGCAAGTAGATCTCAGAAGAAATTGAAGAAAGCAACCAAAAAATGGCTCTTCTCCCTCGGGAACTAAGTAAGCCTTATCTTTCTTCTCCAAACACCCCAATGAGAACTCCTCTTCTCATAAGACCAATTTGGTCCATCCGCTTTTTATTCTGAGGCCCGTGTTGGCAAAAAAAAAAAATTCTCATTTTTGGTTAAACTTTCCTCTTTTGCATTTTAGTCCCTCTTCATTTTATCATTTGCAAATCACTTATCACAAATTCTAATATGGCATAACATCATTTAACTTAACGTCTCTTAAGTCCTTAATTTTCAATTTATCATTATACCCTTAACTCTTGGATTAATTTCGGGTTTATCGTTTTTCACTCTTAGCACTTAAATTCCTGAAAAATACAAATTTTACTTTTATTATACCTCTAAGCGTAATAAAATGCGGGTATAATTTCGGTGTTACGATCGCGTATAGAATATTGTGGTAGCGACCGTAATGACTGACTTGCATAACTTCTTCATTCCTAATCCAATTTGTTTGATTTTTGTCCTGTTTTCTTCATTTCCAACCCTTGTATTTGAATGTGCAATGGCTACAAAGCCCACTTTCCTTTACTCCAATGAGGGCTTATTTCCTCAATCTTAGAGTGATTCTAGGATCTTTCCATTCATCATTTCATTCTTCAATCTAAAGTGATTATGATAACCTCTCATGACCTTGTCCATGTGCTATGTTTGGGGAAATATGTGTATCCAGTGGCATAGAGGCCTAACTTATTCACTCGAATATTTCCTCCCCTATTTCCCCAATCTTGATGTGGTCGAGAAGTCTTCCTTGGGAAATCAATAGGGAATCTTGAAGAAGTTTGTGTTTTTGAAATTCGAGTTCCAAAGGCAGAATCTTGCGCCTCGAATCTATCTTAGGGTGGTCTCATACCTATAGTGGTCAAGGGACCAACTTTAGGAAAATAAGGATATAAGGTGAACTTTTTGGATAAAAGCATGAATGTGAGGAAACCAAGAAGTCTATCCAACAAGACTATTTGTACCTATTTCTCCAATCACCTAAATAGTCCTTGGACCTATCCAAAGGGGGAAAGAGAACACCCTTGGAGAAATCAATTTGCTGGGGAATTCAATGGCCATAAGCCACTTTATTACTAGGTCATCCCTTATTTCTCTAGTTCTAAAGTGGTCATGGAACCTATTTTTAGAGAATTGATGACACAACAAGCCCATTCTTAAGGAAAAGCCTTTATTTAGGATCAATAAGGATCACAAAGCCTACTTTCCTTTCAACCCATAAGCTGGTACATATTTTCCCAATTTTAAAGAGGTCAGAAGACCTACTTTATTTATTCATAAGACATTAAGGGTCTAACAAGTATGACATTGAGGAATAAAAAAGGTTTGACCAGTGAGTGGCCAAAACATCATACTTTATCACTCAAAGTAACTACTAGGAATAGTTTCCCTAATCCAAAAGCGGTCAATGGAACCTATTTTCCTTGTTATTCCCTCATTCCATACCTTAGTTTTTCCTAGCAGTATCCAGCATTTCCCACATTATGGGAAAGTATTTCTTGAGGTACTTCCCATTGATGAACCTTTTGTGTGGCTCTCCTTCAAGGCTTGATAACCAGTAGGCATTTCTGGGTAGTACTTGGTGGGCAACGAATTGTCCCTCTAGCTAGGAATGAAATTTCCCCGATTCTTTGTCTTTAGCAGATGGGTAGCACCACCTTCAAACGAGCTCCCTTAATTAAACTCTTTCTTCTAACTTAGAAACATTTGTAGGCCCGGCCACTTTCTTTTACGGATCATGATGTGGTCGTGACATGTCTCTTCGATCGATGCCTCAAGTTCCATCATCGTGGCCTCACTGTATTCTTGAGGATAATGTCATTATTCTTGGATACCATTAGAGAAGGAACTACCATCTCCATTGGAAGCACTGCATCCTGGCTATGGGTTAGAGAATAAGGATTTACCCCTGTAGAATCTCTTTTAGAAGTTCTATAAGCCCATAAGGTCTTAGATAAAATTCTATGCCAATCTCTACGATTGTCCTCCAACATCTTCTCCGAATGCTTATCAACACCTTATTAGAAGCTTTTGCCTGCCCATTGCTTGGGCATAAAAGGGAGTGGATCTGATGAGTTGAATGCCATAGTCCTTGGAAATATAAGTCATCTCATACCTAGTGAACATGGTGCCTTGGTCGATTGTAATGGACTAAGGAATTCCAAATCTATGAATGATATGTTCCTTGATGAATTGGATCACATCCTTCTGCTTTGCCTTCTTCAAGGGTATCCCCTCCACCCATTTAGTGAAGTACTCTGTAGCAACTAAGATGAAGTTATGTCTCTTTGATGAAGCTAGATAGATTTTCCCAATTAAGTCCATGACCCATCCTCTAAAAGGCCATGGTTCACAATTGAGTGGATTCCACAACAGGTATCCTTTGTATGTTGCCCATACTTTTGACACTGTTGGCAACCCTTGGAGTAATTGATACAGTCACTTAGGATGGTTGGCCAAAAATAGTCATGTTTCCTAATCAGCCATTGCATTTTTATCTCGACTTGATGGGCTCCATAGACCCCTTCATGAACTTACTTCATCACGTCCATGCTGCTTGGGAAGGATAGGCATCTGAGCAGTAACCCATTAGGCCCCTTTCTGTACAATTCCCTTTCCAGTAGGACGAAGTTCTATGATTGAGCTTTCACCCTATGGGAGACATGCCTGTTAGGGTCTTATAAATACTCTATGATCTTAATTCACCAGTCTCCTGCAACATTTGCATCTGTACTGACGACTTCTAATCTAATTCCCCTTTCATAAATTGAGGGAGTGATTCTTCTTTCCTATCACAATGAGCTTATGAGTCAATTCTTTGTTCATCTTCACACCTGAGGCTACTTGTGCTAGCTCGGCCAAACTTCCCAATAGATTCCCCGGCATATTCAAAATCCTGAGTGGGAAAGTGCAACGATTAAGTAGAAAGCAATTATAATAAGGAGGCTAGCAATAAATTTGTGCATCATATTCCACTTATTAGTTTAGAAGCACTAATTAGGAGTCCCCAATGATATGTACCTTTTATGCTCCAAGTTCAATCTCAAAGCCAGATCACTAAAGTCTCATATTCGGCTTGATTGTTGGTGCACTTGAAGGCTAAGTTGAAAGATAGGGTAGTCTTTATCCCTTTTAGTGAGATGATTACTATCCCAGCTCCAATAGAATTCTTCGTGCTAGAGCCATCAAACTTAAGAACCCAAGGCCGTCTTTGTAACACCCTAAATTATACCCTAGTAGTTATTATAGTTTAGAGATATATCTGACTTAAATTTGGCATTTTCGGAAATTTAGAGTGCTAAGTGAATAAAGGGCAAAATGAGCAATTGTCAAATTAAGGACTCAGGACATAAAGTGAAGTTATATGTTAAAGTAGAAATATGATAAGTTGATTTGCAAATGGGATAAAGAAAGAAGGACTAAAATGAAGGGCTAAAAATTAAGCGAATGGGTTGAGAGCCATTAACTTGATGCAGAGAGGGAATTTTTCCCATTTTGCTAGCTTTTGGTTTGGGAGACTAGGGTAAACGGTTTGAGGGAGAAAGAGCCATTTTGGAGATATCTAACATACCAGTAAGAAAGAAAGAAAGCTTGGTTGGGAAGTTTAAGAAATCCAGGTATGAAAATTTTGTATGGAATTCTCCCATTTGTTAGTTAGGAAACTATCCTAACTCCTTTCTTTGTTCATGTGTGGGTTAGAAAAACCCTAACTCTCATTATAAAGGTGTTTTTGGTTGGTTTAAGTTAGTTTCGAGGTTTGTTTTGGTTGGAAATCACCTGGTGAGAATGACTAAAAATGTCATTTATGTACAATCCCAAAGCTCTCCACCTAGGCGAAGGGAGCTTCGCCAACACGAGGAGTTTCGCCTAGGCGAAGGAGTGCTCTCCTAGGTGAAAAGTGCTTTCTAAAGTGAGGCAGGCCCCCAAAATTTGCTAGTCTCTTTACGCCTCGCGTGGGTTGCTCACGCTTGGCAGGGTAGGTCTCGCTTTAGGCGGGTCCCTACTGTAGAGCGAACTGAAGTCATTTTTGTTCACATCTTACGTGAATTCTAGAAACCATCGATTAGATTAATGGGATCTACTTAGAAGTGAATGAAAGGGTCAGTACACATTATCTGAGATTATATGTGAAATGTTTTGAACCTCGCATCGGTAAGCTTTGTTTATAGAGCGAGATTTTGTTTCTTGCCTTAATTGCGTGTGTTATCAAATCGAGAATGTGAGTAAGAATAATATAACAAGCTACGAAACACATATAAGTGTACCTTAGTGACTTAGGCCAGATAGTGAATAAATAGGCGCATACAGTGGTGCTTGATACTCTCACAGTGGTGCTTTGTCACCTCTAATTGAATTAGCCCCGACACTTTGTGTTTAGTGATTCGGCACTCTTTGTTCGGTGCTACGCCACTCTCTATTCAGTGCTATGCCACTCTACGTTGGTCTCTGATACTCACATAGTCTTCTGACGCCTACGTGCGTGGAATGACACGTGCGTCTTCGGCACCTACGTTCGGCTCCATTTATCTGCGTACCTTTAGAGTACTGTTGTGCTATGTCCTCTCATTCATTGTTACTTGTCGATGCAGGAAAATACTTACATGTTGTGTACATGAATGATATGAAATAAAAGTAATTCAATTATGTTATGTAGAGTACCTATGGGTACTTTATGTTACAAGATTTTTGTTATGTACTCCTACGGGAGATGTGAAAACTTTGATATATGAATTATGTTATAGGTATACTCTAATTGAGAACGTGTGAGTCGTATATGTTATCTGTTGTTTTCCAATGTTATAAGCTTAGATGCGGGTGTTTCATCCATGTAGGTGCTGAAAGAGGTCGTCGGAGTTTTACATTCATCGGGGCAAACCTGACACATTAGGAGTCTTTAGAGTTTAGGTCTTTGATTTTGTTTTTGTAATGTAAATGTAATATTTTGGTAATAGTGGAACTTGTATAAGTACAAACAACTGAGACTTAGGAATTTATGTATAGGAACATTTAAACACCACTACAATGGTAGTATTACAAGTTCATATCAATTATGAATTTATGATTGAAGTGGGTCCACTAATGTTAGAAAATCAGGTTAAGAAGTCTCAGTTCGGTGTGACGTCCCCTCTCTTGCCTCGATTAAGGGGAAGAGGTGTTACAGTCTTTCTACTTCATATATCCCTAATTCCACATCATTTTTTAGTTTGATTTCATATGAAGGATGATCATCCAAAAAGTTAGCTAAAGCTTGCCCCTTAACTTATTTCTGTGGAAAATAGACTAAAGGTAAGCTCACGACAGTAGGGACCATTTCTGATTAAAGTCTAGTGATTAAGGGTCGGCTTAGTACCTCTTTGAATCCATTACATTTTGGGAGACCACATCTGTTCGAGACTTGATCCAAGTAATATCTCGATTTATTACATACGAAAGTATAGGGACCCGAAACAATTTCGATAGATTTATATACCTTGTTTCTCACGAATTTAGGACCTACTCGAATGGCGTGCTTTTGCTCATGGCGCTGACATTTTTTGTGCGGAAGGCATCTATGGAACTATTTTACAACTGATAGATAGAGTTTGAGTGGTCGAACCCTCGGAGGTGGCATTAAAACAGGGGGCTTAGAAAAGTAGTCTTTGATTCCACCAAAAGCTGCCTAGTGTTGTTCCTCCTATTTAAACTCTTCCACTTCTTTCAACTTGATTATGTCAGAGAATACCTTAGTATTCTTTGCTAGATTAGAGATGAACATCCTTAAATAGTTCACCTGACCGAAGAACTCATGAAGTTCTTTCTTATTTTGAGGAGCCTTGCTGAAATGATGGCCTTGACTTTGTTTTGATCCACTTCCACTCCTCTTTGGTGAACAAAAAATCCTAAAAAATTATTGGCTTAAACTCCAAAAGCACATTTTAGTGGATTGAGTTTTAGTTGATGGAGTCTCATCATTTCAAAACTTTTCCTTAAATGATTCACATGTTCGGCGACCTTCTTAAATGTCATTGATATAAATCTTTATGTGGTGGCCTAACATATCATGAAAGATGGCATTCATAGCCCTTTGGTAAGTTGCACTAGCGTTCTTCAAACCAGGCGACAGCTCATTCAATGCTCATATAGGCCAGGACATACGAAGAGCGATCTTGAATATATCATAAACAATTATTAGGATTTAGTTATACCCAGAAAAACCGTCCATGAAGGATAATAACTCATTATTTGCAGTGGAGTAAACTAGCATGTCAATAATAGGCATTACATACATGTCTTTAGAAGTGATAGCATTAAAATCCCTAAAGTCTACTCAAACTCTAAGTTTCCCATTCTTCTTCATCATAGGGACAATATTTTCCAACCACTACACATACCTTGTAGGTTTGATGAATTTGGCCTTCAAAAGCTTCTCAATCTCCTCTTTCGCGCCAGTTCACACCTCCTTGGACATTCTTACGGGTGGTTCTGCAGAAAGGGTGTTCAACTTGATAGACGACGGTGTTCCACAGTTTAAATCGACCCCTAGCATCTCGTCAAAATTCCAAGCAAAGCAGTCTTTGAACACCTATAGTATTGTAATAATCCCTTCCTTCAAGTCGGAAGGTAGCAAGGAACTAATATAAGTAATCCTCAGCTCCCACCTTTGGTCTTGAGATTTCGCCTTCCATGGTCGTGTGAGGCTGCTTGTCTTTGAACTGGGAGATTAACGCCCCAAATCCTCCATCTATACTTCTTCATCTTCTTCATTTACATCCTTGAAAATCATGTGGCCCCATTCCAGGGTCAGTTGACTGCAGTGTTGCGCGGAATCTAGAGTGGATGTCGGGTTGCAGACACCACTTGAAAATCGGGAGGTCTCCTTTGTGCAGGCTCTACGAAATACGATTGCACAGATATGCACATTTGACAAGCGATCACATGAGTGAAACGGCCTCTTGGGCCCATAATCAATACTATCAAACCTCGCAACTATATCGATAATTCCTGAGTTAAGAATTTTACTCTTATACAACGCGTATTAAAATCACAAAATTAATACATGTAGTGCATACGCAAAACCAACCGACTATAGCTCTCTTCTAAAGCGGCCTCCCAGGATGGCGGGTCTCGAATGCGCTCACATTACTGAAGAATAAATTCATGACGGGTGAAATTTATCATTTCGATGTGGAATCATACTAAATAATTTGCTATACTGAGTGCGTGTACGTCTTTCGAAAATAAACACGCATTCGAGCAAATGCATGATCTGCTTGAATGTCTATGACCCGACTCGGACCAGGAGTCCTCCAGGCTCTCACTCGCTGGCCTTGTATGAGAATTATTGTTTTGTTAGTGGACCACCCTCAGATGTATATATCAAATTGTGATGCTCAGGCCCGATTGGCTCTATTATTTGAACTGTGGTACCCTCAGATGAATATCAATTGGCGCTCAGACGATTGATATTTTTCGTTTTGGACTACCCTCCAGATAATGAATATTTTTGGAAACCGACCCTCAGAACCATTTTCTCTAGACTCGTCTCATGCACCTTTATAGTCTAGGATGTTCCGGTGCATATGGAGCATATGTCCGATTCAAATGCCAGTGCAATTCACATGTGAATATGTACATGAATATATTCACATAAAAATTCAAATCATGATCATGTTATGTAATTATTATTTCAAACATCAAATTAGCTCACTTAAGGCTAATGATCAAACAAAAACAATTGATTTAATTTTCTTGACCCGAGCCCGTATTTTCTAAGTATTTTGTGAAGAAAATTCTTTGTTCGAGCAGTAAAGCCCTCGTTTCTTGTTCTTTTATCAAACCTGAAATCATCAGTTCACTGCGAACCGTACTTCATAATATTTCAGAAGCCTCCCGATCAGAAACCAATACATGATTTATGGAACCATTCATCACACATTTAACCTGGCTTGATTCATTAGGCCCCGTCTGACTATTCGTGGGTCTCGAATCGAACATTTCGGTTAGAGATTTTGAGCAGATCAAGCAGTAGTTCAGGCCTCTGACAGCCAAAACATTTACATGGTATATGAAAGAATAAAGCCAGTAGGGAGAAAACCCCTACCTCTCGGAGTTTGAAACTCCTAAATAAGTGCCCACGTGAAGCCACTTTCCGTATTAGAAGCGATTCTCGCCTTCTTTGTCCGAAGGCTGTAGGCGGTCGGGATCGTTTAGAAACTGGGAGGGAAGTGACTCTCTCTCTAAAAATGGGATCTGAACTACTCTGTGAGCCCTCGCTCCCTCTCGTTTTTATAAACACTGGCTTTTGACGACGAGTCAGCTATCTTCTTTTGTCTTTAGTGACTTAACTGATTCGAAAATGCAGTGAGTCCTTCGTCTCCCGATTTGATATTGGCACTATCTCGGCCGTCCATTTTCATCATTTATCTATAATACCATATGGCGCATTAGTGCGTGTTATGTGTGACTTCGTCGCATGAAATCGATTTATGGCACGAAATCGTGCTCGTAAAGCGTGCCATGTCATTGTCTCGGAATTCTCACAGTTTTACGTGCTATTTAGATTTGTGAGACGATTCAAAGCGGTGAAATAGTTTCGTCATCGAGATCTAGAATAAATTCGGATTTTAAGCGAATTAACGTTTATGTGTCAATTTCACGATTTTGCCCTTTTTCCATAAATTGGAATTTCTCGGGTCTTACAAATCATCTCAGCCCTGAAGTGTCTAGAGCTTCTCTTTAACACAATCATTTCCCGCAGTCACATATTTTCATTTTGAATATGGCGGTTCGCATTTCACATCTTTTCCTTTTTGAGTGTCGGTTATCATTAGTCTCTCCTTGATGATTGGACCACCCATCGGCCTGTAAGGCACGGTTGTACTCACCTTTAGGGTTGGTCAGCCTCGCTTGGTTTCACAGAACCTTAATTCCATGAATGCTTTCCTAGGGACCCCGTCTTTCATACGCTAGTGAACTTGATGGTAGATTCTTGATCATAATACATGAAATCTACACACACCAAAACTGTAGCCTCCATGAAAGGCTAACTTGCACTGCTCACTTCATTACCCTTCAAAGCAGTAGAAGCCCAGTGAATGAGGACTACACACACACTAGTTGACATGAATCCAGTCCTTCCCTAGAAAAATGTTGTAATTTGCAGTGAAGTCCCATCAATTAGATAATGAGTTTTCTTCACTTGATGGTGATATCCCATAGGTAGTATCCACACAGGGTCTTGGATACTTCTCGGTAAGCGGGACACAACCACCTTTGTTTTACATCGGATCCGCGAATGCTCATTCCCATAGCTCTCAACATCCTCAATGGCATTACATTTACCATTGATCAATTATCAATCAATACCTTGGATACCGATCAACCATTGAGATGGGCTCTTACGTACAAAGGCTTTATGTGTCTCATCATTTCCATAGAGGGTTTCTCAGTATCACATACAAGTGCGCATTCTTCGAGGATTCTATGGTGACTGACATGGCTCCTCACATCTTCCTGCATCGCGAGGTGCTTCCTTCTACCTCCACTAGGTCTTCCTTTGCCTTTTTTGACTTGAAGATGTCAATGTTAAAAAAACAGTAGAACAATTTAAAGAAATAGGGATTTCACCTATTAATAAGGTCTCCAACACCATTACTTCATATGCACTACTCATTGACTCAATATCCTCTGTAGCTTTCCTTCCAAACTTTGTTTTTTCAAGCTAGGAACCATTCCTTCCTTCCTTCACTTTCTCTAATTCCATGGCCTCCTTCAAGAGTGTTTTATTAGGTACATCAATGAACTACCTTTTATCAACTCCTCTTTGCATTTGCATCCTCCTCTTCTAAGTCTTGGAAATCCTTTGGGGAAATTTTTTGTGTTGTACCAAATGCCACCTTAGACTAGGAGAAACCCTAGGAAGAATGATACACCTCACATGCCTTTCCATCTCTACAACCCTCTCCTTTGAAAAAATAGGTTTATTTCCCACCATATCTTTTGGAGAAGTGAAAATATCCAAGGGAGATATCATTTTGTACCTTGGAGAACTGGATCTACCTCCTAGAAAAATAGGTATGATTGGAGGAACATGTCTTTCCACTGCCTTCTCCCTTGAAGAAGTGAAGTTATTTGCAATCTTCTCTTTTAGGGGAAAGAATATACCCTTTGGAGGAGTGATTCTATCCTTTGGAATAAACCTTCTTTTACTTAGAGAAACAACTCTATCCCCACATCCACCTCTTGGAAATTTTCCCTCAACTCTCTCCCTTGAAAAAACAGGGTTTTTTACCTTCTTCCTTAGAACAGTAACTTTGCCTACAACTTTTTCATTTGGAGGAGTGAACTTATCCCTTGGGGAAAAGGCTTTGTTTCTTGACGAACATTCTCTAAACCTACCTACATCATTCTCCCATGTAGCAGTGAACCTACCCTATGGAGGGGGTGAGCCTTTCTACAGCCTTTTCTCTAGGAAAAACGAACCCATCTCTTGGGGAGTTCATCTTGCCTTTTGGGGAAAGTCTCCTTTCCTTGGAGAATCGATTATGATGCTCTGATCCCTGCTTTATCCCTTCATGAATTTCTCCACGATGGAGGATGCAATATAATTGCGAACCACTCATTTTCAACTTATCAGCTTAGACCAAATAGCCATTTAGGGACTATGCCTTTCTCGGAGAGAGTTTTCCCGCCTTCTTGGATTCTATCAATGCTCTTAGGTCGAAGCTAGCAGTGTTGATTAAGGCCACTAGTGGGAAAGGATCCTCATCAATTTCCATAACCTCTTTTTTGTCAAGGAATTTAAATACTTTGTTGATCCTGTCCTGTATGATATTTCTGAAACCCTAACATGCCTTAGTAGTGTGGTTCCATGAATTGTGATACTTACAATAAGTCTTTCCCATTAGTTCATCCTTGCTAGGGATCCGATGGTCTTTAGGGAAGGTAATGAATTTTTATTTTACCAAAAAATCGAATATTTCCTTTATCTTCGCTACCTCGAAAGTATATTAGACCTGTGTACTAACAATTTATGTCTTCTTCCATAAATCAGGTGCCTTTTCTACTAAAAGAGGACAGATGAATGTCCTTGTAGTAGATAGATCCGCCACTACCACCTCCTGGTTCGCCTCTTAACAATAGGTTCCCATGGACTTCTTCCTCCAATAACTTCTTCCTTGAACGACTCCTGTATTACATGCGCGCCCAGCTCTGAAGTTCATAAAAATCTATAAATTCCATTCCTTGGTACTAACCTCGACTGATGTCAAACCTCTTTGGGCCCATTTTCACTTACTTTTGTCTTTGGAAAGATGAGACTTGGCATATGTTTCTCATTTTCTTGAGCAGGAGATGAATAATCGATGGTCTCGATGAACTAATTGAAGGCATTCATCTCATTCTTTGGATGGATACGCAATGCACACTTGGACTCGTCCACTAAGAACCCAAGTGTAGATCTGCCTTTCCATCTCCTACCAACTTTGAATGGATTTGCTTGTCAATGATGTATACCAAGTGAATCTTTTTGTCAAGAGTTAAGAGTAGTACAAGCTTGAAATGATAGAAATTCTCGTAGTTAGCCAACTCCTCACATTGCACAGTGAATCTAGAAACATGCTCTAGGGTGGATTGGCCATATTCTCTAGAGAACAAAGAGAGATCAAGGATCCTGTACCCCCTTGGTTAGGGGTTCTTCTTGTCTATCATTTCTAGATATGGTTTGTAGAATTCTAGGCTGCGATTTAGCGAGCAACCATATAGCTCCTATGTTGCCTCTCGATTGCTCGTAAATGGTAGTAGAGTTTGGTTGCCCCAGGCTGTTGAGGAACTTGTTGAGGCAGTGTCCCACGTGCCATTCACTCCCTACGAGCAGCGCATGATGCCCTGGGCCTCCGTTGAAAGAAATCCTTTCATGCTCAGGCGTGTAAGTGGATTAATCTAAGCAAAAATCCTTTGAGGGGTTGTGGCTTTGGCTGCATTAGGTCTTTCCCTTGTTACGTTCTCCTGAGTACCACCCTCTATCTTATAGGGATGAAGGTATCTAGCCTCTGCTTGCATAGGTGACCGGCAAAATGCACTAGCTTCTCATAGTTAGAAAATTGCCTTTTAGGCTTAGAAGCAACTTCCTACCTTGGTTGTCCCCTTTCTCTAAGGTTCTCCAGGAGGGATTGAGATTGCTACTTTATTTCTTCCATAAAAGCAGTCATGATCATTCATTGGCTCTTTATTTCTTACATGAGAGCTTGAAATTTATTAAAATTATTAGTGAAAAGAATAGGCACATCCACCTTACCTGCACCCCTTCCTTCCACTTATTCAATAGGGTTGTTAGATGGATTCCCTTGTAGTCGTACTGGAGAATTCATCAAGTTTCTATATGTTCCACCAGGGTTAAAATTCTTCCTTCTTATGCTGCTTATGTAGTATCAGATCCTAAGTCCGGAGACTCTACAGTTGTCTTACTCCTCCATTTTGGTGGCATTCTTCAGCAAAAATGGTTCCACCAGGGAATATGCACAACATAACATACAAAACAAAAATATGTCTGGATTTTCACAAAGATGTGTCCCACCGGGCGTGCAAAAAATATGTTTGGATGGGTTTTCTAGTGGAATTCACCATAACATACAAAAAGCATGGAAATTGATGAATACGCGGGCGAGCCAGAAAATTATAATATTTCGAACTAAAACTGTAGCCAAAGTATAACACTCATGAAAAGTGGTTCTCTAGTTCCCTTGACATTTCCCTATAATCTAAGTGAAAAATACCTTGAAAATTAGATTGCATAAACTGAATTGAAAGCTAAGAGAAAAACTGAACATACTAGCTTGAAAATTAGCATATTTCATTATAGAATTGGACTAAAATCAAATCTGACGAAAGCTTTGATAACAAATACTTGGAAAGAACATATAAAATGGCTAGAATATTCACGTAAAATAATGCCCGAAATTGGCAGAAAATGAAATGCCAATCATTCTACTGCATTGGTTTTGAGTGTTTGAAAGTCGGTCTTTTGCTCTGATGGTTTGATTATCTTTTATAGACATTTCTGAGTAACTATACCAGCCCACTTTCTCTAATAACTATCCATATCTTCAGCAAAGATCTTTATTCTTGAAGTCGTTTAATTCAAGTAATTACCACGTCCTTGTCGTATGCGGCTTTGAAAAAGTTTCATCTATATTTTGTCTTTAAGATAAAGTCTCAATATTCTTTGTTGACATCTTTGATAAAATTTTAAAAATTTCATAAATGTCCATGAACCTTTTCATGGGAACTGGGCTTTATCGGATTAGGTTAGAATTCCATGGTTTGAGCAGCATATCCTATTCGGTCCTTCATCTTTTATTTGGGCAAAAAATTATTTTTAGTATCAACAAAAACTTTTATTTAACCGAATGCTAAAGGTAGAGTCATTTTTGAGCTACAGAATAAACTTTAAAGATAATGGTGAACTCGAAAATCATTAAGAGTCAGGTTATACATATGACCAAACACTAAGGGCATTGGTTTACCTTTTCCCTAAATTAAGATATAGGTATATCCATTTGGAATCATAAAATAAAAAAGGTATATTTTTCTATTTTTCAGTTTACTTTTTTTTTTTTTTTTTATAAGTACATAATTTTGTTCCTCTTGAAACTTCAACCTGGTCCTTGAACTTGGTCCCTGTTCCTTTCCCCTCCGTATGACATAGGTTAGTTCTTAACTGCTGAACTAAGTCTTATTAGCAAGTTACTTTTATTTATTTATTTTGTATTTATGAAATTTGTGTATACCGAGAATTTAAGCTTCAACTTGTAGGAATACTTTAAAAAAAAAAAAACAGTTCATTGAGGAACTAGAACTATCCATACTATTGACCATATAGGAACTATATATATATGTTGAGAACATCTTGAATTGTATATATAGGACTTTAAGTTATTTTCCTTTTTAATTTCACTAGAATTTTATTTTATTTCGATAAAATAAACGAAACATAAACAATAAATCATTAATTTCTTTATTTAAAAATCCAATTGAAATAAAAATAGTATGTTAAAAATTTTTTTATTTGCCATAAATTTAGAATGAAGATACCTATTTTTAAGTCTATTGAAAATTATGCCCTTCCTATCCTTTTTAGTACAGACCGTGCCAAAAAAAAAAAAATTGATCGTCTCGATTTGTTATTTATATAAATAAAAAAACCTAACAGTCAATACAGTTAATCAAATCTTCGATTAATCATATATCAGTTTTTAGTAACCATAGTCAAAAAATAAATTTATAATTTCATAATCATATATTAAAGTATAAATTACAATAATTTCTATAAATACAATAAAAAAAATCAAAGGAAAAAATCGAATAAATTTCCATTCATTTGCAATCCAAGATACTTGTTGCATCTATAATATATCCTCAATTTATAGATGGGGAGTGAGAGTGGGAAAATTACGACTTTTTTAAATTTCCAATCGATTACTTAGAAACCATGGTTATGTATTTATAGACCGAAATCGAAGATTTATTTTAAAGCAACAAAAATAGAAGCCGTCAATTTAGTTTATCTTTATTTTTAGAGTGTAGCCTCGGTTCGGTTACCGATAAGGTTAATTTAACTTTGATTTTCTTCCTTTTTCAAAGCAGAATCTTCTGGCATAATATATAAAGTGAAAAGACATCAAAAAAGAAAAGTCTATTGAAAATTATATTTTTTTTCCTTTCAATTAATCTTCACAATCTCTATACATATATAGACATTAAAAAAATTCTAAAATTTTCAAATTTAAAGATTTGTTGTTCATATTATTCTTATATTTTGGAAACTCACAATGAGCAAGAAGGGGACCGTCTACAATTGAAAGTTCAATAATCTTAATGCCCCACTTGGTCACAATCCTCCGTCACAAAGCTCTGACAAAAAATGTCAAGATTACGGATTCTTATATAGGTTCCAAATGATATTGACTATTTTTTATTTACATATGAATTTTTTACTTTTACTTTTTAAAAGAAAAATATACGATAACAATAAAAAACTTTTAATATATTCCAATTTGAAAAACCAAACAATGAAAATAATATATATTGAATCAGTTTCTGATATAAAATTTAAAATAGGAAATTTAAAACAATAGCAATTATTCCACTCATAAGAACTAAATATGTTTGAACTTTTACCATTGAAAATGTGAAATTTAATCATGTTTTAATCAAAAAATTTCAGTCGTACATAAATAATATGACATCTTCCGAATTTAAAACTTAAAATTTAGCAAAAAAAAATTGTTTTTACAACAAAAGGTTGGTTATGCATGTTATAAATATTCGATTATCTTTTTTTGAAAAGAAATATTCAATTATGTTAATGCTTTATTTATTTATTTATTACATCTAAATGCTTTATAGTATTATCATTTGAGTCTGATTTCAAAGGTTCTTAGCTTTACTTAGTTACAAGCTTCCATTGTGAAATTAGTTAACTATTTCAATATTGCAGATTCTAATATTGATATAATTTGTTCAAATGTTTTATGTGTTTTCATGGTTTTTTTTTTTTTTTTTATTGTAATAATTTAATTTTTATTTCATTAATTTCTTTGTAAAGCTTTTTTTTTTTGAAAACAACATAGTGCTTATATTAATAGGAATAGTCAATCAGTATTACATGTGAAATAAAACTAGGAGGGGAAATGAATCACTCCAGAACATGTAGGGATGCATAGGATAAAGTTATGTAAAGCTTATTTTTAATGACAAGTAAAAAGATCATACTCGACAAAATAAAAAATTAACATTTTAAGATTTCTCAAATTGTTTAAATTTTTTTGTAATTTAAGTATTTATTAAATAAATTTTGATTCAAGATCTCAAAAGCAGCAACATATACGGAATAATAAGCTTATATTTCCGCATCGTGCATTCATATTTGGATTTTTTTTTTTTTTTCTGAAAAGGCAAAGTTAAATCAGGAAAATGAAAATTTTCATTTTATTATAATTTTTTATCAATTTATTTAGTAAAGATTATATCTAATAAAAAGCTAAATAAAATATATGGAAAAAATAACATATAATTTTTATTTTTGTTTATGCAATTTGTGTTTGATAAGAATTGTAATTCTCCCATTAAAGTTCACGAAATACATTCCTTATGAGAGATTTAAAGATAAATTTTTTTAATTGGATAAGTTTTACTCCAATTAAGTAACTATAAATATTTTTCTGCAATTATGCGGCTTTAACTTTAAATATCCGCCCTTTCAAAAAAAACCTTTAATGGGAATTATGTCCATTATACCTAATTCAAGTTGTAAAACGATTATTGTTTTAAATATGTAAAGGGCACAAGAAGAGAATTCTACTATTCGAGTCCCAATGGAGAGTTTAGTACCTTAAAACTAAAATATATTCAAAAAAAAAAAAACTTTAAATATCTCTTTCTTAATCACCATTCGTTTGTTAGAATATTAAGCGTTTTAATAAAGATAAAGAGCGTAGGGAGGGAAGGGAATATAGAGTTTGAGGTCGATAAGACAAATTATTATATTATAATTAAAGTGTTTGGCTATAAAAAAACTTTAAATATCTAAATGGTACTTTTAGAAAATAACACATTGAGAGTTGATCTAACTCAGGAAGAGCCCTACCCTCTTTTATACTCAAACTTTTTTTTCTTTAAGCCAATTTTCCTTAAGCAAGGAGAGATGAAGTTTTTTGCCATTTTTTTGAACTAAAATCACTCATGGAAATCTGCTCTTCTATAATTTGCTTTCTTTTTTGATAAAATTTTTATTCCGTAAATACGGGAGTTTTAATTTGTTTTTTTCGTTATTTTGTCATTGTCTTGTTGGACATCTAATTTTGTGTCATCTTGATACGACATTTTATTTTTCGTTGTCATGTTGCGTCATTTATTTGTGTATGAAGTTGAAGCGAGCAAGCGTATTCCATGAAGACATGACCAATAATCAGATAAATGATGCGTCGACATATTCTGGCGAGTCATATGTATTATAATCACTATAGTATTATCAAATATATAGGGTTTTAGTCGATTTATTATACTACTAACATAGATGTTGTTTCATTGTTTTTAGAGAATTTGATTATTTGTTTCTATCTATATATTATTAGTTTGAATCAATAAAATTATTTTTCTTTTCAAACAAAACTTTAAATATCCAAATGATGTCAAAAAAATTTAAATATCTAAATATAAATTTTGAATTTAAAAGTCGAATTCAAGAATTCAAAAAATGTGAACTTTGACTCTAAAATTTAAGTTAACAGCATAATATCTCAACTTTAAGCATATTCAAAATGTCAATTTTGATTTCTAACATTAAAATATAAAATTTCATTCAAATATTTGATTTTATTTGTAGGTTGTTATATCGATTGCTAGATTAGCACTACTTTTTTTTTGAAAATAAAAATAATTTTATTGATTTAAAGCGCGACATCATCGATATAAACACAAAATCAAATTACATAAGATTACGAGGCGTGAAATAACTTTTGTCTGAGTTAATAGCATGTGAATAGACCGAATCACATGCATTTGATAATCTTATAGTAGTTAGAAAAGCGCCATGACTTATATTACATGCTTTATGTGTGATCGCGGTTGATTTATTATCACATGTACGATTAAGATATCTTTCTCGTATAGATCGCGCTACTGAATAAGCATCCTTGTGAATGACAAAAACAAAATGTCATACTAAGATGACAAACCACATGTCGCAATAAGACGAGGAAAAAACCACAAAAAATTAAATTAAATTAAAACATATATATGTGTGAAATAACCACTTTAATTAGAAGAATTGATAGAAAAAGATATAGATGAGTGATTTCAGGTCAAGAATGACAACTAATCGCGCTCCTAACTAGAAAAATGGCTAGAAGATAAAAAGTTTAGAGAAAATGAGGCTAGGGTTTCTTCAAACCCTAGATTGTTATCTTTAGCATAGCTTCTTATAAAAGTGTTTTTATCACACACGTTTTTATAAGAATTTGAAAAAATGATTCTAATAGTATTTTTTATAACATGTCATATATGTATAAAAGTATTGATAAAATAAAATATCATAATAAATAAACAAAAATATAAAAATTTATATTGATAAAACTAAAATAATTATTTTATGATTATAAAATTTAAAAATAATTTCAAAAATTTACATTAATGCATAAACATATATAAATATTTGTATTAATATAAACCTAAAATTATTGTAAATAATATAAAATGCAAACTCTAATTTTAATATATTCTTCTCTTTGTTTTTATGTATCAAATGAGGAAAAGGAAGGAACAGAGAATTGAAAAGGAGTCAAGCGAAAGAGGAAAGAGAGAGAGAGTGTGTGTGTGTAACACCCAAATTATACCTTAATAGTTTATTACAGTTTAGTGGTATAATAAAAGTCAAAATTATATTTTTTGGAAATTTAAGTGCTAAGGATAAAATGGTAATTGTCAAATTAAGGACTCAAATGATATAAGTTAAGAATGTGTTAAAGTAGAAATATGATAAGAGTTGGTTGCAAATGAAAAAAGAAATATGAAGGGAATTTAAAATGTCTGAGGCTAAAATTAGCCCAAAAGGGGGATAAGACCAAGCATGGTCTTCTAGAATATAGATAAGTTCTCAAATTTTGGCTCAAAGAGAGCTAGGGCTACGGTTTTGGGAGAGAACCAACTTTGGTTTTCTATTCTCCATTTCTTGAATTCTATTTGATCAAGTAAAGGAAAGAGAAAGGAAAGTAAGAAGAAAATGAGGGTTTGGTTTTGAAGGTTTTAAGAAAAGCAAGGTATGAAACTTTTGTATGGAACTCTTCCATTTATTAGTATGGAAACTATCACAAATCCCTCTTTGTCTATGTTTGTGTAGGAAAAAAATCTAATAAAAAGTGTTTTTGGTTAGTTTGAGTTGGGTTTAAGAGTTGTTTTGATATTGTTTTATTTTTAGGGAAATTTTCGATGAAAATGGGCAAAAAGCCCCAATTATGTCGAAACTTGGCCTTCCCGCTGGCGAAGGAGCTGCTATAGGCGAAGGTCTTTGCACAGGCGAGATCGATGCTTTAAGCAGACTAAGGGTTGTTTCTTGTACGATGTTCTACGCCTTAGCGTGGGTTGAATCCTTCAAGGCGAAATGTGGCACGAAATCGAGATTTTTGGATAAAGGGTAAAATAGAAATTTGGTTGAAAATCACAGAGATTTCTCTAGATACCGGATGGCCAGAAAGCGAACCTCAAAGATTCGAAATCGTCTCACGAAATTTAGTAACCACATCGAATTTCATTAGATTCCGAGGTGATCGGAATTTCACGTTTTTCGAGGCGTGGGGTGTCGGATGACCTGGCTGGCAAGTTAAGGATGCCCGGCCAGCGCCAGTAGAAGTGTGACACTTGGCGTAAAAGGAATTAGTTCACAATTAAGCCATGTGTGGAAATGGATCCTTGGCTCACATTGAGCCGTATGGGTAATGATGTCACTAAAAATTATGAAATAAGAAAAGAAAAATGGAAAAAGGGAAAGCGTGCAGGCAGGAAAGGAAGAATTCATGCTTTTGGCCATCCTGATCAATTCTCATCAAAAGAGGAGAAAAAAGGACCAAGGAGAAGAAAATGAAGAGAAATGAGGAGAAAAGTGAAGGAAAATGAGAAAGAGAAAAGAAAAAGAAAAGCAAAAGTAAATAATAAAGCAACGAGGAAGAAAGCGTGGAAGGAGAGAAAGAAATTGGATCACGAAGGCTTTGTTCTTCATTTTTTAGAGAGAGAGCATCTTCCTTCTCTCTCTAGATTTGTAGGCGATCCGGTAGTCAGATTCCTTGAGACAGAAGGGAAGTGTTCTACGGAGAGGACAACGCGTGGACTCCGGTTTTTGGGAGTTTCTTCAACTTCCAAGAGGTAGGATATTTTCCTACTTGGTTTACTTTTAGCCTAAAGGCTTTATAATGGTAGGGGTTGCTTATGGGAGGCCATGAGAGGCCATGTGAATTAGTTCCAAGCCTTGGGACTAAGGGGTATGGATTTCATGACCGGTTGCATGGACTGTGGGAGTTAGGGTTTTACTAGAAAAGCGAAAGTTCTAGATGTTGTAATTTGTTGATGAGATGGCGATGATTGGAACGCCTGGTTCATGTGTTTGTGAAGTAGTGAGGTACCACTGTTGAGATAGTCCCAAAGTTGAGAATATTGTTGTGTGTTATGGGCTTTGCTTGAATAACACTAAGTGTGGAAGTGTGATATTGATGCATGCTTTTGATGTATTAATATGTTTTGCATGGAGGTAGATTATATGTATCAATTATAATTATCCATGGTGTGTAAATGTTTCATGTAGTGCTCATTCATGCATGTAACATGAGGAAAATGCATTGGCATCATGCATTTCATATGCACGGTCACATCGCGTCAGGTCGGGTGTGGGTCTTTGAGGGGGGGGGTGGGATTTATTCATTGGGTGTTGGTGAGTGGAGTCGTGAACTCGGGAAAAAATGGGACAAAGTCGAGGTGAGATTCACGAGTGTGTGTCCGAAAATGATCGATTACATGTTTTGAAGTGAGACAGTTGAAATTAGATCCCCCAGGGTGAAAGTCCCACAGTTTATTCACGGTTAGACATGAATCCTGAAGATGCAAGTTCGTGAAAATGTTGAAAAAGGCGTGCGGCGTCCTACAGTGTAAACCGGAAATCAGTGAAACCTGAAAATAAAGGAAAAGATAAAATCAGTTTTTGATAAATAAATTGGAGGGTTTTCAATGGTTTGGTCGAGGAGTGTGTGTTGGTTTTATTTCACATTTGGCATTCAGGTGTAGAGGGAGTCGGTTTGGGACTCGGTGGTGAGCATAGAGGGTCGCATCATGCATGATATAGATTTATTTCAAATAGAAAATAGTGTATGGAATGTGATTGATTATTTATATATCTTATTAATGTCATTTAGATTGGGAGTAACCCTTGTAGGAATTTTACTCTTGGGCTTTGCTCAGCATACGTCGTGAAGACCACAACTCGGGTATAGAGACTATCAGGGAGGCGGTAACCGATCAGAGGTAGTTTTTGAAAAGAAAGCCGAAATGTGGCTTTAAGTAAATATTTTGTAAATATATATAAAGTTTTTTGTAGAACAAGCATGAAAACTATGAGAATATAGTTGAGACAATTGTTTTATGAGTATGGATGTATGGGCCCCATGTGGCTATTTTACTCAGGTGTGTGTCTCGTAATATGAGACATATAGATTTCCGCAGGTTGACGGGTAGTCAACGGACCCCCGGGAAATGGGGCGTCACATCTCACTTTAGGCGAACCTCACTTTAGGCTTAGCACTGTTCACCTAACGAGAGGCACAGGAAATCTTGTTTGTTTCCTTCTTTTGTTAAATTCTAGAAACCATCATCTCTTAGTTGCTTTTGTTTAAGGCGGATGATGAGCAAAGTCATCTATTTTTAGTCCATTTTACGTTTTTGATTTTAATGTAAAAGGAATAATTAAGATGCGAAATATGAAGGAAACTCACCAAATTTGTTAACTGGGGAGTATAAAAGAGAAAGAAATACGATTGGAAAAATGCGATAATTGGTGGAATAAAGAAATGCGAAAGTAGGTAGGTAGGAATGGAAACAAATGGTTGATTCATTGGTCTGAGTTTTGGGGCTTGCACGAGTCGGATTATGAGGTCGCGACATCGAGGATGAGGAGTGAAGGAAATAGCGGCTGAGTCAAGTAGGAATCACGGATAAGCGGTGAGATTAACGGCAAGGGAATGATATGCAGCGGCGACGCCGATATCGCGACAAGGGTTGATAACGCGACTCGGAATGGAAATTCGCGACGAGAATCGCGAAACGCTATAGCGGAGTTTGGAAGGATGAAGGTAGGTTCGCGAAAATTGTATCAGCGACGGTGTCGCGACAAAGCAGCGGTGAAGCCTCAGACGCCGGCGATGTAGCGACAAAGATTGGTCGCGCGACATCGCGAGCCTGACTCGATTAAGTACCGCGAGAAGACTTGGCTGATGTCGCGATAAGACTCTCGATGTCAGCGACGCTATCGGGGAAGACAATTGAAACACACGCAAAGGCATAAAAGTGATGTCGCGTGAGGAGATCGATGTCGCGACATCGAGCATTATCGATTGAAGGCTCGCGAGACTTAAGTTGATGTCCTTGACCCGTGAGATCGATGTCGCGACATGGATGATGTCGCGACAAGGGAGTTGAGGTCGCGACTTGAACAGTAACTTGGGCCAGTTCACTTTGAAATCCACAGCAGAATGCATTGGAATTAAGACCCGGCCCGAGAAACTCCCAACAAATAATGACTACCCGGATAGAAAGGCGAAACGGCGGCGACACGGGCCCGAGTGCGGGTATTTGAAGAGCTCATTTTCTTTATTTTCTTTTAGTTTTCTTTTCTTTTCTTTTCTTTTCTTCAATGTTGATAGTTAGAATAGATTAGATTTACATATGGTTCTAGTTTCGTTTTTCTTTTGGAATTACATGTTATACTTTGACATAAGGCGGAGATGCAATAATCAATTCTATTCAAATTACTACGGATAATTTGAGATCCGGACAAATTTACGGAATTCGAATTTTCAAGTTTCCCGATTGCGATCGTTCTCGTAGCGATGGAGAAGGCATGGTATGTAATTCGATGTTTAGAACCCGACTTCCATTAAGTGAATGCTATAGTCGAAGTATCTTTCTGTAGTCGTTTCCGGCATCTGTGAATTTCGGTATATGAATTTACTTCGGTTTTGGGTTTAATGTTTTACGGATCTGAATATCGGAGTTTCTTATCCGTTTAGATTTGTTTCATTGCTCGATTTCAAGGAGTCCTCACGGTGACACGAGAGAAGACATTCACGAGTTATGAACATTTCTTTGAAGGTATATTAACACATATTAGAGATCTATTGAGCTGTAAGTTTACTTGGATAAATCCTCTTCTCACTTGAAATCCAAGAGCAGTTATCAATTTAAACAAGCGAAAGTTCACCTCAGAGATTAGGATGGTAGAGGCCCGATCCGTGATGAGGATATAATCAAGGAGAGGGTGATCTATTCTAATTTCGAGGAAGAGTAACTGGAAGTTGTATATCCTTGCTTGACCGATAACTTGGGAGCTAAGGTTTACAGTCCGTAAAATGGGTATGAAGTATTGCGAAAGAAAAATACCCAGATTAAGGAAATCCCTTTTAAAAGTAGTTATCTCATTCCACGTCTTGAGAGGCTCAGGAAAGAATTAGATAATGAAATGTAGGTGTGGAGAGATCCGGCTTTGCGCTAAACGCGGAATGGATTTTAAAACTGAAATATTGAAGCTTTATCGGTATTAACTACGAGGAGTGGTACTTCGCTATAGCGGTATACTTGATGTGTCCCTCACGAAGATAATTATTCAATGTCCATTTATTTTCTTAACTATTCTTTATTCTTTATTCTTTATATTCCAATTCATTTGATTGTTCATTTATTTTACTCGTGCTAGTATAATTTCCAGCTTCTTAAAAAATTTGGACCCCAAATCCTTTATGGTCAAATAGTGCAGACTTGAGTAGTCGGGTAGTTGATTTAAAATTCTTGAGATCTGTGGGATTGATATACGGACTTATATCATTTTATTACTTGTGTTTGTGCACTTACGTTATATCGCCAAAACCAAAATTGAAATGATTAACTACAGGAGATTTTGGTCTCAACAAGTTTTATGGTCTGGAGTTTACGGGGATTAGACAATGATCCTTTGGTAATTGTGCAACTAGAGATTTGTATATGTACGTTTTAATTCGATTAGCGATTTATTCCTCGCCCTTATTTTCTTATGTTATCCAAATAAGAATGTGATTAAGAACAATTTAACAAGATCAGTAATACATATAATTGTATGTCTACCTAAGATCGAATAGTGAATGAATAGGCACCTTTGATCAGTGTTATGGAACTCTTGCTAGTGCTATGACACTTATGTTATATGGCGGAACTTTATCCCCATGTTTTAGTACTGGCACTCTTTGTTCCAATCTTTCGACACTCCTACATGAAATCTTATGACATACATTACGTGGGTGAGCCGCGTATTAACCGATCCCATCTATTGAGTCTTGTACTATACCTTCGGGTACCTGTTGTGTTGTGTCCCTCTCATTCATTGTTACCGATCTGTGCAGGCAAATACTTGTGTACTTGAAGAATATGATATATAACATATGAAATTGAAAGTAGTCAGTTATGTTCTGTAGTGTACCTACGGGTATCTCCTGTCCTGAAACTTCTGTTAAGTTCTCCTACGGGAGATGTGAAAACTTTGATATATGAATTAAGTTATATGTATACTGTGATTGAGGACCACTACATGTGGTCATATATGTTATCTATTTTCCCACTAAGTTATAAAGACATGAGAGTGTTTCGTTGTGGCAGGTCTTGAAAGTCGTCGGAGACATTACGTATTTGCAGAGACGACCACAACATTAAGGAGTCTTCACGATGTAGGTCTTTGATTTTGTTTTGTAATGTAAATTTAATATTTTAGTAATAGTGGAACTTGTGTAAGTACAATCAAATGGGACTCCAATATATGTAAATGACAATTTAAACCCCACTACGGTCGTAGTTTTACCGAGTTTCTGATTTCTTTGCTATTATGAATTTATGATTTGAAATGGGCCCACCAATGTCAAAAATCAAGTTAAGAAGTCCCAGTTCCGTATGACGTCCCCTCTCCTACCTCGGCTAGGGGAAGGGGCGTTACAGTTTTAGTGGTATCAAAGCCTAGGTTTAGGCGTTTCTGGAAAACTATTAGGTTAAAAATGTACCTACATAGTAATGTGTTTAGCCCTAATCATATATCCTTATTACGTATATTGTTTAGAATGGACCCAATCCCGGGGAAGAATTTGTGGTGAACCAATTGAAGCGTCAATCCTATGGACTTTGGTCCATCTGTCTCTAGTCCGTCTAACTCAACTAGAAGTGAACATGTGTCAACCGAAGCATTGTTAAAAATTTCTAAAGATATGGCAAGGTCTTAGATCGACTCATGGCCCTTAGAGTTCCGATTTATTAGGTAAGAAAGCATGGAGTAGAAGAATTCCATGGTACAAGTTTGGAAGAGTCTGATAAAGCTAAGTTTTGGCTGAAGAAAGTGCAAAGGGCTCTGGACGAAGTGAAATGTCCCCTTGATCAGATGGCCAAATGTGAGGTCTCACTATTTCAAGGTGTAACTTATGATTGGTGGAAGTTAGTCCTAAGAAATCCACTACTTCCAGATCCAATTTCATGGGACACTGTCGAGAATTTCGGACAAAGTATGTCATGAGTGATTACAAAAGAGACGAGTAAGCAATTCCCCGAATCTGAAATAGAGGAATCTGATAGTGGCGGGATATGTGAAAGAGTTTAGTCGCCTTAGTAAGTATGCACTAAAACCAGTTCTTACTAAAACTTTCCAATGTAGACAGTTTGAGAATGGCCTCAAGGAGTCTATTAAAAGGTATCTCACGACTGTTACATCGTTGCAAGTAGTGAATTTTTATCAACTAGTGCAAGCGGCTATGAAAATTGAGAAATCTGAAATGATGAGTCGGGAAATAAATTTAGAGAGAAAGTCCTTTAGAGGTGGTTCCTCTTCAGGTAAAAGAACTAGAGAGTCTCTAGTTGAATAAGTACGTAGCTCTACTAGAGGAGTGAGGTAGGAGATAAGAACCTCTGATGAAATAGGGTTCCTAGTAGGGCACTCAATGGATAAGATGAAGGAGCACAGACGCCCGCCTTGTCACAAAAATCATTATGGTACTTGCAGATGAATAATCGGGGTTATTTCGGTCTAGGAGCTTCCACCTTACTCATGGTGTTTGCAGGATCCCAGGAAATCTAGAAATTCTTAAGGAGTAACCGAGGAGAATGTACCTCAGTATTTCGCGATAGAGGTAAGGGTGAGATGATTCGAGACCAACAGTTGAAGCTAAGTCTGTCGCCTTACTATTACAATCTCATCCCGAGTACCCATGCTATGAGGCTCGGGAAGATCGAGAGATGCACCAAAGGTTATTGCGAGATGATTTAACTCTATGACAGAGAATCCATGCTTTGGTAGATCCAGGTTCTATAGATTCTTATATATGCACTGAACAATTGAGTGATAAATTGCCATTAGTAGAGCCTTTAGCATATGACATGCATGTTATTAGTTCCCTAGGGCATGGTGTTAGAGTCAACCAAGTGTATAAGAACTATCCCCTAATGGTTCATGATAGAGAGTTTTCGGTTGATTTGATTGCATTTCCTTTTCATGAGTTTGATTTGATTTTGGGGATGGATTGGTTATCCAGACATCGGGCTATAGATGATTGTGATAAGAAAACGGCAGTGCTTAAATGTTCTAACTTGTCAGAGGTAGCTGTACATGGTATTTGATCTGGATTAGTGTCAAATGTAATTTCAGCTATGCAAGCCTAGCGTTTTCTTAGAAAAGGTTGTAAAGCCTTTTTAGCTTTGGTGCTTGACTCTAAGAGGGGACATGTAAATCTAGAAGATATTCCGATGATAAAAGAATTCCCTTATGTGTTTCCTGAGGAATTACCGGGTTTGCCACCCGAAAGAGAAGTAGATTTGGTTATTGAGGTTTTACATGGAACAATCCCTATTTCTAGGGCACCCTACCGTATGGCTCCAACTGAACTAAATGAGTTGAAGACTAAACTACAGGAGCTATTGGACAAGGGATTCGTTCGATCTAGTATTTCGCCTTGGGGTGCGTCAGTTTTTTTTGTCAAAAAGAAAGATGGCACTCTCCAGATGTGCATTATTATTGACAAATAAATAAGGTAAATGTGAAGAATAAATATCTGTTGTCGAGAATAGAAGATCTTTTGGATAAGTTGAAATGAGAAAGTGTATTCTCAAAGATAGACTCGCGATTGGGATATTATCAACTTCGGGTGAAAAATGTTGATGTCTCGAAAACAACCTTTAAAACCCGATATGGTCATTATGGGTTTTTAGTAATGCAATTTGGGTTGATTAATGCACCAGCTGCATTCATGGACTTGATGAATAAGGAAATCCACCCTTATTTGGACCAGTTTGTAGTGGTATTCATAGATGACATCTTGGTGTATTCTAAGGATGCACAAGAACATGAACTGCATTTGAGGATAATGTTGCGGATCCTGAGAGAGAAAAAGTTGTTTACAAAGTTAAGTGTGATTTTTGGCTTAAAGAAGTGTCATTCCTAGGTCATATTGTGTCTGTAGAGGGTATTAGAGTGGACCCTACGAAGATTGAAGCGATTGTGAGTTGGAAACCACCTCGAAATGTAACAAAGATGAGAAGTTTCTTGGGTCTAGCTGGGTATTACCGATTGTTTGTAAAAGGATTCTCCGTCATAGCCTTTACACTTACTAAGTTACTCTGGAAAGGGGTGAGGTTTGAATGGGATGACAAATGTCAGTCAAGTTTTGAACAGTAAAAGAAAATACTGGTTGAAGCACCAATGTTGACCCAGCCTACTCCAGGTAGAGAATACGCTTTGTATAGTATGCTTCAAGGATTGGTTTAGGATGTGTATTGATGCAAGATGGAAAATTAGTGGCATATGCCTCCAAACAGATGAAACCACATGAGAAAAAATATCCCACACATGATCTAGAGTTGGCAGCGGTAGTGTTCGCTTTGAAAATATGGCGACACTACTTATATGGTGAAAAATGTAGAATATTTATAGATCATAAGAGTCTTAAGTATTTTTTAACTCATAAGGAATTGACTTGAGGCAAAGTCGGTGGCTAAAATTGTTTAAGGACTACGATTGTATAATTGATTACCATCCAAGAAAAGCTAATGTGGTGGTAGACGCCTTAAGTAGAAAAAAATTTTTTGTTTTGTCCCTGAAACATTGTACATGGAGATTTACAGCTGATGGAGCTTTGTTAGCCTAATTAAAAGCTACACCTGAGTTCAGGCAAATGATGATTGATGCTCGGAAAGAGTGTTGTAAATTTACAACAAAATTAATAATTAGTCAAAAATGGAGAAAAGACTAGCTATTCTATAGGATGGGGGTTTGTTTTACAAGAACAGATTATGTGTGTCGATTGTCCAAGAATTGAAAAAGAAATTGATTATGAAAACCACAATACCGTATTCACCATGCATCCTGGAGGTAACAAGATGTACCAGGATTTGAAATAGTACTATTGATTGCGAGGGATGAAAAAGGATATAATAGAGTATGTATCCAAATGTCTGACTTGTCAGCAAGTAAAAAATGAACATCAAGTACCGTTCGGTTTATTAAATCCCATTCCAATTCCACAATGAAAGTGGGGCAACATTATTATGAATTTTGTGTCCGGTTTTCCTCTCACCCAAAAGAAACATGATTCAGTTTGGGTAATTGTCGACAGACTTACAAAGTCTGCTCACTTCTTACTAGTCTGGCTTGACTATTCCATGGATCGGCTAGCGGAGATGTATGTGAGTGAGATTGTTTGGTTGCATAGCATTCCACTGTCAATAGTGTCTAACCGCGATCCACGGTTTATGTCAAGGTTTTGGAAAGAGTTATAGTCATTGCTTAGGTACTTGGCGAATTTTAGTGATGCTTTCATCCCACGAAGCAGATGGAAAATGAAATAAGTGATTCGAGTGTTAGAGCATGCGGGGTTGTGTGCTAGATTTTCCTGGAAATTGGGATAGGTATATTCCCTTATGGAATTTGCTTATAACAATAGTTATCAGTCAAGTATTTGTATTACCCTTTATAAAGCTTTGTATGGCAGAAAAAGTAGAACTCATGTTTCTTTGGATAAAAATGACAGACATAAAATAATTGGGCTTGACATAGTAGAAAGTGAAGAAAAGTTTAGATCATTCAGCAAAAAAAAGTTAAAAACTGCTAGTGATAGACAAAGTAAGACATCTGCAGTCGAAAAGAAATGACATGCGTCACGTCGGAGATAAGGTTTTCTGGTTTCCGTGGAGGAAGATACTCCGATTTGAAAGAAAAGCCCGAGTCAGGTACCTTCCGGACCTATAAATCTTAGAAAGAATTGGACCGATGGCTTATCATTTGGCTCCGCGGAGTTAGCCAAATTACATAATGTGTTCCATGTCTCGATGCTTGGAATGCGTGATAGATCTCACATTTTGCCCGATTACAAGATATACAAGTGCAAATTAGACGCTACACTTTTGATGAAGAGCGAAAACATTCTAGATATTGAAATATAAGCGATTCTGGAACAAGCAAGTCCCTCTGGTAAGAGTTCTTTGGCAACACCACGATTTATCTGAAAGTAACTTGAGGCTAGAATCAGCCATGACCTGATGCCGTACTCTTCAATTCGAATTTATATTTTGACGACAAAATTCTTTTAAGGGGGGGAGTTGTAACACCCCAATTATACCATATTAATAGTTCATTCTGAGTTTAATTGGTATAATAAAAGTCAAAATTGTTTTTTTTTTTCAGAAATTTAAGTGCTAAGGGTAAAATGGTAATTGTCAAATTAAGTACTCAAAGGACATAAGTGAAGAAGATTATATGTTAAAGTAGAAATATGATAAGTTGATTTGCAAATGCAAGAATGATGGACTTAAATGCAAGGGCTAAAGAATTAGTGAGGATAAGACCAAACATGGTCTTAGAATGGATAAGTTCTCGATTTTGGCTCGAGAGAGCTAGGGCTCTACGAGTTTTGGGAGAGAACAAACTTTGGTTTGCTATTCTCCATTTCTTGAATTATATTTGATCAAGTAAAGGAAAGGAAAGGAAGAAGTGAAGAAAATGAGGGCTTGGTTTTGAAGGTTTCAAGAAAAGCAAGGTATGGAACTCTTCCATTTGTTAGTATGGAAACTATCACAAATCCCTCTTTGTCTAGGTTTATGTTGGAAAAATCCTAATAAAAGTGTTTTTGGTTAGTTTGAGTTTGGTTTGAGACTTATTCTAATATTGTTTTGTTTTTATGGAAATTTTCGGTGAAAAATGGCAAAAAGCCCTAATTATGTCCCGAGCAGGCTCTTCGCCTAGGCGAAGGGAGCTTCGCATAGGCAAAGGTTTTCACCTAAGCGAAGATCGGTATGCCTAGGCAAACCCAAGGGCTGTTTCTAATCATTATTCTTATGCCTTGGTGTAGGGTTTGAGTCCTTTAGGTGAACCTCTCGACCTAGGCATATTTTACATTAAACCCAGATAAACCTAGAATCATTTTTGTTTCCAGCTAACATTAATTCTAGAAACCATCATCTCTTGGTTAGCACTTGTTTTTGGGTAGATTTTGTTCCTCGCCCTTATTTGCTTGTGTTATCTACAATATAACAAGCTCAGTAATATAATTGTATGTCTAATTAAGACCAAATAGTGAATGAATGAAACTCTGATTAGTCTTTACGACATTCTACTGCTTCGTCTTCACGACAATTTTATTCTGATGGCGGAACCGTCTCTTTTAATGCTTTGACACTCTCTTAGATGTTGCGAAAAGCACTCTCACGCATAGTCTTTCTGATACTTACATTATGTGAAGCGATCATGTACTTTGTTTGATTACCTCCTATTCGTGTGTATCGTACTTTGAATTTTATTGTTTTAAATGTCCCTCTGTTCATTATTCTTGATGCATGTAGGCAAATACTTATATGTTGTGTACTTAAATAATATGATATATGAGATATGAAATTAGAAAGTAAATCCCAATTATGTTGCATGGTGTACCCCTACAGATTTGCCTCATGTCTGAGGAAACTTCTGTTTAAAACAGTACTCTGAGGAGATGTAGAAACTCTTTTATATGAATTAAGTTATATGTATATTGTGATTGAGGACCACTACATGTGGTCATAAGGTGTTTCATCCATGTAGGTACTAAAAAGGTCATCAGAGACATTCTGCATTCGTCAAGGCCAACACAACATTAGGAGTCCTTTTAATGTAGGTCTTTGTTTTGTTTTGTAATGTAAATGTAACATTTTAGTAATAGTGGAACTTGTGTAAGTACAAGCAAATGGGACTCTAATATATGTAAAGGACAATTTAAATGCCACTACGGTGGTAGTTTTACAGTTTTACTGTTATTATGAATTTATGATTTGAAATGGGTCCATCAATGTCAGAAAATCAATTTAAGAAGTCTCAGTTCCGTGTGACGTCCCCTCTCCTACCTCGGCTAGGGGAATGGGCGTTATAGAGAGAGAGAGATCTCGGGATGTGTTTCATACAAGAGGTAAGAATCCCTTTAATAGGCTTTCCCATATAACCTTAAATTACTCCTCTCTAAGCTGAGTAATGAAGGTAATTACACAATACGTGAATATGCTCAGTCACCATAACTTGCAAAGTGAATGCATGGGTGATTATTTATGAGGGTAATTACATGTCCCATTGTTAAGACCAAATGATATATACAAATTTATGACCTTTGCTACCAAAGTTTATTACACAATCCTTGGCGGCGCTAAAAACTTGTTTAAGACCCAGTATATGATGTGATCGGTATATGCGTCGTGCGAATCTTGCCACCATGAGAACTTTTCAATCCATGGTAACAGCGCTAGAAACTTGTCAAGACCATTTCTCATGTGTATGAAAAGATGGAATTGTTCTTTCTTTTGAAAATGACTCATTTAAAATTTTATGTTTGTAGTGCAGATCGCTATGAGTGAAAGGTCGTACCAAGTAACCGAAATTGGCTATTTAAAGGTCGAGATATAAGTTCCCGCGAGGAAGGATGATAAATCAAAAGACTAACTACCTCAATTACTCAAGATCATTACTATTTGAACTCCACTGATATGATGATAAGAAGACTAAAATGTAGTCTTATACTGAAATCCTAAATGTACAAAAGTTAAGTTTAATAAAATTGGGGTTGAGGATTCACTGAGTGAGGCAAAACTGGACAAGGATCAATTAATAATAATCAATTTCTGCATCATTTGTATTCATAGCTCAACCATCATTTGGAAACTAAGTTTATCAAAGATGCAAGGTAGTATAGTTTGGATTTCTCCCTCAATCATACTTTTCACTGATTAAAAGGTTCATATTCATTTATGAGACATGATTCTAATCAGTTACTTGTAATATATAACCCTCTTTCTAAGATTTAAGTATTTTTTCCTTTTCAGTACTTCATCGAAATCTTAGGATTAAGAATTCTTGCCCCATAAGAGCGAATCTTTTTAAACCTTCTCGATTTGATTGACACCTCATCCTACGCCCGATGAAAATTTTTCATCTCCCTTAATTAGATCTGTACTGCAAGGATCATAATCAATTCATCAAAAAGAGGAGACACCTGCGGTGATTAAACTTGAATACTTCATTCAACCCGATCTCGACTTGCCGGTAAGTTGATGATCTGCCTCGGTAATCTTTCAAAAGTTCATTTGATTTCTATGGTAGCTAATTCTACCATATCCCGCAAGGAATTGCTACACACTCTGGGTTCTCCATCTACGTGTCCAGCAGGGGCCTCTTGGAAATCAGTGAGATGATTACCTTGCATTGGGTACCACGAGTACTAGTGCGGGAACAAGTAAATTTATAAACAATACCAATCAAATAAATTCAAGAATTCTAAATAAAGTTTTCTTCCACTTTATGCGGCAAAATGGCCCATCATTAATGACGATTTCTAGTGGGCTTGACTTTTCCATTTGGTTTACTCATATCATTGACTAATGATTAGGAAAATTCAAATCATAAGCAGCTGAAATAAATGAACTCCGAGGAAACCTTCAATATTTAAATCAAAAGTAAATGAAAAAAAAAAGAATTTATAAAATATAACTCAGAAAATTTGCCACTTTAGTCTAAATACGAGAGCCAAAAAAATTAAAGGAAAACTAACAAAATAAAACTATACTAAGCTAAATATACTAAAATGGAAAATAAAATAAAAAATAAAAATAAAAATGTACAAGAGTCTTCAGCCACCTAGAAATCCTAGAAATTTGCAAGCTGCGCACATTTGCTTACTAGAGCGTCTATTTATAGGCTTTCGATGTTAGGCCTTACTTAATTAATTTAGCTTTGTGGACTCCCGAGTCGCAGCCCCGAATTAGTCTCTTTGTCGTGACATAGAAGGTCAGCCATTGTGAGCTTTCAGTCTTTATCATTTGCCTCTGTCGTAGCTTTTTGTATTCTATCGCTACCTGTTCTCTAGGCTTGTTCTTGAATTGTGTCGCGACATACTTTGATAATGTCACGACATAAATTGTATTCAACAGTCTTATTCTTGTCACGACACGAATCTATTACCTTTTACCTTCTCATGTCTATGTTCTTACGGAGTTTATTTGCGACATAATTTTCAACATCGCAACAAACAATTGCTTTTATTTTATGACTACATGTGACGAGTTTTCTCTATCGCCAGGTTCTTTGAAGTCATAGCAATTTTGTGTGACCAGCTCTTTGGTCGGACTTCCTCTACGATTCTTGTAAAACGCGGGTTGTTAGTCGTGACATAGAATTATATATTGCGTTTCTGATTTCATTTGGCATTCTCGATCTTGTGATTTTTATTTGCGACCTACTTTTCTCTATCTCGTGAATTTATCATTTCTTAGCTTATTGTCGCGATAAAGCCGTTGTCGCGGCGCGGGTTTTGCCTTCAACTCTTGATTATGTTGCAACAAGAATTTCTTTGTCACCATTCTTCTTGTGTTGCTCTTCAGCTTCTTGTTGCGACAGGGAATTCACTTCCTTCATGTTTTGTTTGTCGCAACAGAAATAATCTTTATCGCGACAGAGATTGTGTTGCTCTTGGTTGTGAATTTTTGATGGCTATATCGCGATAGGATTTTCTTTGTTGCGACAGCAGTTCTTCCTTGAGTTGGCTTGACGTTGAGAACTTTGTCGCAACATAAAAACACCCCAATCTCGATTATTGTGTTGTACTTTGAGCAATTAAGCCATGTGAGTGCATTTTATTAATATTGACTTTTTATGTTGCGACATAAATTATATTATCTCGACACAACTTCTTTGCTCTCTGTTTTAATCTTTGTCGTGACAGAGTAAAGGATTGTCGCGACAGTTTCCTCCATAATTTTCTTCAACGATGTCGCGACAGAAAAATTCTTTGTCGCGACACAATTTCTCCTTTAGCATTTGAGTTATGTCTGAGCTTTGCTACGACATTTAGCTGCTGGCTGCAACATAGTTCCTTTGGCCTCCTTGAAATTTGTGTCACGACATACAAAAATTATGTCGCGACACATACTGTTGCATTTTCCACCTTTTTGCTTCTTTTAGCGTTTTCTCTTTTTTTCAATTAACACCTCTGAAAACAAAAGTTTGTGAATATTCCATAATTAGTGAAATAATGAATCTAAATTGTTAAAAGCATTATGGAAAATGGATGATAAATAAATCAGTTTGGGCTCATCTTACATTGGTGCCAGTGTTCACCATGAAAAGAAACATTTAATTTACAACACTCCCCCTTGAATGACCATCATCAAGAATATGTCTCATTAAAACCTTGCTAGTAAAACTCAATGGGATAAAACCTAGCGAAAGAAAAAAAGTACAATATTCTTATGATCATGGAGTGTTCTTCGTTTTGTTAGAAATTTGCCTCGTTAAAAACCTTGCTAAGTAAACCTAATGACAAGCACAGACGAAGGGAAAAAGGGTATAGAATACTAACATTTTGTCATAAGCATGCTCCCCCTCGTGTCGATATCTTTAATTTGACGTATTCTGATATTTTATATTAGCTTCTTGAATGTTGAGGTTGGCAATGACTTTGTGAATAAATCCGCTAGATTTTCACTTGAGTATGTTGTTGAACATGATTTTTGCAAATAACAGGGATTATTCTTGAAAACGGAGAAATGTGTTTAGTTTTATCTCCTTTGATATAACCTCCTTTGATATGTGCAATGCATGCAACATTATCTTCGAATAATGTTATCGGATTGTCTTTGATAGAGGGGGGACCACATGAGTTTTGAATATGTTGGATCATCGATCTTAGCCATTTACTTCATGACTTGCTTCGTGAATTGCTATAATCTCTTAATGATTCGATGATGTGGCCACAATTGTTTGTTTGAAGGATCTCCATGAAAGAACAGTTCCATTACAATTAAACACATACCCTGTTTGTGATTTAGCTTTATGTGGATCTAAAAGGTATCTTGCATCAGCATATCCAAGTAATTGTTGCTTTGATTCCTTTGCATAAAATATACCCATATCAGTTGTTCCTTAGAGGTAGCGTAATATATGTTTGATACCATTCCAATGTCTTTGGGGTGGAGTGGAACTGTACCTGGCTAATAAATTGACAGAGAAAGCAATATTTAGATGATTACAGTTAACAAGATACATAAGTGCACAAATGGTACTAAGATATGGTACTTCAGGACCAAGTAATTCTTCACCCTTTTCGTAAGGATGAAATGGGGCCTCTTTTACATCAAGCGAACAGACAACCATGGAGAACTTAAAAGGGTACTTTTTATCCATATAAAATTGCTTTAAATTTTTCTTAGTATATGTCGATTAGTAGACGAAAATTCCCGATGAGGAATGCCCCCAATTTGCGGTAGAGACAAAATTTTGTTTTCCCAAGATCTTTCATCTCAAATTCCTTTTTCAAATATTTTGTTTTTCTTGTGAGCTCTTTAAGAGTCCCAACAAGATTTAAATTATCAACATACACACCAATAATTTCAAATTCGGTTTTTGATTTCTTGATAAAGATGCATGGGCATATAGGGTTGTTTGTACCTTAACTCCAGTGAATACTCGCTAAGCGATTTATATACGTGCGTCAGTTGTGATCATATAAAGATTGTTGTAATTTAATTGAGCACATGCTACACAACTTTGTACTATTTGCTTTAGGAAATTTAAATCCTTCAAGGATTTTCATATAAATGTCATTATTTATGGATCCACATAGATAAGCTATAGTAACATCCATGAGACACATATCCAGTCCTTTAGAGACTGTCAAGCTTATTAAAAAATGAAAAGTGATTGCCTTCACTTGTGAGGAAAACCTTCTTTACTTGTAATCAATACAAGTCTCACAGGGAAACCTTATGCTACTAATCGCGTTTTACATCTTATCATCTCATTATTTTCATTGCGCTTTCTTACAAATACCCATTTGTACCCAATGAGAACTTTACACCTTTAGAGTGTTTGGACTTCCTAAATCAAACTTCTCATTTTGGTGAATTTAATTTACACATAGCTTCTCTTATTTGAGCAAATCATTTTATATGTCGACATTCTTCCCACACATTTTGTGGATTCGGGATCCTTATCATTTATTATGATGTCTAAGGCCACTTGAAAAACAAAAATATTATTGATAACAATATCATTTTGATCTCATTTATATCCCTTGTGCACATAACTCGCTAAGATCTCATAATTTTCAAGTACCTGTGCCTCTTTTGGGGCTATTCTTTATCTCGAACCTTTTCAGGGGTATCTTGTTCATTATATGCATCTACAGGGGCTTCTTGTTCACCATATGCCTCTACTAGGGCCTTTTGTTTACCATATGCCTCTGTTGGAGCCTTTTGTTTTATATTTGCCTCTTAAGGGCATCAATTTTTTCTTTGTATTCTCCTTTTTTAGGGAGTTAAGTCTTTTAAGCTAAGATGTCTCCCACATTATTTGAGGCTCATTTTCTAATTGTCTTTCAGGGACATCAATCTGTGCTGGAGCATTTGCAACTAAGAAATGTGACTGTGTCACTTTCTTTCTATTAATAAATGCATCTGGTAGTTGATTTGCGAGATTTTTCAAATAAATGATCTTTTGAACTTCTAGTTCACATTGATTTATATGAAAATCAAAATGAGATATTGTAGATGCATTCCAAGTAATTTCTCATTGTTCTTTTGGAACCAACTTTTCTCCTTCTAATGGTGGGAATACACTCTCATTAAAATACAAATCCGCAAAGCGGGTTGTAAGAACATCTCCTATTAAGAGTTCAAGATATCTTATGATAGACGGAGAATCAAAACCTACATAAATTCCAAGTCTTTATTAGGGCCTCATTTTAGTGCATTATGTAGGTGCAATTGGTACATAAACTACATAACCAAAGATTCGTAAATGAGAAATATTTTGTTGTTTGCCTTGTACTTAAGTTGAGGGTATTTGAAAGAAGTAGAAGCGTGATGTGTATATATGTACGCTATGCTTGCTGAAGTGCACGCGTCGTATCAAATAATATGAGTGTGTCCCCAAAAATGCGGATATTGATCCACGGGGATAAGTCGTTGAATCTGATTTTAGCCCTTTGAATATTATCTGGATGTAAGCTTTGGTAATGATTACTAATGGGTGAACTTAAAAATTTAAACTAATCGATCTAAGTGAATTCTTGTATTGTGAGACTAGGGCTATGTCTCCCCTACCGCACGATGGATTACTTCCTATTACTATTCGAGTTTATTCACGAGCTTATTGATGACGAAAGGTGTCAGTCTTCTGAGATACCCTCTCTCGAGTGTGTCAGCTATCTACCGTGAAGTAGGTTAGTGTATCTCTACCCCTGACTTGATACTCAGAAAGCGCTTAAATGTTCTAACCTTAATCGCCACCCTCGAATGAATATCTCTATATCACCAAGATTGGTAGGGAGCTACTCTATTGGATCACAGGCGTCCTGCGTCTACGAATTTCGGATATCCAGTAAACCATGCAATGTTGGCGGACATCACCATGCTCGTAAATGCGGATATAGAAGCGAGATATTGACAAGTCATGAACAAGCCGAAAGATAATATAAAAATATAAATCTCTAATCCATGCGATCGTGACGGGGGTTCAGCAAAACCCTAGATATGAATCCTAGAACATACCCGGACTTGGATATAAACATGTCCCGATCGATAAAACATTCGCGATCTTTTAGAAAGAGGAAGCAATCACAAAGCAGCATGCCGCTCTGCGATCACAGTTATGCGTCTTGCTTCCGTGCTCTCGTCTATCACGTATCTCGATACACCTCGAATTACGGGCCCTTTTGCTTTTAATGATGGAGAGCGACAATGTCGCGGCGTCGCGATATTTAGCGTCGCGACATTGGGGCAACGTCGCGGCGTTGCGACTGTTGACTTATGCTAGTTGACCCAGCGTCGCGGCGTTGGGGCGTCACTAACGTTCTGTCGGCTCTTTGCCTTCTACTCTTGCTCGAAATGCTCCAGCGCGTTCCTGCTTATTCACCTGTTGCACAAATCGAATATCAGACCATAAATGCATATTTAAATGTAAAATGAAGCTAAAAGCGAAGTAAGGCAGGCGGAGTATGACAGCCAAGGTGTTTTAGGCACTCATCACACCCCCCCGAACTTAGCTTATTGTATCCACTAGCGGCCGACTCTATTGGACACACAACCTACATACTATAACCTAACACTAAGATTGTGATGCACATGCTGATAGACGGAGGATCAAATTGGGTAGGCTCACACTTTTCCGTTACCTTTCGAGATATCGGGGGTTCGCACGGGTGCTTGACTTTCGAAAGGGTGCAGTTGAACTCGGTCTACTTGATTGACCAAGAAGTGCCTCTGACCTCAGGGGTATTCAATAGCCTTTCCCAAGGACCCTATGTGCAGTGAATAAATGACCTCTAGTATATACCTGGGTTAGAGCGCCCCCGAACTTGAGTCAGCTCACAGTTGGAGAATCTAACTACGGAAGGATAGGAACGCACTGTTTGCATTCCTTAACATACCTACTCATAATAGAAAACAAAACTAGTGCCCGTAAATTTATGCTAAATGTTCATGTAGCGGGGATTAGTTGGTGACTCCCCACCAGTTGGTTAAGGGAGCTAGGGCATTAGTTCCTCGAACATCGCCCCGAACACTCAAGCCCAAACCTAAGGGCCCTAAGGCACATGAGAGCTTCCATCTTCTGTCACTTTGTAGGGTAGTGAAGTGATGACTCCGGGCGGTTGCTCGGGGCATTGGGCTGAAAGGCCCCTCGAGCGTGCGGGATTAGATTGGAAGATCCCACTTATTCTATTCCTATTTTTTTTTCTTTTCTTTTGCTTTTTTTCTCTTTTTTTTTTTTTTTCATTTTTGGGTGAAGCGATCCTTTTTTTATTTCACAGGTCTCCCGTCTCTTTGGTGTTAGAGACTCCCAAGGTTTGTTGAACCTTAGTAGTCGGGCTCGGCACCTAGGCATACCCTAGAGGTCATTTGTGTGTGAGTGTGATAGGCTCATTGAGAAATAGTTTCTTGAATATCCGGAGGTGATTCACTATGCCTCCCCCACTATTCACTCCCTGAATTCAGGCATAATATAACGCCTACGAATCCTTTACGGAGATATGCTCTGTTTTCCACGATGATAGTGGACTCGGTCGAGAAACAGTCTCGACTCTCGAGCGTGGCATCACCACACGAACTACTAAACATGGAAACAAGCGTAAGAAGAGATGACTGCGAAGCAAACGAAACTAAAAACCTGGGCTTCGGCATCGATAAACAAAGGCGTGTAAGCTAAACTAACGCCTGAATCACGAAAATAAAAATAACCATCACAAGGCTATACTAATCTAAAAAACGATCACCACCACGCACCCGAACAAAAGTGTCCGATTAATCCCGATGTCCCATTTGAAATAAAAACGATGAGGTGAAGGAAACTTCCACAGTGATGGTCAGTCCAACAACGTGGTGGTGGTACGAATTAATAGTCTTGATAGGTTGATATTTGGGGTGGAGAGCTGCGGTCACGGAGAATGGTGGCTGGTTGCGGAAGGTATGCATGTCGGCGACGGAGGGCCTCAGTATCACGTGTAATGGGGACTCGGTGCTCCCAGGTCTCGTCCCCGAAAAGGCATCAGAGCGATCGGTGAGGGGCGAGGCACCGGGTCCTCGTCCGGTGCTGGAATTGCTTGGATGGGGCCACCTCAGGGTCATTTGTGTGGGAGGTGGGTGGAGTGGTGGTCCGGCTCCACTGAGGGGATCGGCCAGGGAGGTCGAGGCGGGCTGGTACTCACTCGAAGCTCCTCCTCGTCAGGGCTCATTTGCGCAGTCATTATGTCCCCTCGGTCGTGGTACACCGATTGTGTCAGCAATGATATAGCCTTAATGCAGGGTGTATCCACGCCTCGTTGCCTCTATATGGGCACCCACAACGGCTTGCCATAAGCGCGTATATGAGAAAGGGGTGCCCAGTTCATTACAGCGTCCGGTTATAGAGGATGGCATCACATAACTTACCCGACATCGAATGGAATGTCGAATGATGGCGTAGTTGAAGTAGTCCGCTTGGCGAGTCACCTCACACACGTTCGTCATTCCGGAATGAGGCGCGGCGTGATGAAGTGATGCATACCGCCAGGAATGGGCGAATGCGCAGCCTTGAAGTGCCTGCGATGCCGCTTCATTGTTAAGCTTCCACTCCCCTCACCCGTTGGTCAGGACTCGAATGACCTCGGGGGTAGTTAGATTCGCTTATGGCCGTCGAAGGCTCGGGATTTGGGTCGAGATTGTAGAATTGGTTGATGGGCGTGCGGAAAAGTCTACCAACACCACGCCTCTGACCTTTTGTGACATGGGAAATGAGGTTGGCATAGAATTCTCGTACCACACTCGTCGCAGCTGGACGAGGTGGTTGGCAAAATGCCTCCATCCCTTAGTCGCAATGGTCTTGCGAAAGAAATCGTCGAGAATTGGTGGGAAGCCCTTTTCTCATGATAAAGGACTATTCTTGCATGTAGTGCGAATAGATCGACGGCACCTTCATTGTAATTTGGTGATGCTTCGAGAGGTCGAGTGGATCCTCAACGGCCAGGCCCTTTTGTGGGTAACTTTTGGCGCTTGCCCGACGCCGATTGTAGAGTAGTCTAATTTACCTAAGCTCTGAAATTCTGATGGGACCCTATTGGCACCGAGGGGCCACGCCCGGAGTAGCCTGGATAAAAATCAAACACACAGGGGGCCGCAGTAGAAACCATGGCTGGGATACGACGGGAGGTTGACACAGCGTCTAGGACACCTACTAGACTGGTCCCAGCTTATACCTAACCTTTGGGGACTAGACGATGCAGACCACACTACGAGATCTTCGAACTCAGGGCCAGAAGCGGAGCGTGGCGAGGGCACGGCGAGTGCTGCTTGGGTTGCCAGTGGACTATCGGGAAGACGGGGGCGAGGCGAGGTGGGGTGCTAAGGTGGTAGGCGTGACGAGGTGGCGAAGGTGGCGATAATGGGTGCGATGGGGGTTCGAGGGCAAGGATGGATGAGGTAGGATCAAAATGAGAGGGTTTCGACCACAAAAGCGAGCAGCGTCGTGGCGATTCGGGCTCAAGCGTCGTGGCGTTCGGAGAGAAAGCAACCAAGCGTCGCGGCGTTGAGGTCTGTCGCGGCGTTCGAGAAGTATAAAACCAGCGTCGCTGGCGTTTAAGTCTGTGCGGCGACGTTCGGAAGTCTAGCCTCGGCGTTGCCGACGGCGTCGACGTTGTAGAAGGCTTTTTCCAGCGTCGTGGCGTTGAGTGCGTCGCTGACGTTCGAAGGGCAAAAGCGATGTCGGCGGCGTTGGGATCAACGTCGCCCGGCGTTCGAAGGTGGACTTACCAGCGTCGCGGCGTTGAGAGCAACGTCAGCGGCGTTCTCAGAGAAGGCGAAATGTAAAATCTTCATAAGATTCTAAAACATGAGAAAAACCCCCTTGTGCAATTTATAGGCCCTTTGAACCTACGAAGTAAGTTTCAGATTTGATCCTCCATAGTACTTCCCGGTTTGAATTTTGAAAACAAACAAACAAAATGAAGATCCGATTACGAGAAGGAGGCAAAACCAAATCAAACTTAAAATGGCGAAACTTAAACCATGAAGGAAAGAAATTTCGAGAAAAGCTTGGGTTACCTCGGCGCTTTGTTTAGTGTGTGCTTTCGACGACCACGAATATCAATGCCGGGAGCACAGGCTATTATATTTATCACTTGTACTTCTTTTTGGTGTATTCAATGATTATGCCTTGTGCGCATGGGGCTAAGCCCCCCCGAAAATCACGAAACCCCGGCAGGTGTTATTGGTAACTTTGTAGCGTTCCTTTCACGGATGTGCCAACTTTTTGCCCCTCCATGTGGAAAAACTTTGGTCCTTTGTAGAAGGTCAGACCATCTGAACTTTAATTTCGGGAAAAAGTTTGGTAGGGAATTAAGCAGAGGGCATGCATTGCCCAGCCTCGAATTCCTTCACGCGATATGTTTATCGTGCGGGCTTTTGTCTTTCCTTGTAATCTGAGCATTCTCATAAGCTTCATTCACAGATTGATCGATTCATAAGTTGAAGCGTACTTCTCTCCGGCTAATGTCTTGTCATGTTCGACTCTGCAAAGGGTTGCTTCCGATAAACTCGATGCTCAATTCCAGCGAGTGGCATGCTTTTCCATAAGCGGTCGGAATGGCGACATACCCAATGGTGTCTTAAATGTTGTTCGGTATGCCCAGTGCATCCTCAATCTTTTTAGACCAGTCCTTCCTGAAGCTGTTAACTGTTTTCTCCAAAATAGACTTGATTTCTCGATTCGAGACTTACCTTTATTTGATTGTGGGTGATAATACACAAGGGATGTACGGTGTCGCACTCCATTACCAGGCTAGACCTTGTCGATCATCTTATTACGAGAAATAGATGCAGATTATGCATGTCTGATTAACGAAGTGCCAAACCTCTAGAATAAGTGGCTCTGAAGAAATAGGCCACTACCTTGGCATCATTAGTGCGGGTGGTATTGTTTTGACCACTTAGAGACATAAATCTTGCCCGACCAAGATGTACAGGTTATTATAAGATGGGGGAAATGGACCCATGAAATCCATCCCCGTAAATCAAACGATTCTACTTCAAAATTATATGCATTGGCGGTTCGTCGCTACAGAAATGCTCCCAGATTCGGCATTTGTCATGTGAATCTGAGCGAGTAGGCATCCTTAAAATAAGCTAGGCGTTAGGCTTTGATTGAAATTACCGCCCAGCTCTTGTTCTCACATTACCAAAATGTCCTCCACATGGTAAAAAGAGTGTAGTGATGGTTGAATCTTATTCATTTCATCTTTGGGCATCTTACGATCCTTGGTTAGCCTGATGCCTATATAGAATAGGTTCTTCCCAATAGTAGTGTTTAGTCTTGTGAAGAACCTCTCTTTTTTATTGATAGCTAAGTGCGGAGGATCACCTTGACTACTTAATAATTCACATAATGCACCAAACCATGGAGCATGCTTTTTTCTTGATGCTTCATTTGCTCATCGGAAAGTCATCATTCTCTTGGACCTCATCACTCGCCTTGTAGTAGAAGATGATCGCAACTAGATTCTGTTCCACTTCTTGTGGCAAGATCTCTAAGTCGGGTCTTGCGACCAAGAGGAGCCCATCAGTTAGTCTAGGTTTTGCATCCTTTTTTAGTCATCAGTATTTTATGGCGGAATGATCGGTGTAAGACTACTACCTTATTTACCCAATCGAATAAGGCCTAAATTTATCAGAGGCAAAGACAATGGCCATCGTTCTTTTTAGTGGTGGCATAATTCGGTGGGCATCATTCAAGGTTACTTTAGCATAGTAGATCTGGAATATTCTTTCTCTTTTCTACCACAGCTGCTTGCTCGATCGCGCATAGTCACTTGCGTCCTGCGTAAACTCGAATGGAGGGACAGTGGGCTGCTGATAGGAGTCGATGCGATTTATCTTCAGCCTTTGAAAATGCGCGCATGCACTGTGCATCAAACTCAAACGGCGTCCCTTTGACCAGTAAATTAGACAATGGTTTTGCAATCTGAGAAAAGTTTTTGATGAAGCGTCTATAGAATCCAGTGTGGCCTAAAAAGCTTATAATCCCTTTTACAGATAAGGGTGGAGGTAATTTCTCGATTTAGCGATCTTTGCTTTGTCCTACCTCTATTCCTCTTGCAGAAATCAATGCCCATTACAATGCCCTCTTGTACCATAAAATGGCACTTCTCCAGGTGATCTGAAAGTTGGTCTCCTCGCATCCTAATCGACACCAATCTCAAATTCTCGGGCAGGTTGTCAAATGAGCTACCCAGCCCAGAAAAATCATCATGAATACCTCTTATTGTTTTTCAACCATATTGGAGAATATGGCCATCATACATCGTTGGAAGGTGTTGGCGCGTACACGACCAGGCATCACTTTGGTCACTAATGTCCCATAAGGACTTGTGTGAATCATCAAATCTTCTCCCCGATCTTAATTTATACTTGGTGGGTTTTCCAATAGGAATATCCATCAACTTGATAGTATTAGTGGCTGGCTAATCAATCCAACATACAGTCAAAAGAAATGATAGGGAAATGATCTTTTCTATTAGCCTTGTCGAGTTCCGAATGTCCCGATACATTCTCCACCATTGACTATTACAGAGCGTTAATACATTATTCTCAGTTCTTATAACGGTTGTTCCTCCGCTTCTGGTACCGCCATCTGGACACCATCACTATCGGAGATAGAATAAATGACCCGTATCCGACCCTTTAACACCTCCTTGCGGACTACACTCTTTCATAGTTAGGATTCGACCTCCTACATAGCTGCCGAAGGTTTATGACCATCTTCGACAAAATTGGTGCATACATAGAAGGGTGAATCCTTTTAAATCGACGGAGAGACCACATCAGGCGCATTTTTTGTGATCTCTAAGTACCCTCGATAACTTCTCTTCCTACCACTTACCTTCGGGGGCCCATTTGAAATGATCAGCGGTAGGTGGTACGTCATTGAATCTGCGTACTTGAATGGTGCGTGGCTTTGTTCCATCTTGGGTGGTTGTTCGACATATAGTGGCGTTGTGGCACTTTCACAAAGATTCAAAATATTTCCTCAGATTGGGTTGAAGGAATCCATCCATTAACATGCCTCCCTCTGCTTGCTCTTTGCGAGGTTCTGAATCACTCTGTACTAGGCTAGCCTCGAAGGATCGATTAAGAACCACTTTAATTTGAACACTATAGCCTCTTGTCTCTGTCATGAAGCATGTATCCTCTCTGGGATGTCTCACGGCTTTACAGCCACGTTGAACTTGTTCATCCTCCTGCACTCTCGAATTTTAGCTCTCCCCTCAGGCATCAATCATTGCTCTCTGTGATTCACGAAAATAAGTACCCAAGATTATAGAGTATTTCTTTATCTTCTTCCATATCTAAGACAATGAAATCTCTTTGGGAGATAAACTTGTCGGCCTTCAACAAGACATCTTCTATCTTGCTACCGGATGCTTTAAGGACACATGCCTTCATTTGGAGTGTAGTTTGTAGTTGGGCTGAGCTTCACCTAGCCCCGAGAAACGTTTAAATATGAATGAGGCATAGAGATTATCTTGGGGCCCCGAATCACCTGTCTCTCGAAAATAGCATTTGGACTAGAGTCAGAGACCAGTATTGCAAAGTCTTTGCAGCTTTGCGACTTCCTGCGAAGGATGGCAACTACCTCCTCGAGTTAGTTATTTGTTTGAAATACGCTAGTCTTCTCTTCTGAGACAAAATGTCCTTCATAAATTTGACATAGCTTGGCATGTTTGAATTATCGACAGATATTGATGAAGCGAGTTTGCCATCTTATGAACTTGGTGAAATTTGCTTATCCGACTTATGTAACAGGCGGTTGAGGATCGACATTGGGAGTTTATGGTTTGTGGGCAATCATTTGCTTTAGTTTTGTCTCCCGCAGATTGTTTCTCTTGGGGTTGTTCCCTCTCTGTATTATCATTCTGACTGGGCTGGATGACTTTCTCAATTTCTACCTCCTCTGTCACTAGGGTTTGCTCCTGTATCGCCAATTCTTTACCACTTCTCGATGTAGAGCTCTTTATAACATATTCATTCCACTCTCTTCACGGGTTCGCTAAGTTGCTTGGTAAGGAACAGTGCCTTCTGTCAATAGATTGGCCCATTTGATATCTGCACCTCTAAATTTCTCAAGCTGTCTTTGCTTGATTGTTCAATTAGAGTGGCTTAGGGTGTTTACATATTAACTGTCTCATTCGCAAGATGGTATGGGAGGTGAGCATTCTGCGAGCTTGTTCTGAGTCCACTTTTCTCGGGAGGTGGTTAAGCTTTCATTTCGGGGTGGTGGTATGTTGTTCACGATTGTTCTCCGTCCATAACCACGGCATTACGACTATTCGATTTATTCACGCCATCCTTGGCCTTGATGATTTGGATTCGATAGTTGTTATCTTAATAATACTAACCTGATAACGTGGTGACTCACGATTAAACCTCGACACATCTTGGGCACGCTCTTTGTTTAGTTTCATTGGCGTGTCTTTGACATAGCATCCTCCAAGGAATTCACCGCAAGCTTCCATGGGTTGGTGCGTATGGCGTGCGGTACCTTCTTTGTCCCCAGTCCCGATTGTTTAGAAAGTTGTGCGACATGAGTAACCGAGATTGTGAGAACTGCAGATTATACGTGCGCTATGGCCTTCTTGGAGTGTAATCCTTATCTCTAGGCCAGCGATTGGTAGTAGTAGCCGGCATCCTTGAGATCTCATATGCTTGTTAGTGGTCTTCTTCATTAGCGCCCTCCTGTAGGCATCGATCCTTTGTTCTAGTCGCATTTCTCAGACCATTATAAAAAATATGGACCTACATCCATGCAGTCGGTCTTTGATCACGGGCACTTCCTCAGCCAGTTCCTTGAAATCTATCGTGCCACGCGAGTTCTCTCCCTCCGGTTGTCCAAAGTGATCTCTTGCCAATTGGCGTGCGATTTTAGCAGTGGGAAGGGCAGTCGAGGAATTTGCTAAGTCGTTCCATGAAGCTAATGGAATCAGGTGGCTAACTTGTCAACGATGCTTGGCTCTATCACTGGTGAGTGGGAATATCTCAACACAGTGCCTCTTCGGTGACCACTGTGTACTTGATGGTATGTGAGACTTCGAGGATTGGTCAAATGCATATTTGGATTCTCATTAAACGTCAGAGTAAGACGGGATGTTAAAGCATCTACAGTAAAGTTCTTGACTTCAACTCGAGTTGTTTGCTGAATAGATTGGTCTTTGGATAAGGTGTCACGAGCAGTGTTTGTGGGGCGGTAAGGAGGCAAACTCTTCTAGCAACATGAATGGATCGTAAAACGTATCGCGGCTGGGTGTGATTCTAGTTATTCCCATTTCGGCCCCTTTGTGGCTCGTTTGCTCAAGGTTAAGATCCTGCTCTTCATTGTTCTCCATGATTGCTAGATTTCTATTCTGTACTGTTCTCTGTTCTCGGCGTAATCTGTGTAAAGTTCTTTCATTTCGGGATCTGACGGATGTAAAATTGACTGATCCGTCTGCATCATCACCTTAACCTTAAATTCTTGATCACACACGAAACAAAAAAAACAAATTACCGTATATCAAAACAAAAAAAAAAATAAAAATTCCAAAGTAATATCTAATTACCTTTTTGTCAAAATCAACACTAAAATTATTCCTCGGCAACGGCGCCAAAAACTTGATAGGCCGAAAGTGTGATGTGTATATATGTATGTAAGCTGCCAATAGCATGAAGTGCATCAGTGGTATCAAGTAATATAGTGTACCCTAAGGAATGCGGATGTCAGTCACAGGGGATAGAAGTGCGTTGAATCTGATTTTAGCCTTTGAATATTATATGGATACTTAAGCTTTGGGTGACGATTACTAATGCACAGACATTTAAACTAATCGATCTTAGTGAATTACTATATTGTGGATTGAGTATGTCTCCCCTTGCCACTTTGATGGATTACTTCCTAGAGAAATTACTATAAGTTTATTCACGACTTATTATTGATGATGGGGTGATCGGTAGCTACGAGATGCCTCTCTCAGAGTGTGCCCGCCTATCGCTAGTAGGTTAGGTGTATCTACTGACTCGATACTCGAAGCATGAAATGTTCTAACTAGCCAATGGCCACCCTCGGAATCGAATATCTCTGTTCTGAGATTGATCGTTTGCTCTATTCAGGATCCACTGGGCATCCTCGTCTCTCGAATCTAGGATATCCACAAAAACCATTGCTTATTTGACGGACATCACCATGTAAATAAATCACGGATATAGAGACGGAATCATCAAGTCACTTGAACAGCTAAATGTCTCAAAATATAAATCTCTAATCCATCTGATCGTGACGGGGTTCATGAAAACCTGAATGTAGATCTAGAACATCTTGGACTCGGATATAGAAAGCATAATCAATCGATAAAACAATTCCACAGGTCTTTTTCGGAAAAGAGGAAAAACAATACAAAAACAGCTATCGCTCTGCTTGTCCCAGTTGTTGCGTCTTGCTTTCCGATAACTCTTTCGTCGTCACGTATCGATACCTGAGTGCAGTCCGCTTTTTGCTTTTAATGATGCGGAGCGACAATCGGCGTCGTGGCGTTGAGGCGTCGCTGACGTTGCCCTTGTTGGCACCTCTATGCTTGTTGACGATGTGCGGCGTTGGAATGTCGCGCGTTGGAATGTCGCGGCGTTCTGCGACTCTTTGCACTTCTACTCTCACGCTATAAAATGCTCCCAGCGCGCGTTCCACCTCACATTCACCTGTTTACAAATCAGATGTCAGGGCTATAGAAATGTATTTAAATGTAAGTGTTAAAGCGAGTAAGACAGACGCGGGTATGACATGAGTGTTTTAGGCACTCATCAGTATTCATGGTAAGTTGTTGGTCGAATTCAAACCAAGCTTATAGCATACATAATAGCATGTTCCTAGGCAGAAGTCGCCAATTTGGTTTTCATTAGCAGTAGGTTGAGCTATTAATTGAAGATGTTTGATAAGGGACTCTACTAAACCATTATGGGTGTGAGTATGAGCAACAAGATGCTCAATATTTATTCCAGTGGCGTCATAGTCGATAAAGGTTTTGGGAAATGGCTAATTCAAATTGTCGATTTGATCGTCTTAATTAGATAATGAGAAAACTAGGCTCGTAATTTGATCATTTGTCACGAGAGTGCAAAGGCAACATTTAAAATTGTAAAATGAAGACAAGCGTGTGACCACCTCATAGAGGTATCTATTAAGACCATAAAGAAGCGGAAAGTCCTTTGGGCGGATGTATAAGTCCGTATCCCGTGTATTATTTCTAAAAGATTGGATTGGTATTTCCAGATGTGACTTTGCTAAAGGATGAATAAGTATCAATTTACCTTATGAGCAAGTAGCACATGGGTATTCATTGGGCAAAATAATCTTTTTCGTTCTTTAGTGGATGCCCATGTGAGTGTTCTATGATTCTCCGCATCATTGAAGACCCAAGGTGACCTAATCTATCATGCCAAAGAATAAAATTCTTTGGGTCGTTGAACTTCTGGTTCATGACAACATATGACTCGATAGACTTTATATTTGTATGATATCATAACACTAGAGGAAGGTTAAAGAGTTTTCCATTATAAGTTTCTTTCATAAACAGTAGAGGCCAATGTAAAGACATTTTGTATTACCCTCGTTCATAGTTTAATGTGATATCTATCTTTTATATCTTTGGTTTGAGCAAATTCCTTGTAGATTTGCTAAAATATGATTAGTGCTTTCAGTGTTATTTTGAACCACATTTTATTCACGAGTTTAGGCACTTTTTGTGTAATAATCAACGTAATTAACGATTTGCACATTAAGGTCCACGCTATTCTACGTCGCTGTTTTGTGGCTAATTTTGTAGTTTTGCAAGCTATTTATGCCGGAATTATTAGTCGATCCAAGCATGAAGAATTCGAGTTGAACTGTTGTGCGGTCGAAGCCGGAGGAGGAAGAGAAGGAGCCTTAAGTAGAGAGAAAAGAGGCCTTGGTGAAATTTGCGGGATTGCGAAATTTTTCGCAACTGTGAAATTACGACTACGCCTTGTTCAAGTCTCCCGGCCCAACATTCATGCTACTTTTTACTTTCGTCACTTTTGGTTTCTTCTACTTTCTCCTTGTAATAGTGTTTGGATTTGTAGTTTTTGGTATTTGTAAAGGGGGTTTGGCTATAAAAGCCAGGAAAAGCAACACATTAAAGGATCTTCTCCATTAATAAAATTTTCAACTGAAGTAGGAAGCTTCAGCTTCATTTCTTTTCAAGTTCTCTCTTTTTCTCCCTTTTTCTCATTTTCTGGCGTGAACACCTCCCGGGATAATGACTTGGAGGATGAGTGGCTATAAACCTTTCCTCATTGAAGGGGGAAAATTTCTTGGGTCTTTGGATCAAAAGGCAATTGGAGGGTTCCATGTTCTTAACGGTACTCTTTGGCGATTTTGTGTTCATTTCTAACTTTAGGTTTAATCCCTTGAATCTCCTTGAATGGTTATTATTTGGTAAGCTTTTGGGTTCAATGGATGCTTATTCTTTAGATCCCTTTGAGATTCATTAGTTACCGCCTATGATCCATTGGAAGGTGAGTCAAGGAGACTTATTTTCCCTTGTATCAGTGACCACGTGCTCGATAGATGCCATTTTCCAAAGGATAGTTATTAAGTGTTAGGTTTTATAACTAAATGAAGATCGGTTCGGAAATTACATAGGTCATCCTCATAGCAGAGGAAAGGACCTGGAAGCCCTCGGTTGCGGAGAATCAACCCAGTGACTAACACTTGAGGTTACATTTTACATTTTAACTTGTTTTATTTCAATTTATGTATATTCACCTCATTGTTTTTTACAAAATCCCCCGAATCAAATTTAAATTCACCGTCACGAGAGCAAATTCTGAATCATTTGTCCAAAAGAAAAGCAATCATGAGTTCGTACTAGAGCCCTTTATCTTTGCGAGTAACTAGAATTTCTGTGATAGAAAGTATAGAATTACAAATTTTGTTGGTTGATTTGCCCCAGCTAAACGATTACGTGTATGTGAATCAAATGGGCGCCGTTGCCGGGTATGAATTGCCTTAGTGCATTTGATAAAACATTGAACGCCCCATGATCCTCATCTCAGGATTCTAGTAGATTTTCTTTTATCATTTCTTGTTAGTTTTTTTGAGTTCATTTCAACTATTAAAAAAAAAAAAAAAAAAAAAAAGTAGGATCGTTTCTTTGTTGTCTTGTGCTTGCCCTATTCTTACTGCAAGAATACATGTTCTAGTGGGCTTGAATGGTGATTAAATGGAACCCCCACATGAAGAGCAGCACAATCAGTATCTAGTGGAGGGAGACCCTAATGCATTTAGGTCCATGAGGGACTATAGAAACCCTCCATGGGTGAGTGCACCCTCCTACATGGTCCCTCCAACAAATTCACCATATGGAAATGTTTACAACCTTAGTTGGAGGAACCACCTAAACCTTTCATGGGGACCAGAACCTATACAATATGCACCTCCTCCACATCCATAGTATGCTTCTTCATCTCAGCCTTAACCACCACGATCAGCCTCTCGATTAAATGACCATCCTAAACCTCACCAAGCTGTTAGGTGACTTTGTGGAAGAAGCGGGAAAGGCAAATCAATGTGCTCAATTGGAGTCAGAAAATTGACCTTGTGGAAAACAATGTGAATGAGAGAATTGATGGACTTCAAGCGAAATTGATCAAAATTTGACAACTGCGGAAATCAACTAAGGCTTGCGAGTGGAACATGTTTATCCAGGAGGAAGAGTGTCGATTGACATTACGATTGGAGGAACATTGTAAGCGGCAGCTACATGAGAAAGAGCTTATAAAGACTGCTGCGGAATTTTCTGAAGGGTTATCTAAATTCTCAGACATTTGCATTGATTTTTATCCATCATTATTGACTGAGGAAAGCAATGGAAAGGAAGAAGAGCCCCAAAAGCCTAATCTTAAACCACTTCCCACAAAATTGGATCATAATTCTTAGCGCTTGAGCCAGGGGCCCGGCTGCCGGCCCAACACCTCTCACGACCCAGTGCACATCACGCCTAAACCTACGGCGCATTCGACCTGAAACCGTGGAACACCTCTTCTTTAAGGCCATCCCGTCTCCACTATCTTCATGAAATCTTGAGGAAGTTAGTGGCCTCTGTTCAAACCTTTTCCACTACATAAAGACTTTGTGACTGCTCATAGCTGCGTAGCATAGCGGATGGTTTTGGAGTCTTTGGTTCGGACATGGAGCCTTGGACCTGGCTAATTCCATTAGCTCCATTAGTTTTCGACCTCAAGGCTTGAGAAAGCTGGTTTAGGAGCCAGTATCCTACTTTTGTTTCAATTCTCTACTTTATTTTATTTTATTTTGGTTTATTAGTTTTTCTCTTTAGATTTCCTCCAATTTTAATTTAATCTTTGTTTCTGACTTATTTTTTATTTTTCTGCATCTTTTCTAATCTTTCCTGTGTTTATTTTGCAGTTTTGATCAAATTTTGAAGCAGGAGAGATCTGAAAGCAAAAACAAAACCCAGCAATTTCGTAAGGGTTAGAATTTTTCGCAAGAGAAATTTCTCAACCTGTAGTAAATTTCGCAACCCAGTGTGCGAAATTTACTTCAAAGAAAACAACTATGGCAGTGCGTATGGAGGAACAGCATAAAAGACAAAAGCGATATGATGAACCAAAATAATGACAATAATAATATTCCTTATTATTATTATTATTATTATTAATCTTATATGTTTATTTAAAATTTGTCTTTGAAATATTTAAAAGATTTGTCTTTGAAAATATTTTTATAAAAATAAAAAAAATTTCACAGGAGTTCTTTGAATTTTGACGATTCTGTTTAATCCTGCTTTTCATCCGAACTCTATTTTGGGTAATCTTGGTACCGTTGGAAAGATTATTATAAGTGTAAGTCTAAAATCTAGCCAGAAAGAACACTTTTTAAAATTTTATAAAGGCGAACTTTTCAAAATACTTCAACTGGTCACTTTTTTTTTATCTCTTTTCTTCTTCTAACTTGTTCATTTGAAGCCCAAATGAAATGAATAAGGTCTCGGTGGAAAGCTTGTGAAGTCTCCTATCCAAAAACAGGTACATCTCATCAAGGAGGTAACCCTTCCTTCCCTGTTCAATCCAAGCCCCATTCTGGACAATGAACATTTTGGTTGGGAGAATTAGCGAAGGAAGTGACATTATTTTGTGTTTGTTTCCATTTTAAGTAAGCCTATTTTGTTAAGTTTAATGACTTTCTATGTAGTTTCCTTTTGTATAGTTGTTTGTTTTGTTTGTGAAGCTGTTAGTTTGTTTTTGAAAAGCTGAAAATATAGTCATTTTTTTTTAATACACACTTTACAGCTTGCACTTGCAGTTTTCAAGAATTACACCCAATTTTTTTGTGTTTTGCCTAGCATGAAATTTGAAAATTTGAAACTTTGTCAAATTCTGTTGACGTTAGATTGATTCCATGCTTAATTAAGTGGATGATCAGTTGAACTCTTGTTGCTTTCGACCTTTTCTTTCACCTCTAGCTAACCGCTAGTAATACACATTAGGTTTATGATAAATTTGAAGAAGCGCCTAACCTCCACAAAATTTGCAAAACCTATCCTAGTTTCGTTGACTACCTTTAATAGGTTAAGGACCCCCATGAAAAGAAGACCAATGTGTCTTCCAAAATAAAAAGAAGTGGAAAAGAAAAAGAAAAAGAAAAAGAAAAGAAAAAAAAAGAGAAAAAAGAAAAAAAAAGAAAAGAAAATTGCTCGCTTTGCGCCTTGAAACTGAGCGGTCAGGGGGTATATGGAAAAAGTCTTTAAAGCCCGGTGCCCTAAGCCAATTGGTTGGGAGTCACCGACTTTGTGCTCGCTACATGGGTGGATGGGTGAGGTTTAACAAGTTGTAGGTGCCGAAGTCTCGAAATCATTCGAAGTCTGGGGTGAAACCTAAAGAGTTAGTGGTCGAAAGATCCTTATGACTTGGTGCCTTAAGCCTTAATTGGTTGGGAGTCATCGGTAGATCCCCGTTACATGGACTTTGGTGAGGTCAATTCCTCATCATTGCACCCCTACAACACAAAAAGTTGTGGAATAAAATTAGGTCTACGATCTATTTAGGTTGGTTAGTGTCTGAGTGGAAGCGGTAAACTGGTTGGGGAGAGTGCGGTTTAGCGGTTATTGTTGAAGCGATGAACAAACGGATTTTAGTGGAAGTCTGGTTGATTCACGAGAGGAGGCTCTTTGGATACTCAATTTTTGTATGGCATTCATTCTCTCGAGGATAGTTATTGGGCAAGGGTTTGATGATTCTCATTGAGGTTAGGCATTACTCATTCCATGACCTTTTTGAAATATGCATTTTTTGTAGACATCATTTTTGTTATTGTTTTGTATGCTCTCTCTTTCTTTCATTGCTAAAGGGACTAGCAGTAATGTGCGGGATTAGAGTGTGATTGTTTCAAAGTGCTATTTTTTGAACCCTATTTATTACGGAGTTTGAGCACTTTTTGTGTACTAATCGGCATAATTAACTTGGGTTGAACATTAAGGTCCACTGTTATTCACGATCGCATTTATGGCTAATTTTATAGTTTCTGAAGCTATTTATGCAAAATTATTAGTCGATCCGAGAGCATGAAGAATCCGAGTTGAACTCAGTGTGCGGATCGAGGCGGAGGAAGAATGGCGAAGTAAAGAAAAGGGCGTAGTGAAATTTAGCGAGGATTGAAATTTTGCAACTCTTGAAATTACACAGCTGCGCCTTTATTCAAGTCTCAGCCTTTATTCATCTTTTGCTTTTTTACTTCGTCACTTTTGGTTTCTTCCTACTTTCTCCTTGTAATAGTGTTTGGATTTGTAGTTTTGGTAATTTGTAAATGGGTTTAATTTATAAAGCCCAGCTTCTTGGTAAAAGGATCTTCTCCGTTAATAAAATGTTGCTAGGCGGGAAGCTTTCAGTTCTTCCCCCTCTTTTCCAGTTTCTCTATTTTTCTCCCATTTTCTCTCATTTTCTACGCAGCCAAACACCCTCCAAGGATGACAACTTGAAAGATGAGTGGCTAGAAACCTTTCCTCATGAAGGAAGAGACATTAGGTCACGAAATCCAAAAGAAAGCATTTGGAGGGGTTCCATGTTCTTCATGCGGTACTCAGCGGTTTGTGTTTCACTGTTTTAGGTTTTGATCCTTTGAATCTCCTTGAATGGTTATTATTTGGTAAGCTTTTAGGGTTAGGTGGATGCTTATTGCTAGATCAACAAGATTCATTAGTTACCTTCTATGATCCATTGGAAGGTTAGTGAGAGGCTTATTTTCCACTTATCGGTGACCCGATGCTGATGAATACCATTTTCCAAAGGATAGTTATTAAGGGTTAGGTTTTATAGATAAATGAAGATTTGGTTTAGGAAATGACTATAGGTCCTCATCCTGCTTGAGGAAAGGACCTCGAAACCCTCGGTTGCCACCAGAATCCAACCACAGGTGACTAACACTTGAGGTTACATTTTACATTTTAACTTGTTTTATTTTCAATTTATAACCCACATTCACCTCACTTTGTTTTTTTTTTACAAAATCCCCAATCCAAATTGAAATTCACGATAAGACATTTCAAATCATTTGTCCAAAGAAAACTCATCCACTGAGTTCGGCCTAAGCTAGCTATCTTATGGTAGCTGAGCTCTGATAGTAGAAAGTATAGGATTACAAATTTTACATTGGATTCGGGTGCCTACATGTTTACATGTGAATCAATATAATACATCAGTGATGGAACCTAGTTCCATTTGAGTAACGATATGTTTGCTCTTTTTGGAGTCTTCAATTAACTGCGATCTTGGATATGGTACTTACATTGACATTTGTTAATGTTAAATCTAAAAAGTATCTTTTATCTCGAAGAATTGTGTGTGTAGTTGCATAGACAGCAAGACATACATCACCCCCATTCATCTTGAGATCAATAACACAAAGTTTAGATAAATAATAAAACTGTGATATTATAAATGCTTAATGTATTATATGTAATAACAAAATGATATTTTATTTCATTTTGATGTTAGAAGCATCATTCAATAGCAGTATTTTCATCATTCATCAAATAGTTCGTTTTTCTACTAGGACCTCCAAAGAAATCAATATCATAGTAAGTTAAGTCTAGTCCATTTATATCGGTAAAGTTCATTTCTATTTCTTTTCCTTTTCTTTGATTGATGCTTGGTAGAGGTCAGCCAAATGTTTGGGCGTACAACAGGTACACGACCAATGCCCTTTCATACCACATCTATGACAATTATTCTCATGGGCCTTGGAAGGTGTATTTTGTATATGCTTGGCATTTCTTATTTACTCTGTATTATTACTTGGTAGTTCGATGAGGTTTTCACGAGAATTTGAATTATTACTACCATGAGTTCCATGGTATGAAAATTCCTTCCATGGCTGACCACGTCCTGCGTCGTCCTGGTTCTGCGGCATGATATCACACATTCACTTTAGGGAATGGATTCGGATCCGATTAAGAGCGAGGTAGTGATTTACTCACAGCTCATTATTTTGCTTTCGGCTAACAAGAAGACATGATATCAATTTAGAGTATTTTGTAAATCTACACTCTCAATACTACTACTGTAGGAGCACATTTGAGGCATGAAATGTGATAAACGTTTTTTGTAGCATGTCTTCTTCTGTGACTTTATCTCCACACAGCTTCAATTAGGAGCTGGTTTTAAATAATACAGAGTTGTTTCCACTTACTATTTTAAAATCTTGCAACCTCGGGTGCATCCAATCATATTGAGCTTTTGGGATAATCACAGTTTTTTGGTGGTCACATCTCCCATTCAACTCATTCCATAGAGTGAGGGAGTCCTTTACTATAAGATATTCACTTTTTAAATTCTCATGGAGAATTGTGATGCGAAGGAAAATCGGCGCTTTGCTTAATCTATGAAAATTAAGCGATTTCCTTCTTTGATGATAGCTCAATTCATTACATCGAGATATATCTTAGCATCAGATTGCAAGACTGAAATGAACAGCTTTGAAATGAGCCTTCGAGTACTTGCAAATTTAGTTTTGTGGGATTATAGCAATGATGTAGTTTGATAACAAAGATGTAATGGATCGGTTTTACAAATAGAAGTATAGATTTTGGTTTATAATCAAAACCAAATATAATTATAGATATGCGAAATCGAAATAACTTCAAGTTAGGGTTAGAAAATTACCTTGAGAGCAAGCTCGTACTGATAACGTGTTGTGAATAATATTATAAAATGCAAACTTTAATTTGAATATATTCTTATCTCTATATATGTATCAATTGAGAAAAATGAATAAGAGAATTGAAAAGGGAGACAAACTAAAAGAGAAATGAGAGTGCGAGTGAGATAGAGAGATAGATCTCGGGATGTGTTTCATACAAGAGGTAGGAAGCCCTTTTATAGGCTTTCCCATATAACTTCAGTACTCTTCTCTAAGGTGAGTAATGAAGGTAATTACAATACATGAATGTGCTCATTCACCATAACTTACAAAGTGAATGCATAGGTGATTATTTATGAGAAGTGATGCATGTCCTATAGATATGATCATTCACCCACATGAAGAAACATTTCATTTACAACAAAAATATTTATTTTATTATAATAAAAATATTTACAAAAATATTTGAATTAATTAATAAATATATATAAATATTTGTATTAATAAAAGCCTAAAATAATTATTTTTATGATCATAAATTTTTGTAAAATATTTACAAAAAGATTTGAATTAATAAATAAACATGCATAAACATTTTGTATAATTATATATTTTAAGGAAATATTAGATATTTAAAGAAATATCACTATAGTATTATAGGAATATTTAAAATTTTCAAAGTTTTTTAAAAAAAAAACACCTACCAATTATTTCTTAAAAAAACACTCCAAGTATGTTTTAAAGTAGGGATGAGCATGAAAGCCATTGTCGAATCGTGCCACTAAAAAGCGATCGTTAGTTTAGATTTATTATTTATATAACATTAAAAACCTAATCATCTATATGGTTGACAAATCTTCATTAACCATTTTCGATTAACTATATATTGTTTTGGTTAGCAAAAAATAAATAAATAAATTTACTATTTCTATAATCATATATGCAAAATTCAAATTATAATAATAACTATAAATATAATAAAAATGCCAAAAAAATACATCGAAATAATTGTAATCTATTAATTTGCAATCCCATGACACTTGGTGCATCTATAATACATCTAAATAATATATGAAATGCATGGAATTGGTCAACATTTAATTCTGGGTTTTACTAATCAACCATGTTTTAACAACTTCAATAGAAAAAACTACATCGAAAAAATCTCCAACCTATATGCTTTGGTTTGTGATATTAGACAGGTCTAAAAAGTGTCTTATATTATATATTGCTATATAGAAATTTGTTTTCATAACATACCTTGTATTTTATCATTTTAGTATTATATTAGTTTTGTTTCAATTTGTTAACTAAAACCATAGTTTTTATATTTTGTATATATCGAAATCGAAATCGAGATTTATATAAAACAAAGCAAAAACAAAAAAACAAACCCATTTGTTCAATTAACCTATTTTTCGATTCAATCTCAGTTCAATTTTTCGGTCGGTTCAATTTCTTTGGGTTTTTTTGCTCATCCATATTCTAAAGTTTCAAAAGCGTTTTTTAAATAGAAACATTTTTAAAAAGCACTGTCAAACTGGTCTAAGATAGGTTTTTGATATTCTTAGGATGGAGTGCTCTTATAAGGGTTGTTACCGTCTTTCGGTTCAAAGTTTGTCAAATAATTACGATATTGTGGATTCTTTATAGCTATAAATTATTTAATCATTTTTCCATCTTACTAGGGTTGAGCCCTAAAAATTCCTCATTCGCATCAAGTAATAACTGAGGAATTTGATGCCTTAGTTCATAACTCTACTTGGGCTCTTGTTCTCCCTAACCCCGTGTATAACATTGCTAGGTGCAAGAGTTAGATTCCTCGGTATCTTATTGAATAAAACCGGAGGAATCATCCAATAAGAGTTTCTATTTTTTTCAAATGAATGTCTGAGCAGTGATTGGAAAGTTGGTTATTTGAACCTTTCAATTCTTAGAGATAGTCTCAGGAAACTCACAGAAAAAAGTAGGCTAGATGAAAATAGGAGCAACTTAGACTAATAGAAGCAGTGATAATAGACAAATCTTTTCATCCACAATGTTAGGGATAATAAAATCACTCTTCGCGTAATCTTACAGGCGAGAATAATTATGAGCAAATATGAGAAGAAGCGGTGTAGAGTCTGGAAATATTTAAGAGATAATTATGGAAGCATATGTTGAAGAGATAATCATGGGAGCATAATATTTGAGAAGAGATATTTAATGGAATAAAATTTGGATTTTAAAGGGAATTTCAAACAAATTTAAGATCACTTTCTAAATCAAAGAGAATGTTGAAGGAGATCTTGAAGCGGCCCAGAATAAATATGAGACATAAGACGTTTTGAGAAGTGTCTCTCCATCTGTAATGGAGTTGAAGTTCAATTCAAGTGTCAAGGAGGGTTTCGTGGGGATTGAGTGTTATTCTATTATGGAGATTATGCTTATGTATACATGAGTTTTATGAGGAGGGGTGGATAGTTTATCCCAGGTGTTGTTATTAAGGGAATGAGGGGATCCTGTTCTAAGTTTCACTATGAGTAATAGGTGAAAGAAAGTGTTGAAAAAAGAGGGAGCTTTGTCTCATATAAGTCCAAATGTATTTGTAGCGCCCCCAGTGAGGTGTCAGATTGATAACAGATTAACATTTGAATATTCGTGGATGTCGGATGCTTGAGCACCACTCATGAAAATCAGTGAGTCTCCTTTATGCAAGGGAGCTCTGCACAGGTACATAGCCTGTTTGACCGTATCTAATGACCACACGGAGATTACATTAAAGTAAAATAATTGGCCACTTGGGCCCTCACCTCCAATACTGAGATATATCCCAACCAAATATATTACATAGTTGAAGTTTTAAATTACTCTTAATTCAACATATATTAAAATTTACAATTCTGTGTATTATACAAAATCAATGCAGCCACAATCGGCTCTTCATGTGACCTCACAGCGGCGTGATCCTCATGCACTCCTGTACGAAATGGTGATCCTGGACAAGGTGAAATGGGCTCGGTAGTGATAATTTCCTACGGGTTACTCCGCTTTAGTGCACATGTCATGGCAAACAATCACATTGAAGGCAATTTCATGAACTGCTCGAATGTCATTACCCGAGCCCGTGTCACCAGGAGTCCTCACGAAACTCCTCCACATACCTAAGCCCATATGCGAGTAAAAATATCCTGTTTTCACAACAAAAGCTTTTTGTTCTTAGCCCGAAAACTTCACTAAAGTTTGATAAAAATGTTGAATTTACCCTCGGTAGAATTCTTTGGATAACTCTCAGAAGCGGTCATGGTCCTCGTCAGAAGTAATCTATTGGGCGTCCTCCAAGCGATTATTCGGAAAATCTTCGTCGAAATTCCTTTACAAACATTTTCGTTTTTTTGTTTCACTTCATGTCATGCACTCACTCTTAACATTCTAGGGTGCCCCAGTGCATATGGAATGCATGATGCCAATTTCAAAACATTTATGCTAATATATTTACATGCATATATGTTAACATAATTAATCGACAAATGTGATATTAAATTCACATCAATAACACGAGGGTAAAACCACGCCATTTAATTAGTAAGCACAAGCAATTCATTTTTGAATGCGCTCGACATCGCAAAAATTAACCTGAAAATATTCACGTTACTATTCATGTGAACAGTTAAACCCTCGGGTGGCACTGTTCACAGCCACATAAAATAGGAATTTTCTCCACTCGGTTCAAAGCTTTTGAGACCGAATTTACGACTAAAACAAGCCTCAGAACATTCATAACCATTTACATGGCTCTTAGCGAATTAGCATAAGTAGAAAAGATCCCTACCTCTTGGAGTTGTCGGAACTCCACCGAATCAATGTCCACACGTAATACTTGTCGTAGAGCAACTTTACTTCTTGCTCCATGAAGAGCCCAGAAGCGGTCAGATTAGCGGAAATGCAGAGATAGGCATGCCTTCTCTCTTCAAAACTCAATCGCACCTCAACGCATCTCCTCTCGATACACTCACGTTTTGGTCTTTTAATTTGGAGAATATCCATATTCCGGGTTTGTATTATTCATTAAACTTTCATTTAATTTCATTCATGTCCCATTCTTCTAGATTTTTGACACTTGGCTATCCCCAGGCCGTCCATTTCCATCTCTCTCTCACTCATGCAACATGTGTCATGAGATTACGTGTAATAGGTGACTTTGTCTATCAGCGTGTCTCCTCCGGGCAGTTTCGCGGCTTAGATGCTCCATGCCTGCGGCGGTAAGGAGTCGAGCATCTCGGGTCGAGAAGAAATTCGACATGATAGCTAGATTCCTTTGATCTGATTCCAACGGTGAAATCATTTCATCATCAGAGATCTAGAAAATTTGGGTTTTACGAAATGACCATTTTACCCTTTTTAGAAGATTAAGATTTTCTCGGATCTTATTAACCTAATTCGATATAGTGAAATCCCTTTATGCAGGCATAGCTGTGACGTGGCTTGGACAAATAGAGTAAACGAATTTTGTGTGCTTTCCACGCGTTCCTTTGATCATTTTTATGGAAGTCACTATTGCTCTTAAAGTACTCATATTTGATAGATGATCCATAACATGGTCGAACATATCTTGTGACAACGGTTAGAAGATCTTTTTAACAAACTCATATTTGACAGATGATCCATAATTTGGTCGCATATTTTATGCCAATTGTCAGAAGATCTTCCTTAACAAATGGTTGCATTTCGGACAACTTATGCGATTAATCAAATATTAAGTGTATGTAATTGATTATATAATAGCAGCTCAGCTCATAAACCCATTTGTTCAAATGTTCCTAATAAGTGGAACCACTAATGACTTCTTCGATATAATATAAAAGCTTGACTTGTTGCCAAAGAATTTCATTGAAGACTTGAAATTGGTTTAATTCTTATGCACTTTCAATTGTATGGTTAAATAAGAAATAGTTTGATTTCTTCTTCACTTGGTTTCTTGGGATTGAAGGATGTGTACATTAAAGTAAAACTGGTATCTAATATCGCCCAGAAACCCATCAGGGAACATGATTGTCAGTTACATCTCAAGCTCAAAGGTTAGAAGTGTGAAACTTGATATAAAACCTTCCCTTTCTTATGGCGAATTGAAAATTAATTATCAAAGCATGTTAAGTAATCACGTAGCTTTCTATATCACCAATTCTCATATCAAATTCCATAACAAATTCTTTAACTCTCAACATTCATTGTATAAATTAACATAAATGACCCAAAAAACAAATATTTATATCAACCTAACCAATGATAGGCTCAAAATGTGTTATATAAAATGTATTATTGCTTATATGTGCAGTGCACATGTGGCATAGAAAGTAATATAGTGTGTGAAAGTAGAGTATTGTTCCCACGGGGTGAGTTACTAAGTATTGAAATTAGAATAGTCCCAGCTTTATTTAGATAAATACAAAAGGTGAAAAGTTGAAATAGAAAACAAACTAAGCTAAAGTCTCTAACACGCAAGGAAAAGTAATTACAAGAAAGCTGGGTTTTGGAAGTTCATCTAACAAATTCATGTGGTGAGATTCAAAATTGTCTCATTGATGCCTAAATCATATATTAATGACGGATTTCATCTAAGTACATGTTATTCTTTCTCAAGCAATAACAATCAACCCTTGGAAAATGTTTTAATGTATCTACCTCGAACCATCCCTAGCAGGGATCATTAAGCGTCTACTAGAAACCCGATAAAGCGCATGTAACTTGCACAAATATCTCTATTACATGGTGAAACATGACATTCCATTCATGAATTACAACCTAATTATTGTTTCTCAACCTCAAATTAGGTTACTAATCATGTAGTAATGAACGGTGAGCATCGACATTAGGAATTGAATAGAACATTCAATTCTGAAAATCGAGCATGAAGATTATAAATAAAAGAAGCTAAACACCATAGTACATTGTTTAGACTACATCGAAACCTAAGAATGTTGGTTCATAGAAATGAGAAGTACAACCAAGAAGAAGAACACAAAGGAAGAAATAGCTATATGGAAGATGAAATGTTCAATCCCTGTGAATCTTCCTCTTCTTCTTGATATTCTTCCCTTCCTCGAAAGAGCTTTGTAGTAGGTTTGGAAACTAGGGGCTTCCCTCTTTGCACCTAAGAGAAACCCCCTCTTTGGCTCCACGAACTCCCTCTTCGTGCCACTAATTTCCCTTTGTGCTTGACTAAGGGAATGCAGAAAATGGGTTTTATCACATTTGAGCCTCGACATCCACGCTATAGTGTGGGGAATCTAGCGCTGCAGCATGGCAAAAAATGAGTAAGCTCTTTGGAATGAGTCGAAACAAGCCACGCCATGGCTTGATAATCATTGCTTAACATGAGCATGCGCTCTAGCGTGAGTGGCTCAAGCCTCAACACGAGTTACTCACGCTTCGGTCAAAACTTCCTACTTTGGCATCCTTCACTTCTTCCTTCATAACTTCTTCATTCGGACTCTGAGTCACGAGATCTAAGTATCTATGAAAAGTCCTCAGAGTTTAGAATTTGCCAGTACGATGAGAGCATGAAGGGACATAACCTGGTTAAATGATCATATGTTTTACTTGTTGCATGATGACTTTATCAAATTTTCTTCAATTTATTTCATTTCCTCTCAATGGTTATTTAATCACAAAATTGAGGAAATGAGCATTAGGACACTTATTTATATCATAAAGAACATTAAAATCTAAGCAAAACATGAGGATAAAATGAGTATTTAAGATACTCATCACCAACTCTGAAAACAAATAATCCGAATGAACATAGACTTATAAACTAACCAAGGTCCATAACGGATTCCAAAATCAAATTCCGAATAATGATATGATTCCTAACCTAACCAATCTCTTTTTGCCGAATTAAATGTACTTGAAAAGATGTCAACGAATGAGAGTGAGCTTAAAGCTTAATAAGAAATACTAATATAGTTTCATGGATAAAAATATTTTCAATTATTTAACAAATAGGAGATGGTTTTCATCAAAACTTTTGATTAAAAAATAAGCTAGAACATTCAAAATTTTCCTTCAAAACATTCTTAAATCCATATCAAATGTGATCAAAACAATTTCATATCAAATTTTGGTTCAAACATTTTCATATAAAAGTCCATAATCAAATATCAAATGATGGCCAATCATGTCGGACTTTCAAATTGGTAGCTAGCCGCAAATTGTTCCTTTTATGGTGGACGGAACCAAACACTATTAGTATTAGTAACCTCTAACCGAAATCCCTAGAGGTTGGGGTTCAAATCGATGCATTAACGCTGAAAAGAATGTAAAGGTCATTATTATTAAGTTAATGAGTGAATAGTGTCATTATTATTAAGTTGACAAATTCGAACTATCAGAGTCAAATATTTCATTCAAAAATTCAAATCGTGAAACATTTTATCTCCACCATTTTATTTCATATGAAAAACAAATACAAAAATCTTTCGTGTAAATCACTATTTGATCGATGGGCAGTCAAAGAATAGAACAAATCAAACTTGCCTAAGATTCAATTCACATAAAGTAAATAAATATATTTTGAAAAACTATATAGATTATCTTTATCTTTGAAAACATATAAAATATTTTTTTGCAAAAGCTATATATATATTTTTGCAAAAGCTATAAAAAAATCAAATCAAAACAATCTCGAATAAATATTTCACCTAGCATATGTAGAATGAAATTTATCATCATTCAATTATTAAATGCAAAATTATAGGTTTGAGAATCCTAACAATGCATAATGTCAATATTATTAATCCTAATAATATTTAAACATTCTAACTATTAATAATTTAATTAATGAGTTTCAAAGCATTTATAAAAGTCACTTTCAAATATGATTTCAAATATTTATTTATTTTATATTCTTAATTAGACTGCCTAATGTACCAAAAATAATTATTATAGTGTATTTATATCAAATTATTCTGATATTTATCTTAATCACAATATTATCTAAATAAATTCTCAGATCCATAGATAATATCTACTTGCCAAAATATATCATCAATTACTTATCAAATACATATATTTATAAAACTTTAGCTTCTCATGTTTGTTTATTATTATTCTCTAATAATAATTTATCATCAAATCTTCTGTAATTTTTTAAAATAATTGGAATGTCTAGATTTTTGTTTCGATATCAATGATTGCTAAACTTTAAGTTTTAGGCTGACTGATGAGAACTTTATCTGCTCATTCTTTTAATATTAAATGATATTAACCATGACAATATGTTCAATTTGACTTTTCTTCAAATGTCGATTTTTCTTTCTCAAATTCTCTAACAAAAAATCATAACAATATTCGATTTGACTTTTAGAACACTTGTCACATACCCACGGTTCATTTCTATAATTCTCACTTCTTTTTTTGTATTGATTCACAATCTCAAAGTATACGGTCCCATAATATATTTATTTATTTTCTTATTTTATTTTTTCTATACTCTCATAGGACGACGGAGGTCCCTTACTACTTTTTTTTTTGTTTTTTTCACAAACTCAAAGCATATGATCCATCACCTTTATTTTATTTTTCTTATTATTTTCAAACGATTCGAGTCGACACCACCAACTAGTATTTTATTTTATTTTTAAAGAAAGAGTGAAATGTCCATCCCCGATTTGTAGGGAGTTGATATGAAATTAAAGAAAATTAAAAGAATCTATACAGGAATAATTACGAAAATAAATAAAAGAAAAAGATGCTACATTTAATTGTGCACAACCTTAAATCGACATCCTAGGTTTTTCGAGATTCTACGAATAAAGAAAACCACTCATACGAGAAGAACAAAAATAATAATTTTTTTCAATTCACTATAGTATTAAGATCTAAAATTTTACCTCTTAGCTTTTCTTCAAACCCTAACTATGGGTTCTCTTATCGAAGAAATTCACCTTGAGATAAAACGACGGATCCAATGAATAATCAAAAATATTTTTATTATTTTTTTTCTATTTATACAAAGAGTTTCATAAGATAATTACCCTTATGCCCTTTTTAAATTTTTAAAAGAATAACTTTTTTTCTATCCCTTTGAAAATTAGAGGTGCTACAAATAAACCTCTAATAGATTGTATTTATGCCAATGTTTGTATCATCATTGAGCATTAACACATCAAGTTTAAGCTTCAATTAGAACATCATCAAGCATAATAAAGAGCACAATCGCCAAACTTGATGTCAAAATTCCCTTGACATTTCTTTACGTGTCCTTTGGCCACCCATCATTAAAAAAGTAACAATTAGGCTAGAAAACTTTGAAAGCACGCATAGAGTATTTGTGGGGTTTTAATAGGCTTTTTTGGTGGGCGTTTATGGGTTTAATAGCGGGTGTATGGGCGGGCTACGGAAGTAAGCGTTAGTGTCTTGGGGATCAAGTTGAAGTGCAAATTGGGGTATCATTACAAAACTTAAGGGCGTTTATGCGCTTTATCCTTATAAAAGGGATCAAGAACTAATCGATCCTGTAGGTTACGGTGTGGAGTGGTATTTAACTTAGGAAGTTTTCCCGATCACGATACTTTTAGGTTAGAAGCTTTTATTAAGTTTCAAAATCCTGCTCATTAAATCTTTAAACTTTGAGAAATGAGTGCATGTGAGAAATAGCCTCTTGGAAAATGGCCTCTTGTGCTTTAAAAGAGATGGTGCTGAAGTGGCTTATCGAGTAAAGTCGTCCTTGTGGGCGTCTGAATTTTAGGGATGAGCAATGGTCGATCCATCGATTCTACAAGATATTGTCAGGCAGTGCAAGAGCAGAAATGTTATAAATGTCGAATCGATGTTTGAGTTAAAGCTCTCTTGTGGACTTGAGTCACTGTCAATTATCTTACTCTTCTATCCCCGAATACTCATTCCCTCTCCGTCTCTTTTTCTAACATCTTCATCTTCAATTTTTTCTTAACATGTACATTGTATTTTCTTTACAAAAATTGACAAAAAAAGAGCACTAATGGATTTCTTGACTTTAAAAGCATAGCCTCTTTGAATGTGTGGAGGGTTTTGAGCCAAGCCACACAAAAAGCCAATCTCAATACCTCCAAACCCAATAATCTTGCTGCAAAAGTCTCTCATAACCCTCCTTTGTTCTCTTTTAGTCACTTCTTTATTTATTTAATTATAGTTCCATTTAAATTATTTATTTGTCTGCTATTCTTTTTGGTTTTTCTTCTTCCCTCTGTTTTCTTCTTAAGTAAATCCTACAACCTCATTCTTCATTGACAATATAGTACTAAATGCTTATCATTACTTTCCCGTGTTGAAACCGTATCTTCACAAAGCCTCTTTGAAAAAAATATTTTTTCTTAAGTTATCTCATATTAAAAATAAAACAAATGATGCTTATTATACACATAATTATCGTGAATTTATATATCAGTCATCTCTGATCTTCATCTGTATAAATGTTTAAAATCAAATAATTTGCTCAGCAAGACTTAATCTTTAAGAGCCTACAAATAGTAACATGTAAAAAATTATAAAGTAAAAAAATCCAAATAATTCTTAAATTGAGAATGGATAATATCTAAAAATATATGGTTAAAAAACCTCAAATTATCCCAAATTTATAAATTTCTATTATTTTTTTTGAAGAATAATTTATTTTGGACAAACAACATTGCCGTTTATACATTTGCATGGTCTATAAAGTAAAAGAGATTCCTTTTACTAAAAAATAATAGTATTTTTGTTAAAAAGTGAAAGCAGGATAATTAGATTTTGATAAATCATTTTTACAATAAAATAGTAAAAATATTTTTATTTTTATATTCAATTTATATTATATCATAATAATATATTTTTATAAATTTATCACACGAATACTTGATTCACGAAAGACCCTATACACATTTGAGCTATTTGCCACTATAGTGGAAATCTTATTAATTAAGATCATTTTTTTAAAATGAAAAATTAATCAAAATTAGATTTTCAAAATTCAATTTTAATTTTATTTATTTATTTTATTATCTATTCGCCAGAATAATACATTTATGGTATTTCAAAGTAGTGAATTGTGTTCTAAAGTAAATCATTTTTGTCTTCAAAAAAATATCCTTTTTTATTAAAAAAACAAAAAAACAAATCCTTTTTTGCCTATTTAACGGTCGCCTTTACTATTTGAGCTGAATATAAAATTATTGTGTATTATTATTATATTATGATATAGCTGACATGGAGGAACTAAAATCCATGTGGATATGCTCTGAACTCTAGAATGGTGACAAATCCGGCGTCTGTCAACTTTGTTGAACAGGGGCTACCGCAATAATCATTAAAGGACTTCCAGCAAAGCGACGTTTGCTATTCAAGTCCCACAACAGAATGGAGTATTTTGTTGCAGCCAAGGGAGATCTCTCTCCCAACATGGAGATTTACAGGAGTTTTCCGATACCCACTTCATTTTTGAGCTTTGTTTTGGTTTCTAGGTTTGTTTGCTGCTGTCGATGATGGGTTGGAGGTACAAAGCTGGAGTTGGGCTTGATTGGAACTATTGTCTTCATATGGGTCCTTCTGCAGAAGATTACTCAGGTTTAGGGTTTTTATATGTATATATATATTTCTGCTGGTTTGTTTTTGTGGGATTGATGGACCGCAAAAATGATGAATTTGATTAGGGGAAGGGCTTTTGGAGCTCGAGAAAATTGTGGGTTTGGTTGGGAACTGGAAGCATAATGAATCTCTGCTCAGGACATTGAAATTTCTTGCGGTTATTCTCTTCTTAAAGTTTTCATGGATTTTCATTTTCCTCTCCTTTTTCTTTTTCTTTTATTTTCTTTTATTTTTTGGTAATAGCGATAGATATGCCTCTTTTAATCTCTTTCTCTGAATTAGGTATTCTATTGTGATGGTTTGTTAGGGTTCTATGCTATAATAATAAATTTGCATGTCTCTGTGTTATGAAGTTAGGGTTGGTCCTTGGATTTGTCTGTATTCTGTTTGTGTGTATTGAAGCAGTTAAAAACAAGGAGGATGGGTCCTATACCTTTCTTTTTCTAGATTGTGTTTTTGTCTTCAATCCACATTCCTAACACTTTCAAAATCGGACTAGCTATATCTCACTAATTTACTCCTACAAGTAGCATTTGAATCTTCATAATTTAGCTTCCTTCAGTTTTGAACTGTTTGAATTCTCTAGTTTAATGTGATTCTCATTTTTATGGGTCCTATTATTAGGTTCTGTATGGTTGCAAGTCTTTTTAGTTTATTAATTTTGCATATTGTGGCTGGAAAGTCTGAAAATGCTTAAACTGAGGGCTTTGAAGAACTGGGAGTGATAGGGCAGAGTCATTAGAAAAGTTTTGTAGGAAAAATGATTTAAAGTAGAGAATGAAGCCTCCTTAAATGTGTAGCATGCCAATTTAGAGGATGGTGTCAGTAGTATAGTCATCTCTGCTATATAACCATCTGTTATTTTATTTTAACGACATCAAATCATCTTTTTCTTATTATAAGTATTCTCGTTCTTTCTACTTTTTTGGTATAGAAGCTTTAGGTCGTAGTTTTAAACTTCAATGTAATGAATAATATATTTATGATTATTAAGGTCTTAATATTTAAACTTGCTCTACTGATGTGTTGCAGAGAATCTTCTCAGAGTATAAACAGCCATTTGCACTTACTTATCTCAGGGTGTCACTTATGGCGGTATATCTACCTAGTGCAATTCTTAAAGACTGGATTTGCAGCAGACTGGACATAAGACTAATTTAAGAACCTTTGGAATGGCAGCACCATTGTGAAATCTTCCAGCTGGTTTAGATATTCCTCTTAGAATAAATGAAATACACTCTAGTTCAGAAAACAGATACACAGAAGCGGTTTTAGATACAGACATGGACCTTAGTGAGAATGAAGATGGTTGGTTGATCATTACAAGCATGGCAGATGACGTTCACTTACGTGAAAAGAGCCGTGAACTCAGCTCATGGGAAATTGCCAAGTGTGGTTTTTATCTTGCTCCTATATGGTTTATAACAGAGGTAAGGATCTTAAATCTTTGTTCTTATGGTCTTTGGCACCTGTGGAGAGGTTTGCGGAATCTAGGAAATAGCAGTGCATGCAATGCAAGCTTGTATGAAGGAATGTTTTGATATGTTTTTCCTGTTCATTCAGGGGACTAGGCAAAAGTCCTTGATCACTTTTGGTTCAATTCTCTATCTCTATCCATGAAACCTTCTTTAGTGGCAGGGGTAGAATCAGTCTATCCAGTACCAAGAGGAGGATGTGTCAGTGATACCCCTAAAGTGTTTAAAAAATAAATAAAGAAAAAGGAAGGGATATCCATGAAAGCTGAAAATATTTCAACTTGTAATTATAATCCATTTCACTTGTCCAATTCTGAATCCTACCATATCCCAATGTTGATGATGTTGAATATTTCCCAAGGAAACTCTAAAGCCTAGGGAAGACTGGCTGTATGTGGAAAGCATTGTGACATTTGGATGTATATATGTTTGTGTGGTTAAAAAAATTCCGAGTTTGTCGAGTATGTGATAGAAGGGCTTTTTATAAATAAAAATTACATCATTGGTTTCATTTTTGATAATGAACTGGGGTGTAACTATAGTTGACTGTGAGATATTAGACTGGTATCAATAATAAGCCAAATAGTGATTTTAGCTAGGAATACTTTTAGCTACGTTTGCTTGAAACCATGCTTGGTAATCATGGGCATTTATTGAAAAGCCCAGGTAACTATTTCAACCTGAAAAAACCAGGGCAACTATTTATTTAGAAATCATACATAAAAGCATAGTATGGAAGTGCCACGTATTTTAGGACAAGGTATTATTTAACAATAATTTGAAATATAGGTTCCTAGTGTCCCAGTCTTGGTTCCATAACGATTTGAAATATCTTGTTACAACTTCTCTAAAATTCTGCTGACCTGTCCTTCCAACATTGCTATGGGAATCAACATAGCCTGTATGTTTTAGATGATTAAAATATTACTTACTCAGACAATTTTTGTAGACTAATATTATCACATGTTTCTTTTTTATTTCATCATTTTCATTTTTCTTAAAGAAAATCCTTCCATGACATGTGATCTCCTCAAGGTTGGCACTAAGTTGCAATATATGTAGTGGTAAAACTCGTGACTTGTTATTGGTTTGAGATTACACCATCAACAGATTCTCCTCATTCTTTATCTTTGATTTCAGCGGCTTTCCATGTCCTTTCCATAGTTACATACATGCATATTCATTATTATTCCTATGATGTGATAGTGCTTATCAAACTCTGCCAACATGAAATATGAGTGTTGTTTCGACATATGTGGCGTCACATCGGGATTCTATTTCTGCTTCTTTTAGATATTAAGTGGGACAGATATAAATATAGTTGATGGATTTTATTAACATGGGTTGCCGTGACAGTTGTTGAACGATGGTGATTGGGCCTTTCTGATCATTCAAATAGAATTTCTTGATTCTGGTATCAGGTTTTTTTTTTTTATTAAGTTTATGCCCTCTTTAGACATCATCTCATCGCACCACCCTTTGTTGAATCATCACATCCACTCCCAAGCACCCATCTGTAAAAATACACGCAAGTTTATGTAAAAATTGACATATATTGACCTTAAACTTCATTTTAAAGGTGTTAAAATCTAGTAGGTTCACATACTTCTTGTATAGTTTCATAACATATATTTTTCCAACTCATTTATATCAAAACCATTTTACCTTTGATATTAATAAATGCGTAATGGATGATTATGTAGAGTGCAATTTTTGTATCATAAAATATATTACTAATTTATTCAATCACTATATTAATAAAATTTAAAATTTTCATTTTTGTAAGCACTTGTTGTAGAGAGTTTTGTCTCTTTGTTTACTTTTTGCCTTTGAAGGATGGAAATCTCTTCCTTTATGCCTTTTGTTTTCTTATTAATATAATAAAAATTGTTCATTAAACAAAATTGACTTTACTCTCTCATGCATTTAAAAAAATTTGATGATTTTTTTATAGTAGGGGACAACTTGGTTGTGTAAGACCCCTATCAATTAGATCTTTGAGCAATTGCCTGATACTTTTGATATTAGTATTGGAGTTTAGTAATATTTTCAACCCGAGTTCAATTATGAAGGCCAATTGAATTCATTAAAACATTATTGTCTTAGTCACCTCTTTGTCTTGAGTCCTCAAAGAACTAGTTTATTTTGAAGCTCTATTTGTGTCTATGCTATTTACCTTCTCATCTCATTTTGACTCTTACCTTACTAATAAAAATCGAAACTCCACTCTTGGAACATATCAGATTCATGTACTAGGCCACTAGGAAATATTTACACAAATGTTTAGGTTCTTGTACCAATAATTTTGTATGAACATTATTGTTATTATGTTTTCTTATGGACTATTTCTAAAATATACATGACTACATCAGCAAACATAAATTTGATGTCACTTCCATTTTTGAACAATTCATAACTAATTTCTTTTGGAACTAACCATACAAACAATGTATCTAGATGGTGGTAGAGAGTATCAAAGTTTTTATCATGTCTTCTCCTACTTTACTACAAATCTTAAGTCACCACCTCAAAGACCCCTTTTTGGCATAGCTGGACGTAAATATTGTCAAGTAGTTGAAATCGAACTTACCTTTCTCCATCATGCGTCAATGCCGCTTCGTTTTTAGACTTCTCCATTCTCACAACAACCTGTCTTATTATTATTTTTTTTGATAAGCAACAACCCGTCTTATTAATAGGATGCCAACTCCAGTTCTGGTTCACCAGTTTTTAGCTATTGTAGATTTACTCAATTCCTTTTTGCCCATTTTGTTTGTTCTCTAAATATTTGAGAATGTTTGAAATACTTACATGGTATTTTGTTAATACTTGAATATAAATTTACTTCCATCTGCAGCTTTATTAGAACGTATTTTGTTGGTTTCCCCCCCTCTTTTTATGACCTGTCATGCTCTTCACAGGAGCAGAAAGCACTCCATCATAGGAGACATTTTTGGTCTTCTGTCAGCTGTATCTTATGGCTTATTTACAGGTATGAGCTAGGAGAGCCTAACTTGAGGTCTGATGATATTAAATTTGAATTAGATACTTGAATGGATCAAGTTCAATTTCATTTATTTTTTCTTCCAATATCAGACCTGCTTCATTTTGAATTATCGGTCTTCTTGGTGTAGTGTTGCTCAAGAGATCTGCTGGGTCAGAAGGAGACAAGGTTGATGTGCAGAAGTTCTTTGGTTATATTGGTCTCTTTACTCTTCTTGGCTTTTGGTGGCTTGGTAAGATGATGGCAAATGTTATAACATTTTCCTTGTTATTTGCTAATCTGTATTTCTCAGGGAGAAATTCTTTGAATTGGAATAATAGGAATTCAGTTGATTGTCATGGATTTTCAGGCAAGAAATCTTATCTTGCCCCAGTCCTGATGTGTTTTCACCATTCTCAAAGGTGGGGCAATTCTTCCATTGATTTCCTCTCTGAGGATCTTATCGTATGTTTTGAGCAGGACAACAGATGAGGACTTCAGTCAGGATGCGTTGTCTCTGGCAGTAGTGGATCTAGCATAGGACATAGGGCGCTAAAGGCTCCCATTGAACTAAATCAAGATGAGAGCTGGGTTTTGAGCCCACTCGCTCTTGTGAAGAAGAAAAACACACTAACCTAACCACAAGGCCAGTTTTGTTTTTAGGTCATTTCTGCCCCCCCGGGCTAAATCTCTTGTACTTTGCACATATGCCATCCACACACCATTGCCCCCACCCCGGGCCTTCACTTGCTGGCTCAGCCACTGGTATCCATGGTTGGTACTTATCTGCTTTTGGCTGCTTCTGCCTTTTGCCTACATGTTGTGGGTGGAGATATTCTCTCTAATACATTATATCTCACTGTGTCTGCATTTTGTTCTTTACATAAAAGCACTTGCCCCATTCTACACTCAAAGCTTATGAAGTAGCCATCCTATCCTTTTCTTTTTCTAGAGTAGCATCTTTTTTACAGCAACATTGTCTTGTGCCATGCAGCATGGCCACTCAGCATAATGGGGATTGAACCCGGGCTAGTTACCACATTCAGCATCCATTGGAAGTCGTACTGCTAAATGGCCGTGAGCGGTGTTCTTTCAGACTATTTTGGTATGTAGAACAGCTTGACTTCATATACTTCAATTTTCATGCCTTCTTCTCCAAAAATTCTTCAGCAACATGAACAACTTGATGAAACAGGGCCCTTTCTGTGGTCTGGACTACCCCATTAGTCGCAACACTGGGGATGTCATTGGCGATACCACTCGCAATGATAGCTGACGCATAGTGAGTCCATGGCGGCGGTTCAAGCAATCTCAGCTGCATGGATGCATTGGTGTGCTCTTATTTCTTTATTATTTTGGATGAAATTTTCCCCTCCTTTGGGGACTTCTCCTTAACCAGTTGCAATTTGATTTTAGGTTTTTGCCGGATTTGTGATAGCCAACCTTTCAGATAAGTTTTCACCAAAAGCAGAAAGCTTGTGTTCTGACTGAACACATCAAAAAATTAGTCTACGCTGAAATAAAAGTGATGTTTGTATTTGTATAAATTCAGAATCATGGGAAATGTTGAACCCCTCTCCACACTTGTATGAGTATATCACTATATTAACTCAGAAAGTATGGAATATGAATAGTGTTTGTGTACATAAAGCAAGGTTGATGAATAATAGCATTTCTGTTGAACCAGAAGGAATAATTTAAGAGCTTTGGAATAGAGAATTACTTCTAGTATACTGTTAAGTCAGGGATTTTTACGTCGTAACTCATTCCTTAGCCAGCCAAACTGAGGATTTTTCAGTTAAAGCAGTTTTAGGGGTTGCTGGATCAGTCTTCTGCAGTTGCATTCCCCTTTCGGTCTATTTGGGTCCTATGTTCCCTATTAAGGTTGTGCTTTTGTCTCTTGAGGTAGAGGAAGATTCTTAGCAAACAGTTGTTTCCTTTGTAAGGATGAGGAGAAAACTGTGGAGCATCTGTTAGTGCACTGCCAGAGAGTAAGGATGTTTGGGGGTGGTTTGGCCATTTTGGTGCTCTTGTCTACGCCATACCCTTATTTCTTGGCAAGGTGCTCTGGTGGGAAAGAAGCCTAAGAGTGTGAGGCAGCTCCTCTTTACCTTTTCTGGATCATTTGGCGTGGCGTGAAAAGAATAGGATTAGTTTTATTACAAAATTTCTATGCTAAAGGATAAAAGACAACATATCAGCAACTTATGTGATCTTGGTCTAATATGTATAGTGTTGATAGAAATAGATATTTTGCTGGATTTTTTTTTTACTTAATTGGGTTGTAGATGAGGAGTCCAGTTGTTTTGGGAGCTGGTGGGTTGTCCTTTATTTTTATGTTCCCTACTTCCCTTTGCTTTGTTTGTTTTCTGATTTGTTTTGTGGTTAATATGTTCCTTTTTACTTTACTCATAAAATAGTAGATCAGAATGAAATTTCATTTGCTAAGATTGATTTAGTTTTATTTTATTTATTTTTTGAAAATGGTTATTCTCATTTGAGATGATGTTATAATATTTTTCTGGATTTCTCATGGTATTTTATGTCTATATTTAGTGAGGGGTAATGGAAAATTCAAGGGAAGATGTAAGGGTAAGGAAATAAGAAGAAAATAGAAGAAAATAAAAAATAAAGAAAAATAAAAATAGTGTTAAATCTATCATGTTATTTTTATTTATTAATTCAAATTAATTTTATTTATTTTAACTTATAAAAATTAAGATTAGGGTTTTGTTTGATTGAGCTAATTGGAGGAGTAATTAGAAGTTGATACCCTCAACTCTTGTAAGGATAATTTTAGAATATGTAAGTTTTGAAGTAATTTTATTAATACTTTATTTTTTTTAGATTTTTCATTAGACAATCAAATATAAGATTTTTTTTAAAGTTTATTGCTTTCATTAGTATTTTTCAAAAATCAAATGCAACTTAGAGGTTCCCTTATTTTTCAAATAAAATAAGATAAAAATAAAGATAAAATTTTTCACTTTCTTACTCTTTTTAATTCAATTCTTTAAAATGAAAATAAAAGCCAAGATGTTTTCCAATTTGAATTTTCATTATTTTATGAAAGCAATGACAGAAAAGAGATAATGTTTTAATTTTTTATAATTGTTTTTTTAATTTTGATTATTTTTAACTTAATTTTTTAATGATGTTTTAATAAATCATCAATTAAACTCTAATGCTAAAGTCCTTGAATTATTGAAAGGTAAGCTATTAATAACTAATGATGATGAGGTAACTAATATTAAATGTTTTTTTTTTTATATCTATTCACTTAAAAAAAAAAAAAATTAAACGTCTACAAACTTGACATTAAGATATTTATAGTATTTTCTCATAAAACTTATAGAAAAGATGATTGAGGTATTTCCTATCTTGAATAATGGTAAATGAAGGCGAATTTAATTGTGTTTGTGATAGAGTTTCTTATATTTGTAGCGCTGCTTGTTTGAGTGCATAGGACATGTCATGAATTGACCAAAAAAAAAAAGAAGATAATATTGTAGTATTTATTCTTGTATTAATTACCTTCTTATTTGGAAACTAAAATGAAATAAGTGATTTTATCAAAGTGAAGATCCGAACGAAACCCAACCCGGGAAGGGATGATTCAAAGGTCGAATAGTCGGAAACAAAACCTAGAATATGCGTATTCAGGACCAAAGGTTGAAAAGACTGAAAGAATGGAGAAAGGGAAGAGGGGGTGATGGGGTGAGATGGGCTGTTGATTTCACTGACTAATTCCACAGCTCCTTCTTCTCAGAGACATTCCCGATCCTCTAGTTTCTCCGCGCATCTGTCGATCAGGTTTCTTCTTCTGTTGTTTTTTTTTTTTGAAGTTGTAGTTTTTGTATGTTTATTCATCTGGTTGATTTGTTTTCAGGATGATTCAACACTGAGTCGGCAAAAGAAGGATGCTGAAGCTAATTGGAAATCTCAGGTGATTTTAGTTTGACCAAGCTTCTTGTCGCCTTGATCTATTTTGTTGTATCTGTGCTCGTGGGTTTTTTCGTTTTGAATCCTTGGATATCGTTTTTTAATTACTCTGCTCAAAATACGGATTATGAGTCATATTTCCCGTCAAATCATTATCAAGTTGTTTTAAGGCGTTTATTTTATTGTATAGTTTTTCCTTGCTCTTTCCAGATTTGTGTCAGATTCAATTGGGTGGTTATCTGATTCAAATTTGGTTGATTTTTTTTACCATCTGCAAAATAATGGAACGGACCTTTTGAGCTATAAATAGGTAATTTATTCAAAATTTTGTTAATTGATGAAATATAAAGTGGGTTAACTATATAAATTTGTTTATATTTGAAATTGGGTTAGATTCTTTGTGATCAAAGATGGCAGAGTTAATTCTGTTAAGAATCAGTTAGCTCAATATGCACAATTTATCATATTCAGCAAATTGGTTCGATGGTTAATGGTGGGAAGAGTTGGTAAATTTGAGGTTTGTGATGACAGGAGAAATGCAGATTCAGTAAGGTTTGTAACAGTTTAGAAAAGACAACATTTTGTGATAATGGATTTAAATCGGCTGTGTACGATACTTTGATACTGCTGAATCTGACTGGGACAAGGTTAGCAATACTGTGTCATCTGGCTGAGTTTATTTGTAAATACACTGCCTGGTTATATCATTTGTGATGGGAGAGTGGACTTTATAAGTTGGCCATAGATTCCAATTATCACGTTACTAATACTCCCATATTCCATCTCCCTCATTTTTCATTTGGGATTTAGTTTTATTGTGAAGCAGTTGTTCCTACTTAAATGATTAAATGTAGATCTATCTAATGCATAATCTCTATGTTTAGAGTAGAAAGCTTGGGAAGTGGCACAAGCCCTTTCAGAATTTGCTTATGATGGGCTTCATGATGTGGATGGCTGGAGATGCAGTTACCTGTTTAGCATTGGTATCACATTTCAGCTCTTTGGCAGCCATAAGTGCTCTTCAAGGGGTTGGAAAGGTATGCTGGGACACTGAAGTTGATTTCTTTTAGTCCATGGAAATTGTGATTTAACAGGTCAATCTCAGCCCTGTGCTATTGATAAGACCAGTGAAAATGGGAGACAACTGATTAAACCCTTTGGATCAGCTATTTCAATTGATTTCATAATAACCAATTTAGTTACTTTTTTAGATGAAGTGTGTATTAAAATGTAGCATCCATTGGAATCATAGTGGTGCCTTTTTTTTATGAGAAAAAAAATACATATAAAAGATGCCAATCAAGGAGTGGGGGGGTGCACCCCAAGTATTTTAGTGGTACCTTTTTGTGGCATGGAATATTGTAATCCATTATTATTACTTGCTTGTTGCATGACTATGGACTTATTAGAAGGCCGGGAAAACTCTTTTCTTAAACTGAATTTGCTTCAACTAGATGCTAAGCTTGAGTTTGGTCATGTTTTATTTAAAATATTTTATGTCTCAAGCTCATGTTAATAAACAACCGATGGACTAAAATTTGGAAATTTGTTTCTTCTAGTGCAACCTTTAAGCTGATAGTCTGGTGAGATAGATTGTCTGGTTTCTATAAAATTGCTACTAATTTTATTCTCATCCTTTCCATATATATTATATTTAATAGTGGATCTTGAAATTCGGTAATAGTAGGATATTAAGGTTATACAACTTTGCTACATTTGTAAATATCCCACTCTTACAGCAATAAGCGATTATTATTAGTCATTGTCCCTACGTGTTGGCTTCTATGATCTTATTGTTTTTCATATAATACTTGAGCAATGCATATTGGTAGACATCAACCCCAAGAGACTGTCGATTCACCTTGCTAGTGATTCTGGTTTGAAAGCTCCACAGCTATCATAATGTCCCTAGTAAACTTCCTTATCAACATTCCGGGATAGTTTTTTCAGAATTTGGTTTGCTAGTTTGATTGCCTTTTCTTACAGAAAACTATCACCTTTTTATTATTTATTTTTTAAAGGTTATTCATTTCAAATCCAACTTCTTCTTTTTTTCATGGATAAAAGAAAAGTATAGTAAACCATCAAAAAAAGCTCTCTTTATCTCTTTATAATATTTGCTTTTTACTGATAAAAAAATAAGTAAACCATCAAAAGAACAGCAGGAACCCAAAGTATACAAGAGATATACAAAAGGGTCCCCAAGGGGAAGAAAGGAAAAGCGAACACCAACTTGTCCTCAACAAAAACCAATGAACTCATTTACAACCCACCCAAGTCAAAAAATCTAGCAAAGACCTAGGCCTCTCAACAATATATAAGTTGACCCAACACCAAAGGTTACAAAGAAAAGTAGACTTCATCCTATGGATTGAAATATTCACATACTCAAAAACCAGTTTGTTTCTTTCTTGCCAAATTGTCCAAAGAATTGGAAAGGGGGCTGCCACTTATCAAGCCTTCTTGCAGCTTTCCCACAAAAGAACCATGCCAAGAAATGAGAGTCTCCTTCACCAAGAGAGAAACACGGAAGAACCATGCCAAGCGGCTTTCCCTGAAATTCCAGCTTCTTTTTATTTTGTTTCTTTGTTCTTTTCTTCCAATTTTGTTCTTCTAATTAATTTTTCCCCAGTGGAAGGAATGGGGTGTGAGATTCTCATTGCCACTTTAATTTTCTTCCTGAACCTCAAGGCATCTAGGTTAACCAAGAACAAAACTATTTGGTGTGAAACAAAATTACAACACCTTTTGAAGAACTAACTTGGTAGTTGTAGTATAGTATGCACAAAGCAATTTATCATATTAATATGCCTTCTTATTTGGCACAAATTACTGTGGTTTGGCTTGAAAAAAAAATTTGGTAGCTGACACCAACAGCCTTGTTTGTGGTTTCAATTTTCAAATAATTTCAGCTGCTGCATTTTACCTTGCAAGCTCTACTCAGAAAGCAGGGCATTTGATCCTAAAACATTTTCACCAAATTCTCATTTGATTTTTCAGTTTTGAGCCATACAGGACGGTAAAGTAGATCTGCTTGGGCCTCTTCTCTTCATTGCCCTTAATTTGGGAGTCCTAGCTCTTGGTGTATGGAAAGGTGGGGTCTTTTTTTCCCTTAACCTTTCTTGTAAGCTATGCTTTCTTAAATAAATACTAAAGAAGAAAAATCCAACGGAAAATGGTTTCTCATGTTTGGTTGCACTATAAAATGTAGAAGAACTTATCAAAAAATATAAATAAATAAAATGCAGAAATTTTTTCTTGTGCCTTATAAATTATTGAATACTTTACACCAATAGAGAAAAATAAGAAATGAGTTTGGAAAAAATGCTATATAAATAGTCGAGTATATACTTATCGATAAAAAAAAAATTGGTATATACTAATAATTTATTGACTTTAAATCTATTTTTGAGTGAGAGGCGAGATGCAATTTTCTATTCTAAATGCAATAATGACCTTTAATTAAGAAATCTTAGCATTTCAAGTATATTGGTTCTTAATAAAATTTTCTTTTGCTCTCAATATTTGGCAGCTTAACACGCTAGGACTTCTTCAACACATGCATCAGACTGGGTTTCATCTTTACCTCCTGCTCCAGGTTCAAATTCTCCCCCCGTTAAATAAATAAAATTTTGGGTTTGATTCTTTTTGCTCTGTTCCTGTTGAGGCTGAGATACATGTGCTCTTCCATAGCAAATATCCTTAAGTGTGGGAAGTATCAGTCTTATTTAGATTCAGAGAATAGCCTGTAGTTGGAAAGTAGTGTTTTTTGAAATTATAATGTTTGAAGCTCTTGATCTATGGTCTTTGTAAGTCACATAAAAATGAGATGGTTGATTTTTGTTTTATACTAAGCAAATTTGATCTAATGTTTAGAAATTATCCAATTTAAGAGGTTTTCTTGGTGAATGATCTGGAAAATTTGTTTGGAAGCTGGAGAAGATAGTTTATGGAGGTGGAGTTAGTAAGGGATATGTACGGGAAGGAAGTAGAGATATGGAGTTGGTTAATGAAAAAAAGGTGGAATGTAGCATGTAACTTGGTTGAATGGGCTGACACAATGTATACCTAACTTGACCTTTAGTCAGACAATTTTTATTAATGAGGTTGGGCTAGGGTTGAACAAGTTCAACTTGAACTCAATTTGGTTTGAATTCAAGTCATTTCATGAGTAAACTGATCTCGGTTTAATATTTTCTTTTGGTACATATTGTTTTATATACTAATGCTACATAAGTTTATAATTTCGCCGCTTGATGAAAATGGGGGAGATGTAAGTGGGTCCAAATTGACCCCACTCAAATATGAACCCATTTGTTATGATCAAGTTGAGTCTAATTTAATATCAACTTGACTTTCATTTTAAGTGGAGTCCTATCTTTTTTTTTTTTTTTTTTGGATAGGTAATTGTTTTTTTGTCTACATTGGGACTCGAAGTTGGAACCTCTCATATCTCCATCTCATCCCTTTGCCACTTGAACCAAGCCTCAAGGGCTTTTTAGCGAGTCTATTTGGACCCCTACCTAGTGTAAATCCTGTTTTGGCTTGCACAACTATTGCTCAACACAAGTTCAAAAAATGGAGCTTGAATTGAAGACATTGCCTTTAAAGTTAGATTTCACCGGGTTTGGGGTTGGGGGTTTTTAAGTTGAGTTAGGCTAGATTTAGTGCTGCCAACCTGTCCAGTTGAAGAATTAGTGGGAGGTCTTTCTCTCTAGGACTATTGTTTATAGGGGATGGGTAATGAAATGAAGCTTTGATCATGTCTGGTGGAAGTGACTTAGATGCTTTTCATCCTTGTTTAAAATGATTTATTTAGAAGCTGGAGTGGAAAATGTTGGGAATAGGAAGTTTGGGTGGTCATTATGATCCTTCTACGCCAGGTTTTGATAATTGAGAGTTGGAGAGGTGGCAATAGTTCCTGCTGCACGATTTAGCCAGTGATTGTGTTGCAGAGGTGTAGTTTGTGGTGATCGTTTGTTGTGGGTTTTTGTACCAAGGCTTAGAAATTCTCTATCAAATCCTTCTGTAGATTCTGGAACTTGTCATAATCCCCTGTCAAATTCCTTTGTAGATCCTAGAACTCGTCATTATTTTCTTTTAAATCCTCTTATAGATCCTAAGACTTGAAACTGGAGGTCCCTTTCCAATAAAGGAGGTGTAGGGGTCAAATGCTTATTGAGCGATGCTGTAATACTTCCTTGGGAGGTTGTTGAGTGAAAATTTGAAACAAACCAAGAAAGAGAGTTTGGCCTTTGGTCAACTTTGATGTTTTTGCAAATTATGAGTAAGCATTAACCACATTCTGATCCTTTATACTAATTTCTGGATCTTGTGGAACATTCTTTTGTCCCTCTGGTCTTTTTTGGAGTGTTCATATGGTTGGTGAAGAAGATTTTACATGGATATGATGGGAATTTTGTGCAAGAAGTGTAAAAAGGTGTGACCCATCAAGAAATAAATAAATAAATAAGAAGTGTAGAAGGTGTAGGAGAACAACCCTGTTTTTGTTTTTCTGAATAAAAGACAAAATATATATATAGAGAGCTTTCAAGTCTTTTGTTGAGAAAAAGTGCGAGAAGGTTTTGAAGGCTGTGCCTTTGGGCATTCTATGGACTGTTTGGAAGGATAAAAATCGTAGATAGTTAGGAAGTGAGGAACAAGTGGATCAATTGTTCAAGTTCAAATAGCATGGTAGCTTTTCTAAAATAGTTTGACTTACGGCCTCCCAATGAGAGAAGGCGAGAGAAATGGAAAGCTGGTTTGCGGTCAGTCAAAATCTTTCAAGTTTCTACGATAGAGTGAAGAAAGCAAAATGTTTTATCACAGGCAGATTAGAGGTATAGCTTACCGATGGATTCGGTTTTTGGAGTAAGGGGATGAAACGAGTTGTTGGAAGGTTGAAAGGTGCGTAGGGTTTCGGGGTTCACGCTAGAAGACCCTTGGAGTGGTGGGAGAGCGGATATTTAATTTGGGAGAGAAAGGAAAACAATGTAGGAGGTTCGTTTCTACGATACATTCTGCGATGTCGAAGGAAAAAAAGCATAAAATTTAGTCCTTCCGGGAAGGTAAGGATTTTAAATGGATTGGATATCTTTGGTAGAAAATCGGAGAACAGGTTTTCCCTAGCTTTGCGGAGAATAAACCCGTGAGGATTGTAATGAAGAAGCTGTCAAAGGGGAAGTGAAGTGGGCTGAGTCGAGCAAAAATAAAGTTACTTGGGGGACGGCCTGAGCTGAGCGAGAGGAAGTGGCGAGGGCCGGTAGCGTGGGCAGTCACGGTGTGGATGGATGTTAGTGAAAATCTGCGTCTTTGGAAAGCGTTAGGGCCCCTGCGGTTGTTTGATCGGAAAATGGAGAGAAGCAAAGCCCAGAATCCTTATCCTGCGGCAAAGGAGATGGAAGTGCAGTTTAGGGATGCACAGAGGATTAACGAGGAAGTCTTTGCTAAATGCGTAAACGAAGACCTTTTCTGTTGGAGTTTGATTCGCGAGAGAAAATGAGAAGTGGGTTCTAGAATCGGTAGAAGCTTGAAAAGGGAGGGCTTTGGCCCAGGATGGTGGAGTCAGGAATCTGGGTGCTTAAGAGCCCTTGAGACTTAGGGCGAGAGGTGTGGATTAAATTGGTAGGGCTTCCAGCTTCATCTATGGACACCCAGAAATACTAGAAAATTGGGGGACGCGTGCGGAGGTTTCGTAGCGGTGAAACAAGAACTGAGAGATGAAAGCGAGGAGGTGAAGTGGCGAGAATCTTGGTAAAGATGGTTGGTAGAGTCAGAGACAGCGTCGTCGACATTCTAGAAGGACCCAGAGATCTTTTGAAATCTGCTGAATCCCAGTGGGAGTCTCTCCATGGGTTTAAATTGTTTACCCATGTAAAAATTTGAAGCGAAAATTCGAGGAAGAAGAAGAAGTTGAGACCGCGTGCGAGCTGACTGAGTGGAATTACGGTAGCAAAAATTAGCCAAGTGAAGGTCGAGAGTTTACGGGGATGTAAGATAAAGCCCAGGGAAAAGGAAGGGGTATCACGAGGCGTGGCTGTCTTCTCGGCGCGGGCTTGATTCGAGAATGCTTGAGTGGGGTCGTGCGAAGGGTGGGGAAACAAGTGATGTCGGGTCTGTCTTTAGGGAGAGGGCTCGCGGCAGGCTCGGCCCGAGAGGTGGAGTATAATGTACGGGCTGCTTCCTTCACAGGATGAAGGAATAATTCTTATGGGCCAGGGATATAATTACTAGAATTGGTAGTTATAAAGGCTTGGTAGTGGGTTGGAAGTTGGGGTGGAGTTGCGAATTTGGATGAAACAGAGCTCACAGCAGTGGGTTCTTTGGGATAAAATGGGAATTCACTTGGGCTAGAGTTTCTACAGGCCTTTGCGGTAGGCTGTCAAATTGGACACGGGACTTAAAAGAGAGGCAAAGGGCAGGCGGAATTTGAATAATGTCTTCAAAGTGGTCCCGGTCACATTTTTAATGGGGGTACTTAGGCTCGAGAAGAGTGGAGGATGAAGGTGGGGGGTTCCAGGTCTGGTGCGGAGGGCTCTTGTGAAGCCACAGTAGATCAAACTTGGATATGTCTGAGGGCCTCACTGCGTACAAAAGGCGCTTTGGTGGAGAACTCGGACCCCGAGGATGTGGCGGCGGGAAAAGGGTTGAGTTTGGTGGCTATTGAGGAGTCCTGCTGTAGGTGGTTCGGACACGGAAATGGAATGAGGATTTTCGGATGGCAGTTCTATGGCTCTAGTGGAGGCGGTCTCGACGCGGCTCGAGGTGGTGGATCCCAAAGCGTTCGGAATACTCGCAGAAGGACCCAGGTTTGATACTTTGTCCTCGGTTGATGTTTCTTCACCCCTCTTTTCTGTTTTTGGCCGGCCTCTTCTTCACAGGGGGTTCTTAAACCGGGGACACGTGAGCATGATTCCCTGGGGGATATGGAACTGTTGAGGGTGGTTTCAGGTGATGGAAGAGAGTGGGGGAAGGGGATAGCGGCGCTTTGCGGTGGATGATCCAAGATCCCGGGGTCCAGGAGTATTTGAAGGGAGTCGACAGTGGACAGCCCAGTGCCACGGGTTATAACAAGCTGGGAAGATATTTGCACAATTTCAAATTTAGTGAATATCTAGGGGTAACAATGGCGGGGTTTGAAGAGGAGATTCTGAAGTTGATGCGTAAAATAGAGGCGCAGCAGGTCGAAGATAAGAGGAAGGGGTTCGCATCAGAGACAAGATGTGAGAGGGAGCTCAGGAAGTTGGAATGTACTATAAACTACGATTAGGAAAGAGCCCAGGAATAGAAGTGGAAGACCAGAGGAATTTTTGTTAAGAAGAGTTGAAATGAGCTAAAAGCGTTTTTCGTGGAGTGTTAGAGGTGCGAACAACCCAGAATAAGAGGAATATTATTAGAAACTTTGTGGAGTCTCGGAGGAGGTGGATTTGGTGTGCTTACAAGAGCAAAGATCGAAGTTGTCTTCGGTTGTCGTCAGTAGTCTTGGGTGAGATTAGGCGGTTGAGTGGAGGGCGGTGGAGGCAGAGGGAACAGCAGGGGGTATCCTAGTGTTTTGGAATACAAGAAAATTGGATCTAGTGGAGTCCGAAATAGGCCATTTTTCTGTAACTTGTAAGTTTAAAAACGTGGAGGATGGTTTACCCACGCGGACCTTCACGAGTGCATGGTCGGTGAAGAGAAGCAAAAGGAGCCCATTTTGGGAAAAGAGCTGAGGGCTCTGAGGGTTTTGTGGGAGGGACCCTGATGCATTGGTGGTGACTTTAATGTGGTCCTTTCCCCTAATGATAGAAACTTGGTGGGTGGGCTTTCGCACCCTATGGTAGCTTAATGAAGTTCTTAATGAAAGAATTTCAGGGCCCAGAGATCTCCCTGCAAGGTGGCCGCACTGGAGGGGTGTAGCGATGTCGGTAGTATGTCTTGACTTAGCCAGTTTTTGGTGTCGG
>JAEQBH010006988.1:0-123134 GCA_016808115.1 Tetrastigma voinierianum
CCTAAGGGAGATATGAAAGATGTGATAGAAATTCACATAATCACAGAAAAACAACAAGTTATAGAATAACAAATGAACACATGAAAAGGATATAGAAGTATATGAAGGTATAAAAGTAGATGAAGAGCTTGTAATAGAACAAGAATAGTAACAAGGATTCTGAGAATAAGTATAGGAATATGTAAAGTATAGAACACGGGAGCTCTAGGTAAAATTATAGATAAAAGATATGCAAAATAAGTAGAATATGTACGAGATTGATGTCACGATAGGCAGAAAGTATATGTGATAGATAAGTAATTAAAGTTATGAATATGCATGTGTATAAAGCTTCAGCAGCCCGATCGCCAAACTAGGTAGTTAATCCATCTTGTATTCACTAAGCAAAAACTTAGCACGGTGTTAATCAGGTGTGGAGTACCATGAAGACAAGGATAGAGGACACTGACATTCCGCGTCGGCCAGCGAGGCCGACTCGAGAGATGGAGTGCTCACCACCATTGCTTCGCAATCTGATGTTTGTAATAGAAATTGTATGTATAAGTAAATGGGACTCTGTATATGTATAGATTGTAATAGGACTTCACTCCGGTGGTAGTTCTTTTGTATATGTAAAATGATTTTGTTAATACAAGAAATTATTTGTATACTAAAGGTGAAATGCGGCTCGAGAAAAACAGGTCAATAAGAGCCTCAGTAAAATATAGTATATAGTATATAGATAGTCTCGCGCCCTGGACTTCGGTTCGGATCCACTTGATCGGGTCGGGGCTTAGGGATCGAGAGCGGGCGTGGCGCGATCTTTGGACAAAAAAGCTTAGACATGATCAATAAAAGCTTTGATTAAGATGTACTACTGCCGGGGTGAGTTGGAGAGGAACTGAATTCTATTTAAGCAGTCAAATGATATGATCGAGTAGCCACTGAAGCATGGGTGGTACATGCTTGAGCAGTGGAAAGGTAAATTAAGACAGCCACAAGAGTCAAAATCACACAGTTCTCACCTTATACGTTTGAATTTATAAGTTAGATCCAGTTAACTACTATACCTCATAGGCATGAAAGAAAATAGCTCTTACAACTCTTCCATCTACCTCCCTCTCGTACCTAATATCCATCCTTGAAACATTCAATAAAATAGAAAATTCTTTGCCAAATTTATTATTACATTTTTGTTTGATCTTTCTTGTTTGTTTCCTTTCCTTCATGTTTAATAGTTAGAAATCTTTGACTTGTGATAAATAGCTTAGTTGAAATAATTAACCAGCTACCTGGATCTAAATGTTATATTGCTGCAACATGTTTGGTTGATTGGAATTGCGTAAAGAATGACATTGTGGTTGTGTTGGATTGTTTGAGCTGAATGCATGATTTAAATGAACATTTTATTTGGTAAGCGACATAACAGCAAATCTCAAAACCAAACAAAAATCTTATGATGCATTAGGGTAGGATGAAATTGTGGAAATTGAAAGTTGTAAGGATATGAATAAATGTATTTGAATTTCAAGATTAAGGAAGACTTTGTAAAGTGGTGGAGCAGATAAAACCTATTATTCTTTTTGGCCAGCAAACGGTTTGGTTATAAAATCTGATAAAGCTTTACTCATGAGGTCAACAATAATAAAGAAAGAATTGTACAAAAAGACTATGAACATCTTAAGGATCCATCACGGTAAAAGCTCTTTAATGGTAGAACTTGTTGGATTATTAGTGAGACCAAATCTGAGCAATACCACTAACAGGAAATGATTTAGGCCATCCTTGGAAGTTTGAGCCTTTCTAAACTTACCTTGTTATATGCATGTGCATATACACTAGTTCCTTATTTGAGCCTACAACCAATCTCATCATCAAACAACAAATAAGAAACCCAATTCCTTCCTTACACATTATCCCTCTGATAAAGACCATATTTACCTAGATTATCAAACAAAGTACATCGAGGACGAGAAGATGACAAGTTTAGGGAGGAATGTGTTGTAGTTGTAGAAAATGATGAAAAGGGTTGAGAAAAACAATTCAAAAATAAGAAAATAGCAGGAGAGGATTATGAAAGAAAGCATGAAAAGAAAAATATCAAGGAGGAATGAGTTTGGTCTTGTAGCCATCCTCCACTAAGAACAATTAAGTCACCTTAGGGTGTTTAACACCCTAATACCCTAATGCCAGTGGCTGCCAAAGTTATTATTAAAGTTCGCTAAGGGTGGTAGAAAGCTTAAAAGAAAAACATTACACCCATTCCACCAAACTTGGAAAATGAAAATTGAAAAAGCACGGAATAAGGAGAGAGGAGTGTATAATCTTACGTATTGTGTGGGAAAGGAAAGGAGAAAAAGGCACCCTGATAGAGAATATCTGAGAAAAGATAAAAACTTGATGGGAAGGTTGAAACTTACAATCAGAGAAATCAAGAGATGCATCAAGAAGGCAAGAATCTAAGTTGTCGATAAAGTGCAGGTTAAATTATAGCTGGAAGTAATAATTATCACCACCTCAATTACCCAAGCCACACATTACAAGCCTAAAAGACCTGTTTGATTAAGGTAGTGTTATGCCTACACATTAGTGGAGATTAATATGATAAACAAGCATATGAGACTTTAAAAATGAAAGAGAGTATACTAGCTGAGTATTATCGAAGATTCTTGATACGCAAGAAAAGAGTAAAGACCGGCACACACACAAATCAGGATTGAATGATTGAATTGTTACACACTATGAATTATTAGTTTGGTTTAGTAGACTTAATTGAAAATCTTCCTGATTGGAATGAGCAACAAGTTTAAGTAATTCTACAATTGACTTATATTATACCCTTTAGTGAACTTTAAATAGAAAAATGTCCTTAAAAATAAAAAATTTGAGAATTGTTTGAGATAATAAAATTAATTTTCTTTAGCAAGGACAAACAAAACTTTAAGTTTAGGGAATTTGATAAGAGTCTTAAACTCATCTATTTTTAATCTATTTTTCACAGCATGTTTTAACAGACTTAGATCTATTTGTATGCCGTATGAAATATTCACCACAGCATGTTTGCAGTGTTATTTGAAAAAAAAAGAAGAGAAAACAAGCATAAAAGAAGCAAAAATGTGGAAAATACAGCAGTCTATGTCGCGACATAATCTTTGTTTGTCGCAACACAAAATTCAAACAGGCCAAAGGAACTATGTCGTAGCCAGCAATTAAATGTCGCAACAAAGTTCAGACATAGCTCAATGGCAAAAGAGAAATTTATTTCGTGACAAAGAGTTTTCTGTCGCGACATTATTGAAGAAAGGTGTGAAGAAAACTATCGCGATAATCCGTTGCTCTGTTGTGACAATGATCAAAGCAAATAGCAAAGGAAGTGTAATGGCGACGAATTTCATTGTGACATAAAGAGTGCGGCGATTAATAGATTAACTCTGTCGCGACAAAAGAAAGCTCTATTGCGACAGAAAATGTTAAGAATACAACATAAGTCAATTGAGACAATTGTTTTTATGCTGCGACAAAGTTTTATTTCGTAACAAGGAAGAGCGTTGTTGCAACAAAGAAAATCTGTCGCGACATAACGTTCGAATTCTGGCAAGGCATAAAATTTGCAATCACTGAAAAGATTATTTACTGCCGGCGACAAACCAAAGTATGAAGGAACAAGCAAAACATGAAGAATTGAATTCCCTATCATGACAAAAAAGCGAAAACAACACAGAAGAATGGCGACAAAAGGAACTGCATCCGCGACAATAAACTATAGAGATGAAAAATTACAGCCATGACAGAGAAAAAGTGATTATGACATAAATTGAAAAAGCCAGAATGGCGAACGTTGTCACAACATATAATTCTATGTCACGACAAACAACTCAGCTAGCGACAAAAATCAGATAAGAAAAGTTTGTCGCGACCAAAGAGTTTCTTGTCGTGGCAGAAATGGCTAAGGTCTTAAAGAAATCCTGTTGTGACAGAGAAAACTCTATCGGCGAGTTGTGGGCGAAAAACAAATGTTTGTCAGCCGAGAGAAAATTATGTTGCGACCGAACTCCGGAGAACAAGGGCGTGAGAAGTTGTGTGCAAATGGGTTTTGGTGTCGACAGGCATTCCTATCTCGCGAACAAAGTACTAAATACAATTTATGTGACATTATCAAAGTATGTTGACTACAATTCAAGAGCAAGCCCGAAGAGCGGTCGCGACCAGAACACGAAACTACGATAGAGGCGGTGACAAAGAGTGGCTGTCGACAAACCTTTCTATGTTGCGACAAAGAAACCAATTTGGGCCAGAATTTTGGGGAATCCACAGCGCAATTAATGAAGTGAGGCCCAACATTGGAAAGCCTATAAATACATGATTCTAAGGCAATGTGCGTAGCTTTCGACGGCTCCAGGATTTCTGGGTGGTTGAAGACTCTTGTACATTTTTATTTTTATTTTTATTTTCCATTTTAGTAGATTTAGCTCAGTATAGTTTTATTTTGTTAGTTTTCCTTTAATTTTCTGGATTTGGATATTGTACTGAAGTGCAGCTTTGAGCTGATATTTCTTTATAAATTCTTCTTTTCATTCTTTATCGATTTAAATGGATCTTTGGAAGGATTTTAAGATTTAATTTATTTGATTCGTTATGATTTTAGTGGTACCTGATCGATTAGTCATTGATATAGGTAAACCAGTTTTGAAAAGTTAGGCTCACTAGAGTGAGTCATTGATGATAGTCATTTTCTTTGCATAAGGTGGAAGAAAGCTTTAATTAGAATTCTTGAATTTATTTAATGGGTGTGTTTATAAATTTACTTGTTCTCAATACTAATCTTGTGTACCAATGCAAGATCTTTGTATCTCCTACGGACCTAGGAGGCCTCGGGTGACACGAAATGGAGAATCTTAAGGTGTGGATGAAGGATCGGCCGGATTAACCTGTGAACCGAGGGACCTCGAGCCTCGATGGATATGAAACTTTTCCTCAAAACAATCCAGAATAAAATCCATGGAATGAACCCCTTTACAAATCATTTACATATCTTTAGAAAATAATGCGAGCGAAGTGATAAAATTTTTTTTTTTTCTTTTTCAAACACTTGGATTTTTAGGAAAAAGTCAGCGGAGATTCCCTCTGTTTTGGACTTTTAAATTTACAAACACATGGCTGTTAAAAACATACAATCTTTCAGTATAACTTCTGACTTAGTTTTAGGATATCCTCGTCCACAACCCAATCAAAACACAATATATACACATATACATTTATTCACCTTCAAATCATCAAAACATTCAAAATTCTTTCAATTCCATTACATTTTTTTATCAAAGATTGGGCTTGAGGTATCTTCATGAGCCGTATAAGTAGTTCCTTTTCAAAATATATCCATATATGCATATATACATGACAATGCGACATATAAAATATGCAAACTATTTATACAATGCAATTCTGTGCGTCGTCTCCTCGATGGCTCAACTCAGCACTTGCAGTCTTCCTATAAGCATACACGTCTCAGATGCTAGTGTTTTGAAACATGGAAAGAATGAGCTAAAGGAACCCAGTGAGTGTAAATTTTCATTAAAATACTTTTCAGTATATATCAAAGTAATATACCTTACAATTAAAATCCAATTTATGCCTTAAGCTTGTTTATCTTAAACTTTCTTTCTTTCTTTATAATAAATCTTATACAATTAAAATCCATTTATGCCTTAAACATTTTATGCCTTAAACTTTCTTTCTTTCTTTATAATAAATGCTTATAAAATTAAAATCCATTTATGCCTTAAACATTTATACCTTAAACTTTCTTTCTTTCTTTCTTTATAAAATATATACAATTAAAATCCATTTATGCCTTAAACATTTATGCCTTAAACTTTCTTTCTTTCTTTATAATAAATACTTATAAAATTAAAATCCATTTATGCCTTAAACTTTCTTTCTTTATTTCTTTCTTTCTTTCGATGGAACCCGGGGAATAAGCCATAGCCGAGCAGTTTCGAGATGCGGCCAGTGAGGGGCAATCAGCATTCAGTCATAACGCTCACGTTGGAGAATGCCCTTTATAGGGTTCAGTCATAGCACCTTATCACGTGTAAGGATATTACTCTAGACACCTAATTCCTCCTCGATTAGTAACATATAACTTTACCCTGCAAATCCTTACCTTGTTTAAGGTACCTCTAAGTAGATATTAGTCATAACAGTCATATGGGGTTAGGGTAACATCATTAAACATTTATCAAAATACATTTATAAATCATTTAAATCCTTGCTTTATCGCAGAAAACTCACATATATATACAAATATACATATGCATTCTTTACATATTTTAAACTCATAATGCCTTAACATATGCATACATATATAATTTAATATATATATATATATATATTGATGCAAGATAAACATGTACATTAAATTTTTCATTTCCATCAAAACTTTTCATTTAGGCAATATAAACATTTACTAAACTTTTCATTTTAACATCAAAATGTTCCTTTTAAAGCCTCAATTTGCAAAACATCATTTTTTACACTCACCGTTCCTTGCTTTCGATCCGCTTTTCAAACTTCTGTCAGATAATCCTTTTCACTTTCAAAGCCACAATTAACCATTAACCATAACTTCCATTTAATCACTGCCACATTCATTTCACCCAGCCACATCACATTCTTAAATCATTTAACCACTTAAAAATCGTGCCCAAAGAAATGACCAAATTACCCTTTTGCTACAAAATGACCTTAATGCCTCTACTGGAGTTACACTGGGACTGTTTGAAATACATTTTTCATGTCTTAACTCCATGACACTGGTTCTTTATACTCTTTGAAACCTTAATGTGCTAAGGGTTCTTCTCCAATTGGAATCACCAAATCAGACACGAAGAAACTCACTTTAAGTCCAAAACTCTTAAGGTTAATCTATGTTCAAGCGAACGAAATTTGGCTTTACCACAGTGGCCTCTTTAGTGAATTTTAGGCGCTTATGATCTGAATTGATGATGCCTATTTCAATATGTTTAATTTTCCTTGAGTCTATTTTAACTGACAACTGAATCCTCAAATCGGATTGGAAATAGGCAAGTTATGGTCGAATACGAAAACTAGTCGAGCTTGAAAGCAGGCATTTCTGTCTGCAAGGCCTGTGAAAATGTGGAATGTGTTTCTCTTCCTTTTCCTCTAACCTCCAATCTAATGCCTTATACCCATTCAACATATCACACAAAATTCTATCAAATCCTAACAGTTCCCTCAACAACTTTTTCAAAACCTAACCTAATCCATTTCCTTCTCAATTGATATAATCAGCGTCATTCTGACCTTAAATACCACCCGATTTAACATCATATAAAAAAGTCAAGACATTAGATATGAAAAACATCAAACCTAACAATTCCTCTTTATTTTTTCAAAGCCTAACCTAATCCATTTCTTTCTCAATTGTCTCAAAATCGTATCATTCGACCTTAAATACCACCAATTTAACATCCATACCAGAAAATTCAAGACATTAGACATGAAGACATCAAACCTAACTTTCCACCATTAAAAACTTACTTGGTTTCAGCGGCCTCTCCTTTGCTACTTGTAGAGCACTTGGAAAGCTTGAAGGAAGAAATCACCTCCCCTTTGCTCGCCTTGGCCTCACGTTTTCTCCTTCCCTCTCTTTTCTTTCCCTCTCTTTTTCTCTCTTTCTTCCCTCTTTCTCTCATATGGACGAGCTCTCCTCCTTTTTTAGACCCAACTTAATATCACTTAAAATTTAGATTTTAGCCACACTTACCAAAATTGCCCTTTCACACTTGCCAAAATTACCCTTGAACCAAAAGCTCATTGGTCAAACACAATGATCACAAATCCATTAACTTATTATTTTGTTTCCTCCAGTGGTGATAAGAAAGGTTTTGGTGACCTGCAGAAAATACTCTCATATAGCGAGATTTTAACTCAGTTTCACCTTATCTTTGCTTTTATCTGGAGTTAAATGTCAAAGAAATATTCTATGGTCGTCTAAACTTCAAATTGACCATGAAATATTCTAATTAAATCTTCACATTGGATTCAGGGCTAAAATCACGAAATCGGATTTAAAATCATTAAAATGTCAGTAAATCGACAATAGCGTGGCTATTATAAATTATGGTTGGTCCTTTGAAAAACTATCAAACGGACTCTGTTTCACTCTACATTTGATTTAGATTTAGACTCTATGATTATTTCGGACATTTCGTATTTTAAACATTTAGAAAAATATGGCGCAAGTTAAATTGATCGAAAATCACTATTCACTTAAATCTCAGTCTTTACAATCTTGATTCAAGTCATAAGGCGAAATTTTCAAAATTCTGTAAGCCCTCATCGGATATGTAGAAAAATCATATTGTCCTTGAAACCGGTTGTTTTGAAAGTTCACTTCATGCCCAAATGATTGGAGCGTTCTAAATTTAATCTACCCTCATTTCTATCATTGGATCATTTCTAATAAGTTCAAAAACTACTATTATAACATTCAATGGGTTGGGGTTTTACAATACTAGCTCGAGTTATGGTACGAAGATGCTTCCCATTGGACTAAAGACCCTAGGTCCTGGGTTCGAATCTCTGGGGAGGTGAAAGGAACTCAGTGGGAATGAGGATATCCTATGAGTGGGACCCACCTGAAGGGTACCCATGAGGTGGTCACGAAGGGTGGGGACCCCACAGTGGAGCAGTTCCTTGTGGGTATGGTAGATTAATACTATGGAACATATCACTTTGAAAAATTATAAATGATCACATAACTAACATAAGTTGAATGGGTTAAGAATAGAAGTATATGTTTAATCACTTAGAGGTCTCTTCTCTTTCTGTTGAATTGATTCGAGTCGTGTTAGGCGAGATCTAATCAAGGAAGATGGAAATTTTCCTCGAAGTGTAGGATGAGGTGTCAATCAGGTGGACAAGGCTTGTAATATCTACATGCATGGGACGAAGATTCTTTAGTCCTAAGATTTGAGTATGAAGTACTTAAAAGGAAAAATACTTAAATCTTAGAAAGAGGGTTATATATTACAAGTAACTAATTAGAATCATGTCTCAGAAATGAGTATGAACCTTTAATCAGTGAAAAGTATGGTTGAGGGAGAAATCCAAACCATACTACCTTGCATATTTGACAAACTCAGTTTTCCAATTGATGGTTGAGATATGAATCGAAAAGATGCAGAAAGTGATTGTTACTAATTGATCAATTTCTAGTTTGTCTCACTTTCGGTGAATCCCAACCCCAATTTTATTAAACTTTACTTTTTTTGTATATTTAAGATTTCGAGTCTAAAGACTACATTTTAGTCCTCTTATCATCTATATCGATGGAGTTCAAATGATGACTGATCTTGAGTAGTTCAGGATAATTAGTCTTTGATTTATCATCTTTCCTCGTAGAGACGATATGTTTGGACTTTAAATATCCACTTTTATTACTTGTACGACATGTGCACTTACAATGATTGAGACCACACACAAATTTTGGAGTAGTCGTCTTACGAGGGAACAATTCCATTTTTTCATACAGAAAATGGTCTTAACAGGATTTTATGTCGTTGCCATGGATTGAAAAGTTCTTGTGTGCTGATTACCCGAGCCAGTATACACTAACCACACCATACATTATAGTCTTAACAAGTTTTTGGCGCCTTTATCGGGGATTTGGTAATAGTCCTTTGGTAATAGTGTCATAAATTTGTATATATCATTTGGTCTTAACAAGTTTTTGGCGTTGTTGCAGGGGACTGAAAAGTTCTTGTGTGGTAGTACCAAAAGATTGGTATACACTAATCACACCACTCTGGTATGGTCTTAACAAGTTTTACTTTTTATCGAGTTAGGTAATGAATCGCCTTTGGTAATAGTGTATAAATTTACATATATATCATTGGTCTTAACACTGCCTTAAAAATTCTAACGCGATGATCTAACGATTGCATGAACCACGAGATGGGGACTAGTGAAAGCAAAGAATCAAATAGGAAAATTACAGGCGAGACAGAAAAAGGAGATGGCAGTGCTTGGAGATGGTGAAGGACGGACCCGAGCATGTTGGCTAAAGACAGCCGCCCAGCTCCGATCACTCGAAAGCTTAACCAATAGGCGTTGGACTCATTGAGAAAAGGTAAAGGAAATGAGAATAAGGTAGACCGAATGAACAGCAATCACAAGATTTTATGGAAGGGGTTAAGCAGTCGAAATATTCCATCTTGGACTTGGAAGAAGATAAGGTTATGGAAGGGATCATCTTGAGGAGGGAAAGGAGCGAATGAATGGAAAGCCCGGATCGGCTAGAGAGTCGAACACTCTTAGGAGCAAAAGGAAAGGAGAAAATGCAGATACAAAACTCCTCCCTTATCGGGCCATCCCATAATCTAGTAGGAAGATCAATCCCTGACTACGCATGTTGATGAGGAATGTGGAGAATACGAGGTGCTGAATAAGGAAGAAGGATATTTGAGGAAGGAATATTCGGGACTGAAAGAGGAATCAAGCAGCGACCAAGCGATGAACAACTGGGTGGTGTTTGGATCGTGAGTGAGCGTTATTCGGAAAGAAAGAATAGGTCACATCAAACCTGTCCCGGCCTTGCTATTATCCAGCTAACCTCCCTTGATAATAAAAAATGGCACATCCATACGGAGAACATTTTGTTCTCTGTAGGAAGATGGAAAGAGCTGATTCCTTAATGGAAAAGTTGCAAGATGAAGGTATGTATGTATCTAAAACTACATCCCATTATATGCAATTAGAAGGAGGTAGAAGCGCCGCGTAGTGGGCATGACTTTCCCACTAAGAGAGGTAGTAAGGTGGTGAAACATGGAAGTTGACGGGTTTCTAGTAGCGAGTTAACCTTGATGTGCATGTATGCGTGATAGCCAAGGATTAAAAAATCGTGAAATATCGACGATATATCGTCGATATTTCGGGTGTTGAGCTATCCCGACACGATTTTTACAAATTAAAATCGTTTATTCAAAAAATCGGGAAAAAATCGATCAATATAAGCCTATATGGGTTTTTTGGAGTATATCAAACCTAAAAAATACGGATGTGTAAAAATTTAAAAAAAATAAAAAAAGTGACACTAGTAGATATATTCTTGGAGTATATCGGCGATTATATTCCTTCTTTTAAATTTTGATCAAGTGGTTGTGGTATTGGGACACGTGGAAGGCTGAGATTTTGTCTCAGGAATTCAAATTTTTCAACGGCTAGTAGTTAATTTGGCGAGTGATCTGTGTTGATCAATGGCGATTTCAATCCCTTTGATTCAGCGGCTATATTTTTATCGGCGGTGGATTTTGAATATTTGACTTGATCGCGACCATAATTGATTTATAACGGCTGGTCGAGATCTATTGTCGAGATTTGATCCAAAATCAAATCCAACGGCCATAATTTATTTTTAAAGGGTTTTTGACCAAAAAACGGCTAGTTTGACTCCGGAAAATCTATAACTAGCCATAAAATAACTTGTTTTCTTATCAAACTCATCCATTTCTCTCCTGAACTCTCTCAAATAATTCTTAAATTTTGCAGTATTGGAGAATAATATTTTTGTTAATTTTGGTGTTCAAGTCTTCCATTCGATACATAATTTACGCAGCTTAGGTATGTTTCCATGTTAATTTTTTTTTTTACATTTGTGCAATTTAGTAATTAAATTAAACATATTTAGATTAAGATTGTTTATATTTAGATTACGATTTAATTTAAGTTCTATTTAGATTAAGATTGTTTATATTTAGATTAAGATTTTTTATAGTTTATATTTAGATTAGGTTTAATTTTTTAGTCTATATTTAGATTAAGATTATGAAAATGAAAGATTAACATATATTATGCATATTTTATCATTTTAAATATACATTTTTTCTTTAAATTATAATGACTAATGCAACTTTATATTTATATTAAGATTATGGATATAAAATATAAAATTTGTTAATTATTAAATAACAAATTTGTGAAATGTCAAAATTTGTTAAATATACATTTTCTTTAAAATATGATAATTAATGCAACATATTTAGATTACACTGCAAGAAAGAAGCAAATTGAAGCTGCCATCCAGTTTCTAATTAAAATGCTATTTAAATAGCGACGGAATTAAACGAAAATATTCCGTTTCAAAAGGCTCCTTTCTAAATTTTAAAAGCAGAATTTGCGTGTCAGTTTCTAATTTTATGACCAAGGAAAAATTCCGTTTCTAAAACATAGCGATGGAATAGAAACTCTATTTCCGTTCTAAATGTAAAATAGAAAGGAATTTTCGTTTCTAATCGGAGTACTAAAATAGCGTGGAATAGAAACGCTATTTCAGTTCTAAATTCTCCGAAATATAGTATTCTGTTTCTAACTTGGAAATACTAAAATAGCGACGAGGATGGAGTTTTGCGGCAAAATTGGAAAGCAGAAATTTTCGTTTCTATATTAGCAGCGAAATATTTAGTTTAAATAGAGCGGATGTTAGATTTCAATTTTGCGACATTAGAAACGAGTAGAAGCGATTTGTTTCGTTTCTAAAATAAAAAATTGTTGTTCAATTATACAAAGTAGAAAGCAGTTTGAAAGAGAACTTAAGATTTGCTAAAAATAGAAACGGAAATAATTTTTATTTCTATTTTGTTGGAATTTGAAACGATTAAATAGAATTTTCATTAACTATTTAAGAAAATATCCATTTTCAATACTAGCAATTTTCACCCGATTTTATTTAATATTTTATTAAATTGTTATTTATACAGTACGGAACCGATATTTTATTAATTACTTTTGGACAAGTTTTCATTTAAAAATAGTTTATTACACCCATCATAATATTTTTCATTTTACAAATATAAATTCCAATAACATATACAACCAACTTTAATATATATTATATAGATTACATACATAAAGTGCAATATTTACACATCAAGTTTGCTTTTCTAAAGTTTAAACATGACATGTTTAATAAAATAAAATCTATCACTCGAGTCGAGTATGAGTACATTGGTGCAGGATGAATCTTACAGTGAAAGTTGATAAATAGATGAAACTGGGCTAACTTACACATAATTTGCTCCATCGCAAAATCTTTTGTTTGCATTCATTCCTCTCTTTTGGTCTTTCTTCTTATTTTTTTCGTCTCTTGATTTGTTTTGCATCTCTTCATTCTTACATTGCATCTCTTGAACAACCTGTTGTATCTGCATTTTGTATTTGCAAATTTTCTTGAATTCCTATGACTCCTCTGTGACCACTCATCTGACCATTTTACTTGGCTCTTAGAAGAAGTTATGGCATTTTCCTCAACATACTCTGTTTAAGAAAAACCTAGAGTACACATATATATAATGCATCAGTTCTTAGAGCAGTGTGCCACATTGATTATTCAAGCCCAAAAGAATTTAGGGGAAAAACCGTGTCTGACCAAATAAAATCTCCATGAATCAGAGATTAACTTAATAAATCCCAACAAACAAGTCACTAGCAGTCCCTTAAATATTAGTCGTCATTGGTTCAAATACACATGAACTTTAGCAAACAAAATTAATCCAGATGTTAAATGCCAAACAATACAACCCACAAAATTAAAAAATAAACCTAATAAAAGCTAGATAAACATATGGCTTAATGAGCGAGGCGATTAATAGCATTAGTTTAAAAAGCCCGATAATTTTTTTAAGGAAAAGAGAACAATAATCCTAATGACAATTCACTTAAGCAAGCGGCTGAAAAGAATTAGAAAAACCACAGAAATCGTATTTGCAAAAACCATTAGCATAATTAATGATCATCAGAAAACACAATCAAAGCGCAAGGCTTTATAAAGAATGCGAAGAGATTCTACGAAAATTAGAAAAGCGCAGTAATGATGAGAAGGCAATGTGGGAAGATATTTTATGAACACCCGCGCTACATCAAAGACATGTACTTAGTTCCAGCGATTATCTTTATATACTTTAAAAATATAGAGGAGCTTTCCTCCTTTAATGGCGTGAAAGGTGTGTCCCATGTCTTCTGGCCGATCCTACTGGCGCCATTCAGGGCTTAGCTACTGTGCAGGCACGTCTCTCACATATAATTTTTCTTGAGGTTTTGGGGCAAAATCGAAAGTCGAAAAAACTTTCGAGAAGAAAAACATGAGCTTATTCCCAAAATGCTTGGCCAGAAGATTTTATCGACCCAGCCATCATAAACTCATTCCCCTCAGAATTATAGCCGCCTCATTCGACTTCAGCAGTAAAAATCTGCATGGCCTCAATGCGCTTTGATATGCTTGGCGGGCGTAGTGGGAAGGGCCGACAAAGAGCGCTTAGTGGATTTTGTAGCTTAAATTAGTAGGAGATCTCGCTAGAGACTTCTTGGAGAAAGAGGTAATGTCTGGACTGGTTTGCAGAGGGAAAAAGGTTATTTCTTTGGCCCCTCACCTCCCTCCCTCAGGTTCCTAGGGGTTTCTCCATTAATGACAATGGCAGCCCCTTGACCTGGCTAGTCATTGTGTTGAGCATGGCCTCATCCTTCCTCTAGGACATATTGGGGCTCGGGGGCTTGGGTGCGAGGAGACCCATTTCTGCCTCCCCGAACCTGATCAGGGAAATCGAACGTGAAGAAAAAAAAAAAAAAGAGATAGATAGAGAGAGAGAGAGGTTATTTTGCCTCTGGTTTTAAGATGAAGAAAGAAGAAAAGTAGAAGAGGAGTAGTAGTAGTGGAGGCGAGAGAGAGAGAAAGAGATATCAAATGGGAAAGGGGAGTGGCCAAGCAGAAGAAGGTGTGGGTTTATCTAGTTTGTGGAGTTTCCCTACTTTAGAAATGGGGGAAAGTGTAGGCGGGTTGTCAATTCATTAGAATTTTTTTACAGATATCCTAACTAATATAATGAAAAGTGAGGTTTTTCATTTGTTCCTCCCCATGAAGCTGTGGGCTCATGAAGGAGTCTACACTAGGCCTATTACAAATAGCCAAGTGGTTTTTTAAATGGATGGTAGAGATTAGATTAGGGTTTTTAGGTCATGTGGTTGAACATAAAGCAATTAGATATTCGTATAATTGTTATACGAAGATGTCTAAATGTTAAGCAGTTTATAGATAAGCTGTGATTTTATTATAGTTATAAATTGGCTTTTTATAAATTTTTTTTTGTTAAGAAAATATAATGACAACTCAATTTGCGAGTTAACAATTTATTTTGTTTAGAGCTCATACTATCCCATGTTTTATGACCCTTGTGGCCAGTCGGTAGGACCCACGGCGCCCCTTGCTGGACCACCTTAGGCGCCCACCACTGAACCCGCCCGAAGTGATGCGGACCCCAAACTTAAGCGCCCATAAATGATTGATTTGATTAATTATAATCATGATAAAGTGATGTTAGATGTATGTTTTGCATGGTGCATAGTTATGACCCTTTTACCCAGTAGACCTGATTAATATTGTATTTGTTCTTTTGTAAATTAAATACGGCATGTGAGTCAGTACTTATGCAATCTACAATTCAAGTTGTAAAATTAGGTTTCTCATCTAATTCCCCTCGAATGTAACAGAGTTATATATTAAGTATCACGATTAGAATAGTATTAGATTAGATGTTGGACTACAAAAGCGGACGGAAGAGAACTTATTGCATTTTATCCATGCACATTAACAGTTTGCTCTTGAGTGGGTGATTAGATTTAGTCTTTCAAAAATCGTTTTATGGGATAAGACTTGGAGGGGTTAAGTTAGGTTAAAACATGTCTTATGGTAGGATCTCTTAAAACACCAGCACGTTAGAGCAGAAACACATCACTTAGCCGAGATAAGATCGATATTTGGTTTTGATTAATGACACATCTTATTAGATAAATTGTGTGCAAAACCAAAGGGAGATTTTTGATGGATCGATTAAATAGCAAATCGATCCTTTCTACGTAAGCCAAGCGCTTACAACACTTTGGTTTTGAACACGATAAGCAAAGGGTCTTCAGGTTGAAGGCAGAGATGGCTGAAAAAAGCGAGATCCGGTTGTACGTAAGGCAGAGTAGCTTGAGATACGTTCGATGTGGATCTGCAGCTAAGAGGCCTGGACTGCCTTGAGCGTGTAGGATTCGGCCAGATAGTTAAGTCAAAGTTTTAGCTAAGAAGTGCACAGTGAGCTATATATCCGTTTATAAATACAAAAATTTATGGTTTAAAATACAAAATAGAGATAAATTTATCATATTCTCTTAAACAATCTTTTTAAGAAAATTGAGTATTTTAAAATAAATATATTTATAGCTAATAAATAATGAAATTTATGATTTTTAAGAATACAAAATAGAGATATATTATTTATGACATCATATAGTAAATATATATCAAATTTAAAAGAAAACTTACTAAAATTTTGTATGCAAAATATTTTAGTTTCGCCAGGGCTTTTTTGAGTCGAGATTCTGGTGCTCGACTCTGCTCGTTAACATTTCGAGAGTTGAGTTCGAGTCAGTCGGTTGGCTGAAGTCGAGGAGTTCGGAGTAGCTCCTTGAGTTGTCTGCGTCTCATTAATAGCACTATATATAACGTAAGCGAAAAGTGATACGTGTATGTATGTGTAAATAACCTGAGTGACTCATTATGGGATTTTTCACTTATCTTAATTTTTTAGATTGCAAAACATCATTTTACATCATTGAGCTGATGGATTTCTAATTTTATTTTATTTTTAATAAATAATTGATAGTTTTTTTTTGGAAATAATAATTGATTGGTTATTCTCTGCAAAAAACATAAATCATTCTTTAAGATTTATAAGTAATTATTTTAGATTTTTAAAATATTATATACAAAATTATCACCCATGTCTAGTTCATATAATAGAGTGCTAAATATTACAAAAAAAACAAAACATAAGAAGAGGAGGGTTTAGAGTTTTTCAAATTTGACAAACACCTAGCGTGTGTTTCTCAAAAATAAGAATCTTAATCGAATTATGTTTCTATTTTTAGAAACGAAATTTATTCCCTTTCTATTTTTACACATAACAAATTAATATTTATACTTTATAACGAAATATTCAAATAATTTTAATTTTTTAATATCTAAAAATATTAATATAATTCACTTAAATTGAACATATATATATATATATATAATGAAGGTTTTTAATATTTAAAAATCCATTTTTAAAATAATTCATATGTAATATTTAAAATGAACTTTAATAATTTTTAATAAATTCATATTTTCACCATTTTTCTCGTTAAAATAATCGATGAAAAACATTTAAATCAAAATTTCACTTATTTTTAATAATGAAAATTAATAATTATAAAAATAACTTATTAGTTAATTTTTACACTCGCAATAACATTTATAAAAATACCGTTTCTAAAAATAACGGAATTTTATTTCTATAAATATAACTAAAATAAACAGAATACATCTCGCTTCTAAAATAAGAACTAATCAATTCTCGGTTTAATTTTAGAAATGGAATTGAATTCTGTTTCTAATTTTAGAAACAGTAATCGAAATCATTTATTTTAGAACGAATTCAATTCGCTTCTACTCTGAAACGAAATTTATTCCCTTCTCGCTTTTTACACATAAATAAAATAATATTTATACTTTATAACGAATATTCAAATAATTTTAATTTTTTAATATCAAACAATATTAATATAATTCACTTAAATTGAACACACACACACACACACACACATATATATATGATGAAGGTTTTTAATATTTAAAAATCCATTTTTAAAAATAATTCTATTTGTAATATTTAAATTGGAACTTACACAATTTTTAATAAATTCATTTTCGCCTTATTTTTCTGTTAAAATAATCAATGTTATTAAATCAAAATTCTCACTTATTTTTAATAATGAAAATTAATAATTATAAAAATAACTATTAGCTAATTTTTACATCTGCAATAACATTTATAAAAAAATAATCGTTTCTAAAAATACGGAATTTTGTTTCTATAAATATAACGAAAAATGTAAACGAATACATTATTTGTTTTCTATTTTTAAACTGAATTCAATTGGTGCTTAATCTTAGAAACGGAATTCAATTCCGTTTCTAATATATATATATATGATGAAGGTTTTTAATATTTAAAAATTCATTTTTAAAATAATTCATATGTAATATTTAAATTGAACTTTAATAATTTTTAATAAATTCATTTTCAATATTTTTCGTTAAAAATAATCAATGTTATTAAAATCAAAATTTCACTTATTTTTAATAATGAAAATTAATAATTATAAAAATAACATATTAGTTAATTTTTTACATTCAGCGAACATTTATAAAAATACTGCTTCTAAAATAGCGGAATTTTTGTTTCTATAAATATAACTTAAATAGAAACGGAATACATTCCGTTTCTAATATATATATATATATATATGATGAAGGTTTTTAATATTTAAAAATCCATTTTTAAAATAATTCATATGTAATATTTAAATTGAACTTTAATAATATTTAATAAATTCACTTTCAGTCTATTTTTTTGTTAAAATAATCAATGTTATCAAAATCAAAATTTTACTTATTTTTAATAATGAAAATTAATAATTATAAAAATAACATATTAGTTAATTTACATTCGCAATAACATTTATAAAAATATTGTTTCTAAAATAGCGAATTTTGTTTTATAATATAAACTTAATATATCTGCTTTCTAATCTTTTTACACATAACAAATTAATATTTATACTTATATTTTAGAAACGAATTTCCGCCGCTTAAAGGAAACTCTATTTTACCCGCCTAATGTTCCCGCTGATAGTTGCGACGGAAAATCTCACCGCTTCACTTCGCCTCTAATTCCGTTTCTAATTCCGCTTATTCTCCCCGCCATTTACCCCGCCAACAATTAGCGACTGAGTTTTCTTCCGTTTCAAATTTCAGAAGAATATTTCGCTTCGCTTCTATTCCGCTTAACTTTAGAAACGGAAATATCCGCTTTATTTTCCATTTCTATATTAAGGTTTTCAGAGTGTTAAGATTATGAATATAAATATAAACATTTGTTAATTATTAATTAACAAAATTGTGAAATGTCAAAATTTGTGAAATATACATTTTCTTTAAATTATGATAATTAATGCAACTTTATATTTAGATTAAGATTATGAATATAAAATATAAACATTTGTTAATTATTAATTAACAAATTTGTGAAATATACATTTTCTTTAAATTATAATAATTAATGCAACTTTATATTTAGATTAAGATTATGAATATAAAATATAAAATATTTGTTAATTATTAATTAACAAATTTGTGAAATGTCAAAATCTAGAAATATACATTTTCTTTTTACATTATGATAATTAATGCAACTTTATATTTAGATTAAGATTATAGATATAAAATATAAACATTTGTTAATTATTAATTAAAAATTTATGAAATGTCAAATTTGTGAAATATACATTTTCTTTACATTATGATACTAATACAATTTATATTTAGATTGAGATTATGAACATGAATTGATTACAATTATTGAAGTTTATAGGATGGATAGTGGAAGTGGAAGCACATCGGGAGGTCGCGATCCCGCTTGGAACATCAGGCACCCATTGGAAGGGAAATGAATCGCACCATGCAATTTTTGTGGTATGGTCATTAAAAGTGGCTGAATAACTTGCCTAAATTTCACTTATTACATACAATTCTACCAATAGGCAAGAAGTGTCCTAATGTGCTTCTCCGGGTTAAAAAAGAAATGAGACAACTCGTTGGAAAGGAATAAAGCCAAAACAAAGAAAGCGGCGAATATTGAAGAAATTAACTGACCATGGCAAGACAATGGCGGGGTAGCCATAGACATCTATTTGATGACGGTGATGATGATGATGATGAGGAAAATGAGGAGGAAGATGATGATGTCTATATGTATCCGCCTGACATGAACCCTGACGAGCGAGCTGACTATCGGGCAGCATGTCGTGCATCCAAAGCTAGTGAATGGAATCGCCAACAAGAAGAAGGGTTTATGAGAGGCAAAAGAAAAAATGGTAAATCTTTTAACTTAAATTCATTATTATAGCATAAACCGATTTGATAAACATTTTCCTAATATATACAATTGCAATAGGTGAGCCTTCACAATCACATCCAATTGATCCAGTAAGGCACGTGTAAAGATCTCAAAGTGTGAGACACCTGATCCATCACCACCCCCCGTCCATCATTATACAAATCTTTAAGTGCTAAAGACAAAAAGAGTGTTAAAAATCTCTTTAAATGAGGTGCAATCAAAGAAATCGATGGGCCGATTAACCGCAGTCTCTTCATATATGAGAGTTGTTATGCCTCACAAAAGATACTCACCACTTCAAAATATGATTGTTGGTGCACAACACGTAAGACCCGAGAAATTCCAATTTCGAAAATGGCAAAATCGCATCATTACAAAATTGTTAATTTCGTTAAAAACTGTAATTTATTCCCTCTAGATCTCGATGACAAAACAGATTTACCGTTGGAATCGTTTCGCAAATCTACTAGCACGTGAAATTTCGCTTCTAATTCCGAGACAAAGGGGAATTTACACATTTTGAGGCATCGCGCTTCTAAAAGTCGTGAATCGATTTTCGACGCGACGGAAATCACATATAACACGACTCATGTGCCATAAGTGGTGTATGAGAAAGATGATGAAAACGGACGGTCGAGATAGAGCCGGTCGTCAAACCGAGAAAGAAGTGGACAAAATGGTTATTTTTAAGTTTGATTTAAGTCACAAGAAGACAACAGATGGTCAGCTTCATTTCCTCAAATTCGTTAAGAAACGTGAAATCAAAAAGACAGTGTGACGCAGTGATGTTGGAGAAACGAAATGGTGGTTTTAGAGAGAAGGTCTCGACTTCTTCTAGATTTGCGACAACCGCCCGCTTCAGCCTTCGGATAAGCAGCGAATCGCTTCACGTAGGCGTCACGTGGGTACCGGATTTAGGAGTTTCCTCAAACTCCGAGAGGTAGGGTTTCTACTCTGCGTTTATTCCCGCTAAGTAATTTTACAAATGTTTGAGTCGATCGAAATGCGGTAATGCCGATCTGTTTCCCAAACCTTGGAACCGTATTGATAGAAATTTTTGAAACTAAAATGTTGGAGCCCGTGAATCGTGAGGGTCAAGCCAGGTGTTTCATTTCACCAAATTTGTCAAATCATGTATCGTTGGTTTCGAGGTCGTGATGGTTGCTTCGACGGGTCCCAAACTCGGCGACCGACCATTTTAATTTTTGAGAATTTTTGATCGCCGTGACACCCGTAATTTTGGCAATGCTTGTGGCAATTATGCATTAAAACGCATGCTTGATATGAAAGACCGATTAAAATGGCTTGAAACCCGGTTCACTAAGTGAACCGATGATTGCTGGGATTTTTCGAATGGGTAACCGAGGGCTCACTATCTCGAAACAAATGCTTCAAAAATATATTTCTTATGAAAATATGGTTATCGAAAGGATTTAAATTAAATTACTTGTGTTTGATCATTAGCCCAAGGAGTTAATTTCATGTATGAATTAATTAATTTACATGACATGATTGTGTGAATTAAATTTTTGTAAATTTATGCATACTATATATTTACCCGTGAATTAGACTGTATTGGAATTGGCATACATGCATTCCATATGCACTGGAACACCCTAGGACTATAGGAGTGAGTGCATGAGATGAGTATAGAGAAAACGGTTCGGAGGGTTGTCTAAAAATATTAATTATTGGAGGGTAGTCCAAATTAAAAATATCAATCGTCGGAGCGACCCAACTGATATATACACATCGGAGGGTTGTCCACAACAAACAAATAATATATCAATCAATGAGCGACCCAACTGATATACACATCGGGAGGGCTGTCCACAAACAAACAAATAAATATAATAATTCTCATACGAGGCTTAGGCGAAAGTGTGAGAGAGAGCCTGAGGACGGATCTTAGTTGGTCATGTAGACATTCAAGCAGATCATGCATTTGCTCGAATGCATGTTTATTTCGAACATCAGACCGCACTTAGGTGGAGAGTAGCCCACTTAATGCGATTCCACTCATCGAAGCATTAGCTCACCTCGGGCTGAGGGATATTATTTTACTGGCATGTGGAGCATGCGGGACTCCGTCCTAGACCGAGGATTAGAAGAAAGTCAAGCAGAGCTTTGATGTATACATATATTAGAACTTTTTAAGTTTAATGTATGTATTGTATAAGAGTAAAATATTAACTCTTATAACTATTGGGTATATAGTTGGATTCTTAGTTTGCATGTATATGGAGTATTTGCTTTAAGGCCCAAGTGGCCGCGAATCATAAACTGCTATATTGGACCGTTTGGGACAGTTTATGCAGGTTCCAGCCTGCAGAGCTCCACAAAGGAGACTCGCCCGATTCGTGAAAATGCCCGTCACCCGACATTCACGAGATTCCGCGGTCGACGGTAGTCAAATCTGACACCCTGCCTGGGGGCATCACGCCTGAGACGAGCTCAGGCATACCCGGGCCACCAGGGCTTGAGGATTTGGGCTTAGTCCATAGAGGTATAAGAACATCACCACTAGGTGTGGTTCGATGTTTACAAGGTATGAGATTACCTAGGAAATCACTTCCGAATAGCACACGCATGCATGGTGTTTGATGTGTGATCGCAGAGCAACATGAGTTGTATGTTATGTGAATGTATGGTTTATAATACTGGGCTTAAGATATGTTATGATGTTTGGGTGTTTAGTGATTAGCACTCCTATTATGTTGGAAAACGAATCTTGGGGAGTTTACAAAAGGTAAACTAAATGAAATAAATTGTAATCAATTTATTTGGTTTGTAGAATGATGATATTTTAATAAAATTTTAAGGTTGAACACTAGGTTTAGTGTTGGATCATGAGGTTTTGAGAAATTTTTGGACAACATGGTCTAGAATAAAAAGGAAAAAAATAAATAAATAAATTTTATAAATTTATTTGTTTAGAGAGAAGTTAAATAATTTTCTAAGGTTTTACAAGTAGTAAAATTGAAGAATCGGGTAAAATAAATTTTTTATAAATTTATTTGAGTGTTCAAGAAAAATGAAAAAAAGTAAGTAATTTTTTTAGTGATTTTTCCGTACCTACTGAAATAATTGGAAAAGACTGAAAAAAATCTCAAAAAAAAATAAAATTTTCAAAAATGAAATTTTCGAAAATAAAATTTTTGTTGAAAACAATATTTTAAATGCAAAATTGATTGCCTTGCATTATTTGTAAATGCAAGGACAATGTGTATACAATCGGATGAGTAAGGATTAGTATCTCTGTGGTCGTGTTTATGCCTGCAGATACCGTATTGAGATTTAATTCGCCATCGAACCGTATAGATGGCTAGGTCGAGGACGGCGGACGCAGAGGGCGTCCACCTGGCAATCGGGCCGCACCACCGCGGTTTGATCAGCCAGGCTTACCGAGGTCGAGGTATTGGCGTTGAACCGCTATCGCACGGGTCGGGGTATAAAGGTGTAGACGTGAAGATCCTAGTAACCTCCAGAGGTTTAGGCGCATCATCCTCCGACATTCACAAGGGAGGAGATCCGATGGTGCGCACTATCAAGTTCATGATCGAGAAGTTAGGAGGCTATGGAGATTACCCTCCGACGCCACTGACATTAGACTAGCCGCGCTCCGCCTGCAGGGTGAGGCCTACATGGGCGGAAATAAGTGCGACTCCCAGAGACCTGCAGCGATGACAATGGGCGAGTTTCGTGAGCCGTCTACTGGTAAGTACTTTCCGTAGATTGGCAAGGCTCAGGAGTTCCCTAGAGCTGAAGTAGCGTAAGGATCATGATGGATACAGGGTGACTAAGTTCACGAGCTAGCCCGATTTGTTGATGATTACGTACAACCGCCAAGGTTGGGGATTTGAAAATGGGCTGAAGTTGTCCATTCGCTGTGATCAGAGGGACTCTCGCCACAAGATATGGATTTCATGGTCAGACAACCCCGACCATAGAGAGGTTGCGCTTAGAGGTCAGACCTTGAGGAGCCTCAGACGTAAGTCTCTCCCTGTGGACGTGGCGAGAATAAGATGGATATACCGCGCCATGGAAGGTCGTGGAGGATCTCGACTTACCATCGCTGGGTCTCGCAGGATCATGGACATGTCAAAGTTCGATGTCATCCTCGACGGATTGGTCGATGCCAGCCATGATCGCTTACGCTTGTCAGAGACCACCACCGTGATGCCAAGTCTCGGGCGAAGCGCAGCCTGCCATCGAGGGAAATTTCAGACACGTGTCGCCGCCATCTCGCGAGCGTCGTAATGACCCGCAGAAGGTCGGCGAATACGAGTCGAGACCAAGTCACCGAGATACGAAGCTTTCGATTGGTTGGGCATGTGAGATTCATTAGTGATTTCTCCAGATATGCCACCTATGACTAGGTTGACCGCAAAGGAGTCAAGCCTGATCGGGATGACCGATGCGAGGAGGCATTCCGTGAGTTGAAGAGGAGACTTACTGTACCTCCCATCTCGATAGTCCTCTAGATAGGGGATGTGGGTACACAATGTAACAGGATGGCCTCGAGGGCCTGGATTGGGATGTGTTTTGACACAACCGAGGGCAAGAGGCTTATGGTTCCAACAAATAAGAATCACTTGAGTGCACTACCCCACACACCCATAATGGAGTTGGCTGCAAGAGTCTTCACTCAAGATTTCAAGGCTCACTACTTATACTACGAGGAGTTCGAGGTGTACTTAGACCATAAAAAGTCTAAGATATTTCACGCAATGGGACCCCCCACGCGAGGCAACGCTAGATGGATGGAGTTCTAGAGGATTATGACTTCACTTCGCATTACCATCCCTGCAGGCAAATGTATGCTGATGCACTACCTAAGTCACGCAGAGCCGCTACGTATACTTCTAGGAGTGGCGGATGCTCGAGACTGGACATTTGGGCTACGTGACGAAAGGCATCTGTGGTACCTGGGAGTTTAAGGGGCTACACTGCCTGGCTGGTAGAGTGATCGAGTCCCGCATAGGACGCTGCAGATGGTCCACGTGGACCGAGTACAACAAAGATAAGCGACGAGGGGCTGACCAGCTCACATAGATGGTCTTCGATATAGGACTGCAGTGGTTCCCAGCCTGACCGACGGAGAGAGGAGACTCTCGGGTGGAGTTTCACCGCTTCCTCGACGGCTCCCCGCATCCGTGGCACGGCGATGTACCAGATCTTCATCACGCATTTCACGAGTGGGCCGAAGAGACACGTGGGGACTTGTGCGACGGTGTCTCACGTGTCGCCAGGTGTTGGCGCCCAACACTCAGAAGCCGCAGTGGCTACCCACCCACTGAGGTGGCAAAGTGGAAGTGGGGACATGCTCACGAGCGGATTTTGTGACTCATCTGGCCGACACCGCAGACATGACGCGCAGATGGCGATAAGGACCCGGCCACTAAGTCGGCACATTTTCTAGCCGTGCTGGACATCTCTCATCGAGAGATTCGCCGGCTTGTACATTCGAGAGTTAGTCCGCCACATGGAGTACCGTGATTCAGTGTCAGATAGGGACCGAGGTTTACGACGCACTGGGAAGAGTTTCCAAAAGGCTACGGGCACACAATCACGCATGAGTATTAACTTTCCACCCTCATGGCGGGTCGGGCCCGGGAGAGGACTATAATGTATTAGAAGACATGCTACGAGCATGCGCCTCCGGATCATAAGGGCAACTCGGGAGGAGCATTTGCTCTAGTGGAATTCGCCACAAATAACATTTATCGTGCTGAGTATACGTACGACCGCATGAGGCACCGGGAGGAGGCCATGTCACCGTTATGTCGACCGAGGTGGGTTGAGAGTCTATCACCGTCCGATCTGATTAGACACACCTCCGAGAAGGTGAGCTTGATACGACAAATAACCTTCTCTCACTTCGCCGTATTTCCGCAAAAGAGCTAGCGCGGATGTGCGACGCCGAATTTTTAATGTTCGAGGTCGGGATCACGCTCAAGGTGATGCCTAAGAGGAGTGGTCGTTCTAAGAAGCGGAAGTTATCGGTGTTCATGACCTTTTGAGATACTCGAGAGGGTAGGCAATCATTACACCTAAGCAGCGCTACCGCCCAAAGATGTTAGGTGTTCACGAGGTATTTCACGCTCCATGTCTTCTAAGTATACTCCATCCAAATACCACGCGTGGATCGAGGACGACCGAGGCTGACACCCGAGGACCTCGAGGAGGACCAATGTACACGATTTTGATACCATGATCAGCTCTTGCGACGCAAGACCGTGAGGCCAGTGAGAGTGTTATGGCGGCAATCGCGGCTGGCGAGTCAACGTGAACGCGAAGGGACATCGACAAGTACACCTATCCCTTCATTTAGGACAAAGGTACGTGGTTTAGTCATAAGATTTAAATGATTCAGTTTACATGCATAGTAGAGTACACGCTAGTTATGCATGTGAGTGATTAGATCGCCCGCACTCTCGACTAAATTCTCGCGAGGGAGAATGTAAGACCCGAGAAATTCCAATTTCTGGAAAAATGGCAAAATCGTAATTTCGATTACAAAATTGTTAATTTCTGTTAAAAATCCGTAATTTATTTTCTAGATCTCGGATGACGAAACGGATTTCACCGTTGGAATCGTCTCGCGAAATCTAGCTAGCACGTAAAATTCGTCACCGGTGATACTTCACTTACACATTTTTCGGCATCGCCGTGCCGTAAATCGACATGCAACGGAAATCACATATAACACGCATCATGTGCCAAGGGGCGGTATGAGGTGAGAGATGATGAAATGGACGCCGGTGATAGCCGAATGTCAAACCGGGAAAAGAAGCGGACAAATGGTCATTTTTAAGTTTCGATGGGTCAAGAAGACAAAATAGTGAATAGTCTTCATTTCCTCAAATCTGGGTATTAAAACGAAATCAAAAAAGACAGTGATGCAAGAATGGCTGAGAAACGAAAATGGTGGTTTTAGAGAGAAGGTCTCTGACTTCTCTCTAGATTTGTGACAACCGACCGTCACAAAGATTCCTGGATAAGAATAGAGAATCGCTTAATGCTGAGAGGGCTTCGCGTGGGTACCGGATTTAGGGAGTTTCCTCAAACTCCGAGAGGTAGGGGTTTCTCCCTACTTGCGTTTTATTCCCGCTTTAAGTACTTTACAAATGTTTGAGTCGAATGAGGCCGTTAGGTCATGGATCGGCCCCAAACTCGGGACCTAATTGATAGAAATTTTTGAAACCAAAATGCTGAGGCCCAGAATCGTGAGGGCCTTACGGTGTTTCATTTCACCAAATTTGTAACCATGTATTGGTTGATTTCCTGAGGCCGTGAGGGGTTGCTTGACGGCCCCAAAACTTGAGACCGACCGCTGGAATTTTTTTGAGAATTTTTGATCGGGCCAGATACCCGTAATTTTAGTGGGCTGTTTGTGTGGCAATTATGCATTAAAACGCATGCTTGATATGAAAAAGGCCGGAAATGGCTTGAAAAACCCGTTCACTATGAACCGATGATTTACATTTTTCCTGAATAAACCGAGGGCTTCACTATTCCCGAAACAAAGAGTTCTCAAAAATATATTTGGTGAAAATACGTGTTTGGTCGAAAGGATTTAAATTAAATTACTCGTGTTTGATCATTAGCCCAAGTGAGCTAATTTTTATGTATGAATTAATTAATTTACATGACATGATTGTGTGAATTAAAGTTTTGTAAATATATGCATGATTACATTTACCCGTGAATTAGACTGCATTGGAATCGCATAAGATGCATTCCATATGCACTGGAACACCCTAAGACTATATGAGTGAGTGCATGAGATGAGTATATAGAGAAACTAGTCGTGAGGGTTGTCTAAAAAATATTAATTATCTGAGGGTAGTCCAAATTAAAAATATCAATTGCTCCGAGCGTACCCCCAATTGATATAAACACACCTGAGGGTTGTCCAAGAACAAACAAATAATATATCAATCGCCTGAGCGGCCCAACTGATATATACACATCGGGAGGGTTGTCCAATACAAACAAACAAATAAATATAATAATTCTCATAATGGCGCCAGGCGAGGCCACGAGAGCAGAGAGAGTCGGTGAGACTCCTGATCCGAGTTATCATGCAGATATCCAAGTAAGACTGCTGCATTTTCAGTTGCATGCTTATTTTGGAACATCGCGACCGCACTTAGCGGAGTAGCCCACTTAATGCGATTCCACTACTGAAAGATTAGCTCACCCACAGGGATATTATTTACTGCACAGGAGCTGCGGCGTAGGGACTCTTCATCCTAGGCATCGAGGATTAGAAGAAAGCCTAACAGGGGTTTGATGTATACATATTAGAACTTTAAGTTTAATGTATGTATTGTATAAGAGTAAAAACATATTAACTCTTGTAACTATTAAAAGTATAGTCGATTCTTAGTCAGCATGTATACGAGTATTGTTTACGGGCCTACGGCCGCTTTAAACACAAACTTTATATTGACCTGTTTCGTGATGTGTTTATGTGTTCAGATCAGAGCCCCGCATAAAAGAGATCGCTCGATGCCAGGAAAAATACCGTCACCCACATTCACTAGTATTCCGCGTCGACGGTAGTCACCCGACACCCCGGCTCGCGCCGCACAACAAGGTCGGGTATGTGAAAATCCGTTTTCAATTTCAAATAAGATATTATCTTACATTATAGTTGCAAACCATATAATTATTTACTTTAACTTGTAGGCATAGGAATAGAGCCACCATTTCCATATGAAATCAAAAACAAATATTTAGATATGGAGTATAAAGACATGGACGGTCATGTGGAATCTCCAAAGGGCAAATGGAAGACCTATGGGTGCACAATTATGTGTGATGGATGGATCGATCCTAACGAATTAAACATAATTAATTTCATGGTATATTGTAAAGGAGCACAATTTTCTTAAGTCCAAGGATGCATCTGGATAATATTTCAAAGACAATAAATATATTTATGGTTTGCTGAAAGACATGATAAAGGATGTCATGGCAAATGTTGTGAAAATTGTTGCCACAATGGATCATCATTTCAGAAGGTCAGAAATTGTTAATGAAGAAGTACAATTTATATTGACTCCATGTGCAGCACATTGCACCGAATCTTATGTTTGAAGATATTGGTAAACTAGAAAGTGAGCTCACTTGATTACTACTGCACGAAAAGATCACCAACTTCATCTACAATCATGGTTGGTTGTTTGCAACAATGAGAAAGGTTTGCGCGGGATAGTCAGGCATCTGTGGGCAACAAGATTATTACATCGCCTAGCAAGTCTTCTAAAAAGAGAGCTAATTTGAAGAATACTTTATTAGCATGAATGGGCTTCTATGTTTAGTCAATTTAATCGTTGGACGTGGAGGTTAAAGGACCTAAGTGTTTAATCATCCATATCGAGAAGGTCTCTAACCTAGTGTCAATCTACACTATATATTGCTTCTTCGCATTGTTGATTCCGAAATCGTCCCAACAATGCCATTTGTGTATGAGTTGATTCGAGTGATGAAGAAAAAGTTACATGCACTCAAAGCCAAAGAATGGGTCAAAAACATCATTGCAGATCGTTGGGATAAAACCCTCAAACATCCACTTCATGCCGCAGGTAACTATTCCATATCACAATCACTTTTAAAGCATATTATTTTCCTTTTATCACATAATACTAATTTCTAATCACTTTGTAGCATATTATCTTTATCCAAGATTTCAATATAGACCGAGTTACTTCAGTGACCCCGAAGCTACTCCAAGTCGCTCATGAAGTATTTGGAAAATTATCCGGCTACTACCAGGTCTGGTAATATTGGAAATGGGAGGTATCATCGTATCTATACTTCTAATTAATTGATTCAATTTATTTGGTTACACCAACACATATATTGATTTGTCAAGTTCATTTTGAATTCACAGCTTATAATGTTTCGAGATGCCAAAAGGGGATTCGGTGATCGAGCAACAATAGCATCAAGAGATTTAATGATTCCTGGTGAGTGTTGTTTCTCATTAAAAGTTTAAAAGTAAAGTCCATTACCATAAGGTTATTAGGATTTGAATGTTAGTAATTTACTGCAGCTTAATGGTGGTTCATGTATGGAAACCATGCTCCCACATCGAGGAATTCGCCTTTAAGTTCTTTCCCAAACAAAGATCATTTTCAAGATGTGAGAGAAATTTGAGCACATTTGCTTTTTGGATCCATACAAAACAAATAACCGACTAGCTTACCTCGCTTCAACAATTAGTTTTTTGTTACTACAACATGAAACTAAAGATAATGATAATGTGCGTAGACTCGATAAAGTCACGAAAATATTTGATTTACTCGATATTTTTGTACGTAGTTTGTGAAAAAGAGGATAATCAATTATTCCAATGGGTTAATCTCCATTTAGATGATGAAAAATGGAAATCCTAATCCACTAATTGTTGCGCATGTTCGAAGGTGTAGATGTTGGACCGGGGTTTTATCCGAAGAAGTTCATAGTCGAGACTAGAGACTCATTCGGCATGTTGTCATTCTGGCCACCTCTTTTTGATTCAGTGTTGAACTTGTAAAGTGGTAGATCCCGGTTTTTACGGTACTTCTACTACGAGGTATGATGGCTCAGAGGAGAGGGGACAATGATGGTATTGATATTGGAAATGATGGGTGGGGATAATGCAAAATCGACAACAAAGTGAACTCCTCCATTGAGTCCGTTCACTTGTGAAGATGATTTCACACATGCTCGTAAGATGGCGAAGACCAACAAGGTCTAGGAGAGCTAGTCCAGGTATTGGAGCAGTTGGAAAGCCATATAGAGGTCGACGAAGAAGAGGTGACAACCTGATGGTCGTTTATTTAGTTTTGATCGATGAGCATTGACACTTTCAATCTGATGATTAAATCGATGATGCCAAAGTTTTCCTCCTTACCTGATGAGTAATAATTCGACCTTCTTCACATCCTTGATTCCAGGTGGTGAATATGGAATGATTAACTATCCTCATGATGCCTGAATCTCATTCCGAAACTCCATATCAAATGCAGCGAGTTTAAAAGCAACACATGGGTGAACCCTAAATTTCCTATCCATGGAGGTACAAGTCAAGACATTTATGCATGGCATGTTCGATCTTATAATCAATATTATCGGAACACTATGTCTTGGTTTGAGTATTGCCTTCATCAAGATGGGATCCCTTCGTCAAATGTTGTAATGGAGCCACACCGATCTTCATTTTGGTGGTGAAAGACAATAGCAATGTAATATTAATGACTATATTTCATTATTAATGTCATTCTTACACTTTTCTGAAGTATTTCCATGAATTCAAAGCATTTTGGTAATTTATGATACCTCGATATTCATGTAAATGTAAGCTAGATATATCAGATATGTCGGTAAAATCAAAATACTGGAAATATATCAGTTGAAGCTAGATATTTTTAACAACAGTGATAGCTAGAATACGGATTTATTTATTAATGAAAGTTTTAATTTGGAATTCTCGATGGGAATGGGGGCTCAGAAATGCTTCCTCAGGAACTCTTAAAGACATATTGTCTGCAGGCAGCTGATCATTGATACGAGAAGCTTGGTTGAAACAAAATAAGCCCGGTAAACATGCGAATGACATATCTTGAGAGATTGGCTGGATTATTGGATCTAGGGAGTAGAAGCTTTAGGCTATAGATGGAGTGAATTTGGTTGTTTGGAAGAGTGTGTTGATGTCTGTATCCTCGAACACATCTGATTTATCCATGCAAAAATAACTTCAAATGATAGCCACTCATGGCTTCTCATAATTGTTTGCTGGCGGCTTTAAAGCGCACCTTAATAAAAATATCTATGTGAGACTGAATCAAAATGTGGTGAGCAGAGGAACCATGGGTGGTGGAAAGTGATTTGGTCCAGTCAGCGAGTGCGGAGGAAATGACAGGTAGAAAAGCTTGGACCGGAGAAGAAGCTCGAGATTTGTTTTCTTGGATTTCACGAACATGGTTTTTGAATCCCCAGATTATAGAAGTCAAAGTTTGCACGGATAAGAACTCATCTGCTTTTCCACGGGTGCCGCGTCACGACCCCTATCTTCCCTCTACAACTGTTTGGAGTGCGCATGCTTCCCACTCGGGACGAAGGTTGAGATCCTTTCAGCTTCAGCTCCCAACCATTCTGCGATCCTAATTCTCTAAATGGTAGCAAGATCGCTAGCTCTCATCATGATTTTAAATTCAGTGCTTGGTGACTCGCAGGGTTTCGGCCCAGAGTATCGAAGATTTTTAGTGAATTGATCTTTCTCTTAGAAAATAATAAGCAACTAGCATGCATCGTAACCTGATGGAGCAAGACACTTTGGGCATATAACAAGAAGAAAGAGAAGAGAGACTATGGGCGAGGTTAAAAGGAATCAAATGTGTGAGTAACTTGAGAACGATCACTGTGAGTTAAAGAAAACACTTTAACGAGTTAAACCATACTTAACAGAGAGGAGCTTCTCTAGTTTAAAAAGTGGATTCATTCGGAGTGTAACCTGAAATTCTACCATGCAACGACAATCATAAAAAATAGGGAGAGATTATCGGGTTAAGGCGAGAATAGAGGAGTGGCTCGAAAGCACATTGCTAGAAGGAATAGCATAGGAATATTTCCAAAACCTCTTTGGGAGGAATACTTGCATACAGTGCTATCGCTCCATGATGGCTTCCCGAAATCTTTGGGAGAACACCAACGGTTGCTCAGACCCTTCTCTAAGAAGAGGTGAAAACTGATGCTTTTGATATGGCAGGATTCAAGCTCCACGAGGAAATGATGGCCTCGTACGAAGTTTTGCCTACAAATAGCTTAGAGCGTAGTGGAAGATTCCTTTGTGGTTGTTTTGAATTTTTCTTGAAAGCAGGGTTTACTCACCTGGAAGGAACAAATGACACACTCTGGTTCTTATCCCCGAGAGTAAAACACCCGAGATATGATCTCCTGATTCCACCCACATTAAGCTTTATCTGTGTGGGATACAAGGATGCCTGAGACTCTTACGGATGATTAAAGAGATCATGCCACATAGCGCCCTCGCAAAGTAGCCGTGCACAGGACTCGGATCACGATAATATAGTAATATATCGGGGTTCTTTCACTCGATGAGAACGAAAAGAAAGGAAATGGTTACATGCTCGTAAAGAGGTGGACTTGGAAAAGGCATATGGCCCGAATCTCCTATAAGTTCATTAAGGAGGCGGTGAAGAAATAGACTCCATACTGACTGGATCGAGAACATTATGCATTGTGTGAAACACTTTCGGAGCGTCGATGATGCGGAACAACGAGCCCGCAGCCGGTTGGACCACAGAGGAATTAGAGCGGGGGTGATGGGTGGTGCATACCATGATTGCTACGTGGGTGACTAGGTCACATCATTTCCCAAGCAGTTGAGAAAGGGAAATGGAAGCTCATTACTCTATCCCACCATGGACCACCTATATCACACTTGTTTTTTGCTGATGACTTGTTACTTTTTGCAAAGGTAAGCGAAAGCTAAATGGAAACAATCATGGGTTGTCTGATATTTTACATGAATCCTTGGAGACGAAAGATCAAGCCTCTCGAATTTAATGTAGCATTTTCTTTGGTGTGGAGCGAAGAGGAAGTGGTACTCGGGATCTCTATTTCTCGGAGCATGCCCATCACTACAAGAAGCAAGAAGTACTTGGGGATCCCCTTCCATTATGGGGCTGAGACGAATACAGCTTTCGATACCTCAGGAGTAGAATAGAGGGCATTTGGATGGTTGGAAAATTTGGAAGGCTAATGACTCACCTTAGCGAGGGGAGAATCTGCTTGAAAGCAGGTTCTAACCCACACTCCTCTCTGTTCCATGCAATCCCAGCTGGCCTCTGAAGACGGCTTTGCAACAATATTGATAAAGAATTGGCTTGAAGCTACATTTGGGGGGAGCTCGAAAAGGAGGAGAGGAAACTTCTTATATCAATTGAAACAATAGGAAAAGATGTTAACGGGGTAGGAATAAGGAGCATGCAAAATATGAACTTAGTTTTCATGGCTAAGCTTGGATGGAGACTATTGTTGGCCAAGAATGAGCTTTAGGCTTAGATCCTCCACTCGGAAATACGTAAAAGGAATCTTAAAGTGTGCCACAGATAAAAAGAAAGGAAATCTTCGAATGCTGTGAGAGAAGCAGGTAAGGCGGTGAAGAGCATAATTAGTATGAAATCTAAGGGTTTATAATGGGAGAATACCACTATTTTGGAATATATGGTTGAAAGACTCTCTCCCCTTCTTGACTTGACCCGCAAGGCATTAGTTTGGAAGAGTCTTACAAAAGCAGGTGGAGATATATTGGAGCCAGCCCGAGGGGTTGGGTTTGGGAAGCCCTCTGAGAAGCTTATCCCTAAATTCTTTTGAAAATGGGAACCATGATGGTACATTCAGACTCAAGTAGGGAAGATGGCTTTTGTTGGGGACTCTCAAATAATGGAAAGTTCTCCGTGAAGATCGCTTACAATGCTAGTATACTGTGTCGGACCTCTCCCAACTCATATGGCACATGTACATGGGAAGATAATATGAAACTCTGGCTGCCTCAAAAAGATTTGCACCTTCATATGGATGTTATTTCATGGGAAGATTTTGACAAACTTGGAAAGAATGAGGAGGAGAATTACAGATGATCCTTATTGCCCACTGCTGCCCACATGATTTAGAAGATTTTTGCCACTTATTTTGAAACTACACGAAAGTGAAACCATTATGGCAAGGGTGATGACGGAAGAGGGAGAAAGAAAGGAAAGCACGGAATCACTGCCCTTTGAGATGGCTAAGGTGGAACCTTACTATAGCGATCCGAGGGGAAGAGACACATGGAAGGAAAAATTTTACTACCTATACGGTGGATTTGGAAGTGGAGGAATGAAGAGATTCGATGCGATATCACTAGCTTGAAAGAAGGTGGACATGGTAAATTCTTGCTACACGTAGACGATTTGCGGCGGTCGCCACAGGCCATAGTAATGGGGGTAATAGGAAGGCCAGTTGCGGGAGTCGATAGGTTGGAGCCAGGCCACACGGGGATGGAAGAAGCTAAATGTTGATGGCGGATCTTCTTGTGGTGAGCTGGGAATACGAGGCGGGGAGGTGCATTAAGGAATGAAAATGGAGATTAGGAAGATGGCTTCAGCACGCTGAAGGCTTGGCTCGACAAAATAGAAAGCTGAAGTCTTAGAAATTTGAAGAAGCTAAGCGAGGAGGGCGAGCTAGATGACTCATAATAGAGCTTGACTCACTAACAGTCTATAGGTGGATCAGAGGGTTAGAGGAGATTAATAATTCTCTTTTAAACGTGTCCCGGGGATCTTGAGGTCCACTAAATAAAAGCGGTCAATAAGCGATAAACATATCTGGGAAGGTGCAGTCGCGGCTTGTGATGGCAATGCTTGAATTCTCTTAATAGTGTCATCGCAAGATGGAGAAAACCTCCGAAAGAACTGGAGAACCTTCTCCTTCATGATTTGTTAGGTACAAAGACGCCAAGAAAGGTGTAGTCTTTGTTTATCTTCTGCTGGGGAGACCCCTCCTCCTTGACCAAAAAAAAAAAAATCATTTTCGAGAAAAGCGATTGAAAGAAATATGAATTTGAGGGTAAAGAAAAAAAATCACCTATGAAGGACTCCTAGGAAAAGTTCTACCTTTTGAATTCTCGCTTTTGATTTTCTTTTATAATAATTAAGTTTCTAAATAGTTTTGTATATTTGATTTTCTTTGACATTTTTCATTAGATTTCTAAACATGAGAAAATCATTTTCATTGGCATTTTCTTTCCTTGTGCAAGCTTCGCCTTGTGACCTTAGGCTCTGTTTGAAACCAAAGTATTGAAAAAAAAAAAAAAAAAACAGAGGAAAAATGGTTTCTCATGTTTGGACCCTACCATAAAAATATAAAGAAAATCAAATACGAGTCAAAATTTTATAAAAATTAATATTTTCTTAGGCTATATTGGAGCGTGAAGAGTCAGCAATTTAATGAACTTACAAAAATAAATGAAGAATAAATTGCAAAGAGATGATGTTAGACAACTCTCATACCATGTTAAATAAACGACCCAGCCTCTAGCTCGAAGCTTATGGGATTTTGTTAAATACTTGGAACATCTATCTTAATTTCAACCATAATAGAGAAAGCAAATAAAAATGTTTGAATAAACATATAAGAATTAATTTATTAGGTTTAAGCCCTTTTTTGTTATTTCTCTCAATTTATTTCATGACTTTTTTTCTTTTTATTTTCTTTTCATACTATTTTTTTGGGTTCCAAATGAAGCATTATGCTTCGTTTGGAACTCCTCACTAAAAATATAAAATATAGAGGAAAATAAAAGGAAAAGCAAGGAAAAGAAAATTTGGAGGAATAAATATAAGTTTAAACTCATTTTATTTGTTTATCTCTATTATATAAGGACTAATAAACTTAAAATTATCTAAAATTTTGAAAATTTTTGATTATATTTGATTTGATTTTATATTTTTCATGGTGAAATCAAACATGAGAAAATTATTTTCTTTCCCTAATACTTTACGGATTCAAACGGAGTCTTAGTGTTTGCCCCCTCGACTTATTTTCGACTCGTATTCTCGAAACAGCTCTTGGTGTTCTTTGAAGCATTATCTAAATTTAGTGTTTTCTGTATTTTCTTTGTATCTTTCAAAAAAAAAAAAAAAGTCAAATATATTCTCTATGTTTTCTTGGTTTAACTTGTTTTTTAAAACAAAAAACATTAAAGAAACATACCAACATGCAAATTCACGAAGGCTGGAGTTTTAATTTTTGAACTTTAGCCACCAAAAATATGGTGCCGGAGTTCATGAAGCGAGCGGACAAGCGAAGGTTCTAATAGTAACAAATTATGATTTGGAGGAAGAAGATGATTTTAATGATGTTTAGGAATGAGTCAAATAATGAGCTCGAGTGTGGGTCATAAGATGACATCATGTGGCATCATATTCCATTGGAGAAATCCATAGTAGATGGATAAGAGGATAGAAATCGAGTCGACGATGGGAGGTTGACATATGGCATGAGAGAAGACAATTCTCTTGACCCTGACTTGACCCAATAGTGGGATGGGAAAGGAGAGGGAAAAAGAAAGAGAAGAAGGAGGGAAGGTTTTAGAGAGGGGCGTCCCAACTTATCTCTAAATTTCTAGGTGATCGGACCAACGGTTCACGCGGGCTTGAAGGAAGAGTTTACCCTCATGACTAGGCCATATGAGAGCCCAGATTTTGTGGAGTTTCGATGACTCAGGAGGTAGGGTTTTCTCTACTTGTTTTATTCTTTGGTAAGAGCCATTTTAATGGATAGGGACATATCTTTGAGGCTTGGATGAGCGTGTTTTGGTCTCCAAAAAGATTTGGATTTGGGTGAAGAAATCACACAAGTGGTTTCTCCTGATCCCAGAGACACTTAGTAGTGTTTATGTGTGACCTTGAGTGTACATATGTTATTACTTGATTGGAATAACATGTTATCGTTTATTTGTGCAATGGGAAGTCTAAGGCGGACTGCTTGGGATTTTATATTAGCCCGTGTGAGCTAATTTTATGTTATTCACATGTATGAATGAATAACACACATGTTGATGGTGTATAAATTCTATTAGTATATGCATGCTTAATATATTAACATGAATTGTTGTGAAATGGCATATTGCATTTCATACGCAACGGGATGACCTAGAATAATAGGTGTGAGTGCATGACATGAAAAACGTGGTTGTTAAATGGTTTGAAAGGAAGATTTTTCGAAGAATTGCCTTGGAGAATTGTCCAGCCAGTTCATCTCGGAGGAAGACCCGCGACTATTTCGGAGGATTACTGACGATTCACCTCGGAGGGTTATTGATGGAGATTTTAGCAAAGCTTCGGTGATATGTTTTCAGGCAAACCTTTTGTTTACAAGCTGAGTTTTTCATACTTGGCTTAGGCATGCGTGAAGTCGATGGGAGCTCGAGAAAGTGGAAGGTGGTCACATTCTCATCCATTTCATGTAGACATTTGAGTAAGGAACATATATGTTTGCTTAGATGTTTGGTTTTGCCATTGCATAGGCACTTAGGTGGGGAAATGCATGTAGGATAATTCCTTCTTGGGCTTCTTTACCTGTCGAGGAAGCATTATTTCGGTCGAGTCTTTCGGGAAGGCGAAGCTCACTAGAGGCACTTTTTGAGAAGAAAATAGACGTGTGGCTTTATTTCTATCCTTTATTAAAACATGTATTAGAATGATTAATTTTGAAATATATATGTTTGTATGAGAGTGTATTAATTAACTTCTTGAAACTGTGTAATATAGTTGGACATATTTTGAGTGATGTTGATGCATATGGAAGTGATGTGGTCATTTTTACTCATGTATGAGTCTCGTGATATGAGGCAGCGCGGGTTTCCTTGGTTGGCCTGGTGGTGTCTGGACCTCCGGAGTTCGCGAGGGGAGTCATAGATTGGTGGATCCGGCAAGTGCAGTTTGCTTTCATGAGTTCACCAAAACATATATAAAAAACAAAATACTTAGTTTAAGGTTGACATTCCATTTCGTATAAACACTTTTTTCAAATATGTCGAGCTTATTTCAATTGATGAGCACAATAACATTTACATTTATATAAAGTACAATTTATATAAAAGCATATCAAGCATTTTCAAAATGATTTACAAAATAGATGTTCGAGTTAATTGTTTTTACAAAATAATAATGTTAAAAAAAAATGGAGTGAGCCCATATGTCGAACCTCTGCTAATTCTTTCTCTATGACTCGGCGTTCCTCGATCTGCATTTGTTATCGTTTAATGGCCGGTGCAGAAGTTGATGAAAATAATACGCTAAGCATTTTCGTGCTTAGTGGTTCTATGTTCCATTCTTATTTCAATTTGAGTCGAATCGTGAAGTTTTCTTGCGAACTTTGAATCCTTTTGGATGTTGATGTCCCGATACAATACATATACTTATTTCATATCTGATCGTTTTATGGTTCATTGATCATCCCCGAATATGCACTTTCATATCAAGTAATCATTATAACCAAATTATACATTCACCTTTGCTCTTTTCATTTCAAATTTTGCTGATATTAACAATATCGAGTACGTATGTTAACGATTCAAAGTCCAATTCGGTTACGTCGCCCCAAAGAATTTAACCTATGTTTCGATATCTGGGGATATCGGAATCAGAACCTGATCCGGATTGGTGCGGTAGGCCTCGCTGTTTGTTTTATAACACCGATTCGAGTCCATTGAAGTGGCGTGATTATTAAAAATCGAATTCGTGAACACTTCTGGAGTACTTTTAATTGATTTGTGATTGGGTGACAACACATCCCAATCGTTTGTTGCATTCTTTGCTAATTTGACTCTTATTGGTATACCGATCTATCCTTAATGCAAAATAAAAGCGATTCTTATTATTAAGGGCATTGAATCCTTTATAGCGAATACGATCTGATATATGCGTTTGTATAAACGATTCGTTTTTTAATCTTCGTACAATTTTCATATCTGAGCATTTCCTGATCGGTTGCCTCGAATAAATTAAAACAAGTCGATATGTTTTTCTTATACATTTAGAACAAACATTTCAAATCTTGAAAGCGAATAGGAGAAGATAGAACAAACGATCTATCTCTTTCTTTTGTCTTCTTGGTGATCTTGATCTGATTCAGTAATCCTCGTCGGCCTCGTGAATCACACACATGTCACATTTAGTGAACCGCCTTTAATCACACTTAACAAATATCGTAGGCGTATGATGCGATGCGTTTTCATTTAGTTTCATTGCTTATTTGAACCTCACATTAATCATTTATTAGGGTCCACAAAACTATCGGTGTATGAATACTAGACTTCGAACAAAATTGAAATTTGCCCTCCGTGAGCAGTAGGCCCACCGCTGCGGCGTAGGCAGCCGGCGCGACGTAGCAAAGCTACATCGTGTGGTGTGCCGAGGGTGCCCTTTTGGGCACCTCGACCTCAACTTGTATTGCGAGGGCCTCCCGCAGCTGTAACATGGGACTCTGTAGTGACATGGGTTCCTGCCATTTGCTTGCGGCATAAGGCAGTTTTGCCCGAATTTTTTCTAGTTTTTTCCTTTCTTGCGATTTTCTCCAAAATCACCTAAAAAATCAAATGAAACTCTAGAAATCACTCCCAGGCAATTCCCTAATATCATTCTAAACCAACCATGAGCAAAACGAGGATGGATTAGGGTTTTTCCTAACTGAGCATCATTTAAAGAAATCTAGGGTTTGGTTCTTACCTTAAATCTCTTTAAATCTTCTTCACCCAAGATGCTTGATCACTTAGAAGCAAGGAATGGAGATGATCTTCCACCAAAAATCACTTCATCTTGCAAAACCCTAGCTTTCTCCTCTCACTCTCTTCTCAACACTATTTTTGCTCAAATGAGCATTCTAAGACCAAATGTGGTCTTTAAGCCTTTATTTCCTTAAAGCCTTGTTTGGCTTACCAAAACCCATTTTTGGTTTAAGTTTTCCCAATTTACCTTATAGCACATATATCACTTCTATTTGCACTTAAACACATAAACATTTTCTTGAATGACCCTTAGGTCCTCATTTTACATTTTTCCATTTTTTCCCTTTTTACACTTGGGTTATTTCTGGATTCAATCACTTAATCACTTCGTATATATCAATCAATCATAAAATCAATATTCATTTAACAATTCCTGGAAATACCCAAGTTTGGCTCAATTTATACCTGGAATATATAGTAAAATTATTATAAAAATTTTAAGGTATTTTTGAGGCGTTACACATTTACTATTCACGAATGACACCCTTGTCTTCTGTAAGAACACTGATGACTAAATCGCTTATCTCATATGGATTCTAGCTTGGTTTGAAGCCCTCTTTGGTCTAAGAATCAATTTGGATAAAGAAGCGATGGGGAAGAGAGTTGAGAATGTGGGAATTTAGCTCACAGAGTTGGGGTACGCGGGGTGGATCACTTCCAACGAAGTACTTGGGACTACCTTTGGGAGTAAAGTGCATTTCTGTTAATGCGTGGGATGGGGTTGAAAAGAGATTTCGTAAGAGGTTAACCATTTGGAAAAGGTTGTATATCTCTAAAGAAGGAAGGTTCATCCTCATAAGAAGTACCATCTCTAATATGCCCACCTATATAATATACCCTCTTCGTCTACTGCAGGGAATTCGAGTGAGTCGAAAATTTAAAGAGACTTTCAGCCGGAGACGATCTTCATGAAAAATTCACTGGTCAGCTAGGGAACTATTTGCAAATATAAAGAAGGAATTAGTCTTGGCATTCATAGTCTTTCAACCCGGCCAATGAGGTGCCACGGGGAAAATGGAATTGCAGATTCATAGAAGATGAGAGTTATGTTTGGAGGATTATTATTAGCTTGAAGTGTGGTATGGAGGACGGGGGGTGGTTCTCTAACACCCTTAGAGACAGGTATGGGGTTGGATTTTGAAAGGATATTTGCAAGGAAGTGATTGATCAACTGTTGCAAAACTACTCGTTGGAGGTTGGTGATGGACGCAAAGTCAAATTTTGGGAGGATATTTGGTGCCGAGAGGTCTCTTTATATACGCTCTTCTTTCCCCTTCCTTTGTAGACGGCGCTTCTAAAGGGACGAGATGGTAAAGCTTTGGGAGGCATGGGGGTCGGGAGGAGGTGGAACTTCAAATACGAAAGAGACTTTAATGATTGGGGAGATGGAGGAGGTTCAAAAGATTCATATGTCTCTTGTGTTCAAAACTTAAGACCTAGTAGAGATGAGCTCGGATGGAAGGGAATGAAGGATGATATTTTTCCACTGGCCAAGTGCAGTTTTGATCTCTTGGAAGGAGGGAGACAACAGTTGGTGTCGGTCAAGATGATAAGAAATTCAATTGTTACTACAAAAATGAGGTTTTTTTTTTGTGTGGGAGGTTTGGTGGGGGAAGATTTTGACTATGAACGAGCTAAAAAAAGAGGCTTTTCCCTTACTAGTAGGTGTCCTTTCCATGGGCAGGTGGAAGAAGTACTAGAACACCTTTTTATCCTTTGCCTAAAGATTTGGGGCTTATAAACCTTATATTCTCTTTCAGAAGGTAAGGTTTGTCCCCTCATGGTGAGAGAGCTAATTCTTGGTTAGACTTGCCTCGCTATGAAGAAAAAAGAAACAAAAATGTGACGGGCAGCTCCTCCGTGCTTATTGTGGGCAATATGGGGGGAGAGGAACAAGATTGTGTTTGAAGATGAATGTTTTCCTTTTGATAGGTTTAAGTCTTTTTTCTTAAGGTACCTTTGTGCTTGGGCTACTATGATTCTTGATGAGAATTCTGCTTTTGTAAGACGTCTTTTGTGTATTCTTCAACTTGTTTGATAGGCTAATAAGTTTTTGTTTTAGTCCTCTATTTGTTCAAGCTTGTCAGGTTCCCTTTGTATACATCTTGCATACATTCAGAGGCTTCAGCAGCCTGTTTTTCTCTAATATATTTCTTCTTTTGCCTATCACGAAAAGCACGACACAGCACTTGTGCGTGTGAAGGTCGAACAAACCAAACGACCTCCTACTAGATCAAGTTCTAATACCATATTAAACTATCAATTCGCCTATAAGCTCAAGATTGTAGAATTTGGATTTAACATGAATATCATTTCTTTTAATACTTGGGAAAGATTAACCCATAATTATCTAAAATTATAATAATGAATTACTTTATTTTAAAATTCTTTAAACAAAATATATTAAAAATATTTATTCAAGTGTTTTTTAGAAATTTTTAAGTATTTATAAGTATTACAAATTTATTTCTAAAAAATGCTTGCCAATTAAATAGAAATAAGATTATTATTTAAAAAGAAAAAAATAAAGTAAATCACTTTATTGCAAAATTATCTAAATAAAATATATTAAAATATGCTTTTCTATAATTACTTATATAGAAATTAATTATAATATTATTATTTAAAAATAATAATAAATACTTTATTCCAAAATTATCGAAGCAAATTTATTAAAATATTATTCTCTATAATTGATTTGAAAAAGAATATTTGGAATTTTTCAAGTTTTATAAATATTATTAAGAAAATTTATTTTGAAATAATTGAACAATTGAAAAGAAATAAAATTTATTATTTAAAAGAAAGAATATAATAAATCACTTTATTCAAAACTATCTAAGCAAAATATATTAGCATATTATTCTCTATAATTATTTATATAGAAATGACTAAGATATAAATTATTTTATTATATATAAAAATATTACCTTCATATTAATAAAGGGTAAATGCGTACGTGATCCATTGGTACATTAAAACTATGATCTTTCATCATTATCATTATTAGTGATGATTTATTCGATATCTTTATTTATGATGTAGTAAAATATTTTCGGAACTTTGAATGTGGGACCCCTCAATACTATATATCTTATCCTTTTAGAACATTTGAGATATTCTATCAATTTGGAGTTGAACATATGAACTTGCTAATTATGATAAAATATATGTATTAATTTTAATTCATCATATCTATATTTCTCAATTCCATGACCTAGTTATATATTTTTAAAATGTTTATAGAAAAAAAAAAAACATGAGTGAAAAGATTGAAATACCATATATATTTAGATCAAAGTTACAATTTGACTAATTATTTTTATGTTGACCAAATCGAATCAGTTCTGAATTTTTTAAAACTTGAGAAGTGAATTAAACGATATGGAGATAGCTTGGATTGATTAGGTTAAATATAAGTTGATGTATTCAAATTATATTGATCATATTAAATGATTTAAAATTCATGAATATATGTATGCCAAAAAAATATTAAATAAGAACAAAGAGTATAAACCTCGATTACGTTTCGTGTTCGACTTAGGCGATTGGTCACGGACCATTGAACACATAATCGAGGTAATTTTTACTCGATTTGAAAATGATATTGTGATAGACGTCACACTCCACATTCCGCCAGAGTAATCGTGTGCGGGTAGGGAGGGCACATCTTCTCTTCCTTGTGAGCGAAGATAGGTAGAAAATGATAATGACAGCGTCACACATCTGTTTGCGTCCTGATGAGACAATCTCGGAGAAGGGGAGGAAAGGAATGCTTCATTATTTGTGAAGAAAGACTTGAGTATTTGTATATTATAAATTATAAATTACAAGTACAAGATGAGGTCTTATATAGGCTAGGCTATACCTTTAGAAAATCTGGTATAATCCTAGAAAATACAATTACAATCCTAGGAAATACAAAATAAATCTAACAATATAATAATCTAACATCCCCCTCGAAACTCATGGTGATTTAAGAAACCATTTTGAGTTTGGAAGAGTAAAACTGAAAAAGTTTACGGAGAGAGTTAGGCACGATGAAGATATTAGTACTTGATCACGAGAGGAAACAATTTGGGGTGAGTGTGCGCCCAGAGCAAATGATGATGAATGGTAAGCGATCAATCACCGATATGTTTAATGCGTTCATGGAAGACATCATTATGAGCAATTTGAATAGCACTTTGATTATCACGGTGAAAGTTTAGTTGCGGTGGAGCGGTCAGCCAAGATCTGTAGTAACCAACGTAACCAAATAAGTTAATTTGTAGTAAATTGTCGATTAACTCTATATTCTACTTCAATCTTTGGAACGACGACAACTATTTGTTTCTTTGCTTTTCAAGAGATAAGAGAATCACCCAGGAATAAAGCAAATATCTATAGTAGACCAGCGATCGATTAGAATCACTGTCATATCTGCGTCACGAATAATATACTGAGAAGAGTTAATGAAGAATGATAAGAAAAATGAGAGGAAGCCTTGGAAATATGGTGTCTTTCTGAATGTCGAAGAATCCACGAAGCAGCTGACATAATGAGAAGATCTAGGGATAGCCATAAAGCGGCCTTCCTTGAAGCTGCGCCAGAAATGTCAGAAGCGGTAATAGTGAGATGGGGTGAGCTCTAACAAAGGCTGTACGCAGAGTAGCATCAAGCTAATTCGACATCATGAGAACAAGGCGGCAATTATACTCAATAAATTATCGTTGACTGTCTTTACTTCATCAGTGTTGACTCGAGAAATCAGATTAAATGTGCAAAATTACAAAGCCAAATCTTCGCCATACGGAGGAAAAACTTCAGACTAAGAAAGTAATTAAGAGGGCCGAGATCTTTCATTTCAAATTGAAGACCAAGAAAGTGTTTTAGATCTTGAATACCCTGCATATCATCACCTGTAATAATCATATTATTGGCATGCAAGAGGAGAATAGTAATACCATGACTAAATAGTCTCAGGAAAAAATTGTATGGAAAGAGCGCACGACATCTTTGAGATCAGTGAAATTGAACTTGTTTTGAAACACTAATGTAGGAGTTTTAAGACCTCAAGTGCCCAGCAGTAGTCAAGAATGCTCTGTGGGGAACTGGAGGTGAGTAACCCGAGAGCTTCAGGGACTATACGGGGTTCTGCTAAGAAAAGCATTTTGACATCCATAGAAAAGTGGATGTTTTTGTTGTGAAATAACAATGGAGTCCCATGGAGAAAAGTCAGACCACATGAGCAAAGTCTCATGTAATCAATCTGTTGCTCTGAGTAAGCCATAACAATATAAGGCGGAAGCCTTGTAGCGATCTTTCAAATCCATCCGTCAGTCTTGATGTTATAAACCCGTTTACAACTTAGATAACAAATTTTCAGACCGGGAGGGATGTCAAGCCAGATCCCATGTTCGGTTCTTATCGCGGTGCATCAACTCTTCTTTCATAGCTTGCTACTGCTGGGGAGTTAAAGAGCCTCTTTGAAAAGTCAAAGTTCTGGGGGGCTGGCGAAGCGGCTTGATAAAAGTCATGAAGGTGAGAAGAAAAAGTAGTTGCAGATCGGGCGGCGAAGTGCATGAAGTGAGAAGGACCGACAAGATCACAGTTGAGGCCATTATTAGTGGGCACGTCGATGTTCCAGTCACGGGAAACTCATCGAATCACGTAGAAGGGCTCCCAGATATGAGGGGGCTGAGACAGGAGGGGTGGGGGACTCCTAGGAAAAGGTCGGGGAGAGGATCGATGGGGAGACAAGGAAAACAGGGAACATGAGGGTAGTTGGTGAAGCATTTATTGTTCTAAAAGACCACATGCCGAGAAACACGAAGACATTTGCTAATGGGATCATAACACCTATAACCTTTTTGACCAATTCCATACCCAAGAAAACAACACAAACGAGAACGAGATTGAAGTTTATTTCTTTCATGATCATGAAGAAGAACAAAACAGACACATCCAAAGAATCTAAGTAAGTCATAGGAGGGAGAAGAACCAAACAATATATTATAAGGAGTTTGATTCTAAATAATGGGAGAAGGACATCGATTGATGGTGTAAACAGAAGTAAGAGCAACTTCCCCCCAAAACTGAGAAGGAGTAGAATCGACAATAGTAGTAGCACAAACAACATCAAGAATATGACGAAGTTTGCGCTCAACCCTGCCATCTTGCTTAGAAGTTCCTGCACAAGAGGAATGAGGAACAGTACCAAATCGATGTAGAATAGAGGTAAATTCAGGCTTTATATTCTTGGGCATTATCAGATCTTAAAAACTTGATAGTTTAAAACTGTGGTTTCAATCATTTTGCAAAGTCACGAGTATTTGATAAAGTCTCTTAATCATTTGAAGAGAAAATCAGCATATCGGGAAAATCATCCACAAAATAACAAAGCAACGTGACCCACCGAGCAGAAATGGTATAGGGGCCCATACACGAATGAATAAGATCAAAAGAAAGAGAAGGAGAAACACTATGATTAAATGGTAAAGGTTTGTTTGCCAATTGACAAGGCATACAATCAAAACTCTTATTTGAAATCGAACTCAACAAACCTCAGAAACTAGTTGTTTAACCTGTGAGATAGATGCATGACCAAGGCGAGAATGCCAAAAGTGTGCAGGTATGTCTGTCCCGAGACAAATGTATGTGAGACGAAGACGGTAAATGAAGAAAGATGAGCTCAAACAACCTTTCGACCTTACGGGTGGTCCCAACTATCTGTCCCGTCTGAGAATCCTTCACAACCACACCAGTAGAGGAAAAGGATAGAGAAAAACCAAGTTCAAAGGAGTAGCCCACTGCAAAGAAGATTTTGCGAGTGAGTTAGTGAACTGCAACATTGGAAACAAACAAGGCTAAGTGAGACATTACCAAGATGAGAGACATGCATGAGAACCATTTGTAGTATATGGTAGGGAGAAGTGGCGTGTGAAGGCATGCTGACAGAGAAGAAGTCATATGATCAAGGTGCAGAAGCGTAATCAAGAAGCTACGTAGGAGAAGTACCGATTTCGCAGAAAGAGCAAGGTTCACGGACTGTAAGACGAAGATTAACCCATTAATCCATATCCTGTGATCTACCATGAGATGGGAGGCAGACTCAAATCCTGGAATGGGAGTCCATGCTCGATAATTCGGGATCTGGTCAAAGGGCAAGAGCTCAAGAATACGTCACGAGTGTAACAAGTTTCAACATAATGACCTTGTTCTATTAAAACTGGATAAAGAAGAGACTTTATCATATGTCGCCCAGATATTCCTTTCGCTGGGAAACATTGGCAGTGAACTGGACGAAAACAGAGGTCATCATGAACAAAGAATCGAGTAACAAGAACCATGGTCTGGATAGAAATGGGTTTAGTCTGAAGACGAGTTTCATTATCAACTAACTTATGAATATCTTTACTGTAGGATCGCTTTCGTAGCGATCCTAAAAAATCCACATTATGATTTCGCTCGATTCAAACTCATCACGAAGCCCCACAAAACTAAAATGTTCTTGTTCACGTATGAACATAAACCAATTTGCGTCGCTAGACCAAGAGGAACTAGTTCCAGATGCAATTAATCGATCCTAAATAGATTTCCTACCATCAGATATACAAAGGATCCACCACCCGGGCACCGATTTAACTCACAATGAATAGGGTATTTCGACCCTATGTGGACGCCAGTGGTCTTTATCGATGACATTCGGTGTATTCTAAGGATGCATAGAACATGAACAACATCCAAATTAGTACTCGCATAAGTTAAGAGAAAAGTTATATGCTAAGCTCAAGAAATGTGATTTAGCTAAAGGAAGTTTCATTCTCAGCTATATTGTGTCTTCGAGGGTATAAGAGTTTAATCTACAAAGATCGAGGTCGCAGAATTGAACCACTCTAAATGTAACCGAAGAGAAAGTTTTGCATCTAGCAAAGCTGTTATAGAAGATTCGTGAGGCTTTTCACATACTTCTCCACTCAAGTTAACAGAAAGGAATAAAGTTTAAGTGACGTAAAAAATGTCGTAATTAGTTTTGAACAATTGAAAATGATGCTATGAAGCACCAAGATTACTGTACTCACTCAGGAAAAGAGAGTATATTTTGTATAAGGATGCTCGCATCAATTGGGGATGCGTGTTAATGCAAGATGGGAAAAGTGATACTTATGAACTTACGTAGCTGAAATACATGAATGCACTATCCCACCATGACCCAGAGTTGGGCCGCAGAGTGTTTGCTTTGAAAAATATAAGAACACCACTGCATGCAAAGTGTAGAATTTATACCACTACAAGAGTTCAAGTACTTGCTAACTAGTAAAGAGTTAATTCCAGATGCTGAGGTGGTTAGAGCTAGTCTGGCGATTACACTCCATCATGTATTACCACCCCGCAAAGGCTAATGCAGGGCCATGCTTCTGCCGAAAAGACGCAGGCAATGTCACCACAAGATAGTGATCGACTAGCGCATGACGGGACATGTTAGTTCAACTAGAAGCGCAATTGCTTAGCAAATGATTATAGATGTTCGAAAAGGATGAAGAATTACGTAAAAGTTATAGATGTTAGATATATAGACCGAAGCCAGAGAAAGAAGTTGTGGTGTTCAGATTTTAATAGATTATGTGTGCCGATGATAAAGAGCAAAGAAAGTCGCTATATGAGGCTCATAATACTAAGATTTACCATGCATCCCGGAGGTAATAAGATGTACCAGATCTGGAAACAATTTTTTATTGGTGGAAAGGAATGAAAGAGATGCACGTAGCACGTGTTCAAATGTTTGACATGTCAAGAAGGTCAACACCAAGTTCAACGGTTTGTTGAATCCTTCCACCTCAATGGAAGTGGGATAACATTACTTGGCGGTGATTTTGTGTCGTTTTCTCACTCAACAAAAACATGACTGGCTCGGGTGATTATGAGATTCTAAAGTCGCCCATTTTATACTAGTCGATTGACTATTCTATGGATCGACTAGCCAGTTATATGTAGATGAGGTCGCAGATCGCATGGTGTGCCGCCGTCGTATCGGTAATGATAGATCCGCATTTTACATCAAGGTTTTAGAAGGAACCGCACACTTTTTTTGTGTACGAGGCTGAATTTCAAGATTTGGCATTCCATCCATGCCCCAAAGTGTTAATCTGGCACTTGAAGATATGTCGAGGTTGTGTCATGGAATTTTGTTCATGTATATTCCACTCATGGAATTCTGTCATAACAACGCTTATCGCCTAGTATTGGCATGGCACTATGAAGCTTTGTATAGTCGAAGATGTAGAACTCCTATGTGTCAGATGTAATCAATGAGCATAAAGCGATTGGTCCGCATATTAAGAAAAGACATACCGAAGAGAAAGTACGTTATCCTAAGAAGGTTAAAGAGGGCACTATCGACAAAAGTCATATGCCGATTTAAAAGGAGAGATATTGAATATGAAGGGAGACAAGGTTTTTCTTAAAAGTATCACCGTGGAGGAAATTCTACCGCTTGGTCGTGGAAGGCAAGTTGAAGTTCAAGGTCTAGCCATATGAGATTCTAGAATGTGTTGGTCTATGGCTTATCGACGTACCGACTGGGCCAAATTACACAATGTGTTTTATGTCGATGCTTCAAGATACCGCCGATGAGCTCACATACCACCAAGCAAGAGATACAAGCAGAGGATTTGTCATATGATGAGGAGCTACAATTTTGTCTAGAGAAACACACAAATAAACAAGTACCATTAGGTGAAAGTGTCTGCAACACCATGGCGTAGAAGAAGCTACCTGAGCCGTACAACTATGAGAGTTATCAAGATCTCGCAACTCTTTCTCTAGAATCGTGGTATGATCTGTACAAATTTTTTAGTGAGAGCTGAACACCCCAAATTATGCCTCAGTAACAATTTTATAACATGCTTAGTGGTATAATAAAGTAAAAGTATATTATTTTTCCTGAAATAAAATAAAGATAAAAATAATATAATCAAGAAAACCTAATTACTACAAAAGTCAGTTAAAATTAATAATTTACTAAATCAGTGACCTAAGGTCATAATTTAATAAATGTCATATGCCAAAGTAGAAATATGCATAAGTTAAAGTAAGAATAAGAGAGTAAATGGGAGGGACCTAAAGTAAAAATGAGTAAGTCAAACATGGCTTTTAACTCAAAAAGAAGGATAAGATTAAATCTAGATAAGACTAAAGAAATATCTCATTTTCTGGCCTCTCGAGAAAGAGAAAAGAAAAACGAGAGGGAAGAAGAAGAAGAGAAGAGAAGAAAGAAGGAAGGGAAAAGAAGATCACATGTATGAATTCGAAAGATGGAATTGTCTATTTGCATAGAAACTATGGATACATGGTTAGAACCTCATTTTGTGTATGGGTTGGGTTTGGAAACTCCCAAACTCATTTCTTGTTAGGGTTGAGTTGAGAAGAACTCTAAGAGTCCTATATATGTGTTTTGGGAAATGTTTGGTTGCATTTTGAACTAAGGTAAGCTACCTTATCTAGATCCTATGTGTTAGCCGGTCTTAGGACTGGTTTTTGGATAATAAAGAAAGGAATTTAGGTAGTGAGTCCTTCAGGTAAATTGTAGCCACATCGCGAACTTCTGATGTTGTGTTTTAATTTCCAATTCCTGGACCTTCAGAGTTTCATATGGTCCATTTACCTCTAAACAAGATAAATGGAAAGTCACGGCAATAGGTTTTACATAAGCAGGCCAATGCTAGAGTCAATCGGCGGTTAGGCCAGCCGGCTAGCTTAGTCTGGCGGTTAGGTCATCTGAGGAGCAGTTTCACTAAGAAGGTTAGGTTAGCAGTCGGGATCTACGTGTGTGACCTCCAACTTCTCGGGAAGTTTGCAACTTTTTCGTCCGAACTCCGATTCGGTGTTTTTAATTTATGGAAACCCCATTGAGTCAAGATTACAACCATATCCCTGTAGACAGAATTGGGTACTGGAGCTGGCCGGAAAGGAGTGGTTACAATACTATTCGCAGAGCTAGCCGTAAGGCCGGGTTATTCATGTGTGACCTCCAACTCGGTTCATAATCATCCAACTCCGATTATGTTCGAATTCTATGAAAAGCCCATTGAGTCTGTGAATCCATCCATATTGATTTATAAAAATTGGAAATCATATTAGTCCAAAATCACAAAGAACAGGGACTCGCTGGGTAAACTGTAGAAGTATTCATGATATAACGGTATATGAAAAATGCAAAGATTCAATAATGGTATACATATCACATAAGGACAATGGATGACTATAATTATCTTCGAATACGGTATATGTAATCGTAACATAAAATATACACGGATTGTCTGCTTAGAACATGGTAGAAAGATAGATAGACATGCCTATAGGATACGCTTGTTTGCAAAGATACAATGATAAGATATCGAGTCTCATTTCGTTGATGACATAGATCCCGCTTGACTCATTACAGTAGGTCACTGCCTCAGATAAAGATGATACCTTCGGTATATACGACCTGCTGGGGTCACATATTACATAAGATGTGTCAACACAGACAAATACGATATCTTCTGTATATACATGTAGATCATCATTTCAGATAAAGGATAGTACATTCGGGGTACATACGCTATTTCCCCGTGATCCGCTACTAAGGTATTTGCGTATTACGAAACCTAAAAAGAAATGACAAGATATGCAAATGAATATATAGAATATATATTGATATGAGAAGTATAGCATCATATGCGAGGATAGTACACAAATACAAGAACAGAAGTAAAGTACAAGATGACTTGAATAGTATATGAAATATGATAGAAACGACTTGAAGATATGCATTTGTAGAAGTGTGGTCATCCATATGATTAATTCCCACTGCCGCAAAGCTTATACTGTGTTTTCTATCCATGTAGGTACGTAAGAGGAAACCAGGGATCGGACAATCCAGCTATCGCAAATAAAGGCCACGCATCACTAGGTGCCCATTGGAAGACCTTGGTCTATTTTGTATATGAAATTTTGTTTATTTTGTAAACAATGTAACAAGAATGTCAACACTCATATACTAGACAGATATAACAGAATCCACCGCTACGTAATTCAATACAAATAAATATTTAACATTATATAATGAACAAGTTTAGAGTTTATAAGTCTATAGAAAAAAATGACACTCCACGCTGACACCAAAAGTTAGGTTGGAGTGTCATGCTTAGCTCAGATTAAAGCATCCTGATTCTATTGGACCCGCCTAATCGAAATATTTTAACATTATATAATGAACAAGTTTAGAGTTTATAAGTCTATAGAAAATGACACCCACGCTGACACCGTGCTAGGTCAGAGTGTCACAGTTAGCTCCAGATCAGCCATCCCTGATTCTGCCGGACCCGCCACTGAGCTCGACGGAAGGGTGCTGCTGCTGACCCGGCCACCAGAGACATAACCAATAATCCCCATGCGATTTGAGATAACTACGCATGGCTTCGAGACCACCGCAAAATTATCTCCATTAAAAATAATCCAGAGTCGCAATTTGAGCCACTGGGCCGGGCCAGCTCGATGAACCCGACAGACATGCCGGGCTCTAATTTTGGCTCAAAAAACTGGCTAAATTTAGCTCGCCCACCAATTCATTGGCCAACAAGACCGATCGAAGCAGCCCGATTTTCCTGCTGGTCTTGCTTGGACAAATTAAATAAAACCCCCTCATAAAATTAGTAAAGTATATTGAAATATCATTTATTATCAAAATAGTATATTATATTACTTAAATTATTAGTTAAAAGTAACTTATAAAGATTGAGTAAATATGAGTAATCTGGATGGTATAGACAAAAAAAAAACAAAAATTCATTATAATAATAATTGAAATAGTATATTATATTGAAATTTCATTAATTATCAAAATAGTATATTATATAGGAATTTCATAGCAGATATCTCGTTATGGAATTGGTTTGTTTTATAAAGAGAAAGAAAATGGCTTTTCAATAAATCGTTATAGTAATTAGCAAATCGAGCCTTATAACATTATTTGAGAGAAATCATAATACACTTGAATTGTAACAAATAATAGAGGAGGAAAGTAATTTATTAAATAAAATAAAATAATTTTTTCACATAGGTTAGGCTGCTCTGGCCCGACATAGTGCTCCGTCGCCAAGAAATGGCAGCCGCTTAAATCGGGCCCGCCTCGATCCACCCGACTATACCTCTCAATAGGTATCGCTTCTACCGGCCAGATAAGCCCGCCCGAATTGCCAATTCTAAAAATAACATGAATCGGACGAGAAATCTCATCACCTAGCATATCGAAATTCTGAATCGAAAAACGTATATAAATAAAATGGAATCAAAGAAAATAGTTAGAACAAATGGTCAATTTTCGGCCAACTATTAACGGCAAAGTCAACTGACGGACGTAGCAAAGTCAATGGTCGGGCGCATGCCAATGACGGCGTGGATCGCCCCCGACAAGTTCTACCTTCGAGTAGCTCAGAACTTCGCCGTTCGCGGCGATAAACAAGGATCAACTGTGGTTTTCGCCATAAAAAAAAAACAGGTTGTACGGTGGCAAACGATGGTGTTCACTAGAAAAAGAAGCTATACGGTGGCTGTAATCCCTAGACCGTGAAAGCAGCGAAAAAAATCAGAGAACCTACTATGATACCATGAACAAAGACTTGAGTCTTTGTATATTATAAATTGTGAATTACAAGTACAAGATAATGTATTATATAGGCTAGGCTATACAACCCTAGGAAAATACAAATTACAATCCAAGGAAAATACAAAATAAATCTAACAATACACACCCAACAATTTGTAACCTAAATAATAATAAAAGAAAATATAAGGATAGGGACGAAGAAAGGAGAAATTCGACAAAATGAAAAATAAGTTTAAATTTACTACCAATTTTATATGTTTATTCAATCTTTATTTTATTTGTTTATGATATGATTTAACATTGGTTCCTTATAAGAGTATGAAGGGTATTTGTTTCACTTTATTATATATGACTAAAAATTTTAAAAATATATAGATTTGAAGAATTTAATGCAGTTTATTTTTTATATTTTCCACATATTGTTTTCAATTATATTTACTTGTTTTTAATTATAAAATTATTTGAAAAAAAAAATCATACAAACATGTAAATTGGTTAAAAAAATATTAAAAGAGGTTAAAATCATTTCAAATTTGTAAAAAAAAAAAAAATTTATAAAACATTAAAAACTGTTTTATATTATGTTAAAAGAAATATTTACTAAAACATTCAAAATTTTAAAGCTATCAAACATTATATATTTATGTTCATATGTCTAACTCACTTGATAAAATGTTCAAAGTTTGTAAAGACAATTTAATTATTAAAAAAAATCTTAGTTGTCACATCAAGGAGAGGTCACAAGTCACGTTGAGGAGTTTGAAAATATTTTTACAACGTAACAAAGTGTTTAATTATCAAAATAAATAAAAATCTATATATATTTCTATTTATAACCAAAGAAAAGGAATAACACTAAGTAATATTTTTTAATAAAAATTCATATTAGAATAAACGATTATTTACGTTTCAATCGATTCAAACTAAAGAAATCAATCTGATAAATTATCCAACCTAAAGACAACAATCTAACACTCTAGAATGGAAATTCATGGGGATACCAAGAACTAGTTTCACTCATTCAACCTATATAATGTGAAGAAGTAATTCCAGTCATTTCACTTAAATTTTTATCAAATATTTGTTGAAAGTCATCTTTTGAAGCTTGAAGAAAAAAAAAAGAAAGAAAACCCTATGATCTATCTGTTTACATAAAAAGGTTGAAATCCTTAAAATACGCATCTCTTGATTTCCTTCCAATTTGGTCATATTCAGTGAGATAATTTTAAAATAAGCTGTCTCTTGAATGCTTCTATTTTCTAGAGGTCAAAAGGTTTAAGACATTATATTTTACAGGTTTTACAACTATTTTTTTTTATATTTATTGCTTGAAAGCATTTCAATTCTCAAGTGAAAATTCCTTTTACTGAGAATGTTATATAAAATAATATAATATTATAATATTATATTGTTATCAATAAATAAGATATTATAAATATTCTGGAAAATCATAAGAAAAAAAATTGATAACATGGATATATACTTATAGAAATTAGGACGATACGAAGAAGATCAAATGATACTCAATAATTATTAAAATATTAGGGAAACCTTAGTTCTTATTTTCGTTCAATTTTTTTTTTTTTTTGTTAGTCTCTTTCTCTTTAAGCAAAAAGGATGATTTTTTTGTCATTCTTAACTTGAAATTACTTATTTACACACTTTTACATCATTTTCTTCCTCAATAAAGTGGTTATTCCACAAGATCTAGGTTTTCATTTGTTTTTCGCTTTACCACCGTCGACGTTAATGTGTATTTGTTAATATTTCGTACGACATTTGCTTATTGTCGTCAGGGAAATATGATTTGTGTGATGACCATTTAGACGAGCAAAGTAAATCCGATCAATGACTATAAATCAAATCAATGGTCGTCAATATGCTGCAAAACTGGAATTATAGGTATTCTAGTCACAATAGTATCGTGCTGCATCAACTATCAAAATGCATGCTTAAACGATTCATTATTCTATTCGTTGAATTTCTTTTTCATTTTAATGAAAATGTACGTCAGTTTAGTTTTTTTATGTAACGATGGTATAAACATATAATGGCTTAATACCATTTATGGTTTTAATTCCCTCACGGGCTCTTTTAATTCTCTATCGCTGGAACTTAAATGATCGGAGTTGCTCTTCCGCTCATCCTCTATGCTTATATATATTAGTCATACTCTCTCAAAATTCACACCAATCAAGTCAAGTTGTATTCCTTTGTCTACCTCTCTATTTCTCTCGCTGCGATAAAAGCACCCAACCATTATTCCAAACATCGTAGTGAGTATCACAGACAGCAAGGCCGCTTGTACGTTTTTTTTTTATCCTAAGCAGACAGCATTGACATGGTTTTCCCAAGACTAAGGAGATGATTAATACAGACATAGATTAGACTCCTCACGAGACTCTATGTGCTCGATCTTGCGATGTTTGTAATATTATTAACCTGAATGTTGTTTTATCTTTTGTGGTTTTTAACTATTTTGATTATATATTTCTATCGATGTATTATTAGTTTAAATCAATAAAATTATTTTTGTCTTGAAAAAGAGGCGTATAATTAACATTTTAAATGAGTTTGTTTTTAATGAATGGAGACACATGAAGTGGTTAAGAAATTCAATAGTTGTGTATGATTCTTTCCTTCATTATTCATTATAATACAATGAAAAAATCGCTTATTGACATAACATAACATTTATAAATTATAAATACGTAAAAAATAATAAAGAAATGACATTAGGTGTCCAAAAAACACACACACTTTTATGCAAATTAAAATGAAAAGTTTTATAAAATTGAAAGATTTAAAAGAAAAGATCAAGGTATTAGTTTAGGCCCCGTTTAGTTCACGAAAATTTTCAACTCTATCCAAAATCTCGGTCACGAAAATTCTTCAACGTATTCACCCTTAGTTTTCATTTAAAATACGTTTAATTTCTGAATTTTGTTGAAAATACGCTTTCATTTCAACCCCATTTTATTGAATTCGTCGACTCGTCAATTTAATTCAAAACAAGGAAAACAAATTTTTACTGTTTTCGATTCATATATAAAATGTTTAAAATAGTGAATTCATTTTCTTTTGTTTTCAAAATTTGTTTTCGTCTTATTCTCAGAATCTAAACGCGCTTTCCTTTGTTAAAGTTTGAATGTGAGAAAACAGAAAATTTTCTACCTACTAAACAGGGCCTTAGTAACTTTTAAGTTTCGGAGAGGTAAATTTTTAGGGTATAATGTAAGTTATTGTATAAAACTTCCTTCTTTTTGGACATATTAGTAAATAATTTTAAGAGAAAATTCTGAAGACATTATATTTTATAAAAAAAATTAAAATGTCTAAGTATTTTTAATTTACTTACATCTTTAAAGCATACGTACTCTACTATCGAACATGTGATTAAATTGTTAGACTCCTCTATAACTTAATTCAGAGGTCTTGAAATAAAATGCAAGAACAGCCTATTACTAAAGCCAGCAGAATTTATCAGTCTCATGATCCCTCCCAAAGCATGTATGATTTGTCTCACGTGAAGATACCTTAAAGCCACATTTTGTGTGTAGGCTCACTCAACACTTTGCATGACATTTAATAAAAACATAATGGGATTTTCATTTTTCATCATAACAATCTTAAAAATAAAGTAAAAAATAATTTTCAAATTGTAAATATATTTCTTCTATTCTATATTATATTAATAGAAAAAAAAAAATTTCCAAATGATTTGAAAATTCCTAACTTGGATGATCTCTTTCAATAACAAGTATTTGAAGAGTAAAAATATATCATGAAACATAATTCTCTTTAAAAACCTAGTCTTCTTTTATCTCAATTTTTCTTCTAGTCACTCATTTTTTTAAAGTTCTCTTATGATAAAACAATATTCGCAAGTTAATAACATAATAAATACTTAAGACTTACATATTTGATAAGTACTATAATACTGTAATATTTTGACAATCATGATCCGAATATCGATTCTCGTTTCATTAAATACGAATATATTTTATAGTTTAAATTGTTCACACATATAAATATAAGACGTTGTAATGACATAAAATCATATATTGCAATAAGAAAAACATGAAAAATAAATTAAATCTTATATTTATGTGAAAGAATTATATATATATATTAAAGGAAAATGATTGAAAGAAATATAGATTTCAGGTCAAAATTTATTAAAAATAAAAAATAAAAAATTCACAGGCTATAAGAGAAAAAAGTTCTTGAAATGTCTGCCTTTTGAATTTCACGCTTTTTCAGTTTTTCTTTAGAAATGGTCAATTTCTCTTTCAAGGGATGGACGGACCACTTTTCAGTTTTCTCGGAAGCAAGTCGTCAAAAGAGCACTGACACGCTGCTGTGAGGGTTATGGCAAAGGAGCCAAAAGTGGTTTGTGAACAGGTTGATTTGATTAAAAAGAAAACCAATTTTATAAATTTTAACCTTCACTAAATTTTTTGCTGATTTTAAAAATATTCTTTTTTATTTTTTATAAAAATAATAATTTTTTTTTTTTAAGATAATGTAAATATATTATATCTATTCAAAATGAGTCATTTTTCAAAAGGAAAAAAAAAATGATAGATTTGTAAATTTAGGTTTATTTGATATGTTTTATCGTGTAAATGAAGGAGCAGCCAATTGCAGCCTTTGCCTATTTTAAGCTTTTCAGACATTTCTTAGCGCAATTGAAACTCGTTGGGTACCTCGGCTCAGACGCGGCGTTGCTATGCTTTTTAACTGGCAGAAAATAACGGTAGGAGATACAGTCCAAATCCTCATTTGAGTATATGCGTTTGATATTGTTCTATACTGATGGTGAAATTAAACCACCCAGGAGGGCCTAGACTCGATCCTGCTTTCTATTCAACTATTTCTGATTTCTCTCTGTTTCCTGCAACTTATCCGGCTACTTCAAACGCAAAACTCCTCCTAATTTTGGGGGTTGTAAGAGGAGATACTGATGGCTCTGGAGCTTGTCGGAGGAGCTGCTTTGGGAGCAGTGTTTGAGAATTTGTTCGCGGCGGTTAGACGCAAGGGATAAGTGCACTCAGTTAGGATTCCAGCCTCAAAAACTCCAAGAGATACTCACATCTATAAATCTTTATCTTACGGATGAAAAAGTTGAACAACCAATTGATCGTCAGAAGGAGGAAACGGAGCAGTTGGATTCAAATTTAAAGATGGGGAGAAGTTATCCACTGGGTGCTCCAATGTCCCTTGTTGTTGCAAAACTTCAAGAAATGGAGGTACGCTAATAAAATTGAGGCCTTGCAGGACTTTCTTCATTTTTTCATTCCCAACTCAAGGGGCATGGAGATTCTGGCCATCTTCAAATCGAATAGATTCAGTTTGGAGTAATGGAGGGTTTTTCCTTATAAATATGAAAATTTGGGTTCCTGTGATACACTGGGATGCGCCGACTTTTATGGTAGGATCGATGTGCCTCAAGGAATTCGAAGAGGTGGCTTAAAGGAATGATGAATCAAGGATTGTGTCATTCCTGGGGATGTGGAAAAACCACCTTGGCTAAAAGGCTTTGTCAAGACCGTCAAGTCAAGGGTATTCCTACTAAACTCTTGCTTTTTTTACTTTTACTTAATGTTTCCGAACCAAATATAATGAAATATTGTATGAACTTATTACTAATTTACTTCTTTTCTACCATTTTTGGAACAGAATATTTGAGCACATTTTCTATGTCACGGTGTCAAAACATTCAACCTAATTCCGCATCATCAAGAAACTATTTTGGCATAATGATGAACAAGACTCCAGTTTCAAATGAGGAAGATGCAATAACCAATTGGAACTAATGCTGAAGAAGAAATTACAATCCGGAATGTATACTGTTAGTCCTAGATGATGTTTGGTGTGATCGGAATCTGTCCTAGCCAAGCTTAAGTTCCAGATATCGGGATACAAGGTTCTGTTACATCAAGAAATGAATTTCCGGCATTTGTTCTACATACCACCTGAAATTGTTAGAATGAGTGAAGATGCCATGGCTCTTTTTCACACCAGCAATCCCTGAGGGTGGGGGTGTTCTTCCATGCCTGATGAAGATCTTGTAAATAAGGTGATTTCACACTACATTGATTTGTTACACCTGCATTCATTTTTGTTTCTACAAACCAGAACTAATTTATTTGGTACTGGTGCCGAATCAGTAGATAGCTTAGGCACTGCAAGGATTAAGGTCTTGCCATGGTTGGCAGATCACTCAATCAGCAGCCTCTAGAGATCTGAGAAGCACACTACTGAAATTATCTGAAGGTCAATCCATTGTCGATTATGAAGATGAACTTGGCGAATTGTCTCTCAAAGTAGCGTAGATGTCCTTCATGACTTTGATATGAGGCTGAAGGAGTGTTTCATGGACTTGGGGTCATTTCCTGAAGACCAAAAAATTCCTGTCACTGCTCTTATAGATATGTGGGCAGAATTGCACAAACTAGATCAAGATGGTGTTTATGCTGTTTCTAACCTTCGCAAACTATGCTCGAATCTGCTTAATCTTGTGGTCACAAGGTACAAGCTTTCTGTTTGTCTTTAAATAATGACTTCTTTTTCTCCCTTGACAATCTTATACTCTGGGTCTTTAGCATTTTATGCAATTAATAATGTTCTATTACAATTACCTTGAGAAAAGAATCACAACAAATATATTGAAGGATTCCACTCCTTCTCTAATTTGTGCAATTTTACCCCATATGTTATGGAGATGATCAAATCACATGAACACAATAACAAAATAAGACACTCATATTTCTTGATTTGCTATCATATTCTTCCAACTCATGGGCATCACCTGAGTCCACCTCTAAAGTGGTTCCTACAGGAAACATGCAAATGAGATTGCTGGATGCAGCAATGATATCTTTGTCACGCAGGCATGATCTTCTCAGGATCTAGCCATTTATCAAAGCAACCAAGAACCTGTAGAAAGAGGAAAAGACTAATCCTGACTTGAAAGAAACAGGACTCCCAGAGTGGGTGGACTACAAAGCAACCCCACTAAGTGCTCTGCCTTGTGTCCATTCCACAGGTCCTATTTCTGCTCTCTCATAATTAAAACTTAATGTTTCATATAGCATTTGGCATTAAGTCTTTCCTACCTTCTCACACTTCATAGGATATTTGCAGACCTAAATTGTTCTTTCTTCAAGCGGCCCAACATACAAATTCCTGAAGCTAAGGTTCTAATACTGAACTTAACCACTCAGAAAAGCACGAATTGCCAGAGTTCATGAAGCAAATGGGTAAACTGAAGGTTCTAGCAGTAACAAATTATGGTTTGCGCTCTGAATTAACTAATTTTCTGTACTTGGTTCTTATCCAATCTAAAGAATGAGGTTGGAGAGTTTCTACTTCCAACCCTATGCAACGCCAGTATGGAATTGAAGAATCTGGAGAAGCTATCCTTAGTCATGTGCCATAAGATTGGTCAGGCTTTGCAACAGTGCTCTAGATTCCAGAAATGTTACCAAACCTGAGGGAAATCAACATAGATTACTGTAATGACTTGATGGAATTCACAGATCGGTTTTGTGATTTAGTCCAACTTAAAAACTGGAGCATCACCGATTGCCATAGGCCATCTGTACTGCCGGAAGAAATAGGAAAGCTTGCAAATCTGGAAGTGCTAAGAGTTCAGAACTGCACGAGGTGCCAAAATCTGCTAGACTCAATCAGAAGCCTCCATAAACTGAGTGTTGTTGATATAACTGGTTGTTTACGAATAAGAACATGCCGAAACAAATAGGAGCTAGTCTAAGAGAGTTCCAGATGAGAAGGTGCCGAGGTTCAAGTGGATGTCATCATCAGTGATGGATCTCGAATTTGGAGGGTGACTAGATGAAGAGACTGCCGAAGCTGTGGGAATGTTTCTTATGAATTCTGCTCTCAATCTGAGGCCATCGGTGCTGGAAGAAAATTTCACTCTGAATTGGCCCTAAATACTGCTTTCTGAAGAACATTCATCCTCAGAGGTGGTGAAACTCATCTAATTATATTCAAACCACGGGGGATCTTCGTATAATGTGGGGGAGCCAGTATGCTTATCGATCCTGCTCCTACGTATGAAACCCAAATGATAAGACAAGAAGCTATGTTACTTATAGATGAAGTTCATTGATCGTAAAGATCGAGAATGGATTCGGTTGCATTTTTAATGAAATCCTATGTTAAGGGATACTATTAGAATTATGGTTGGGTAAGTGCAATAGTAATGTGATAATCTACCACTGGACTCTTCTAGAGTCCCTAGCAATGATTCTACCCCTTTAGAATTTTTTTGTTTATATTTTTATTCTATTAATTCTTTTAGTAAACAGCTAACCGTATAAGTACGCATGTATTAATATTTTAAGTATGCACTACATGTAAATGTAGCTATCTTTTTCTCTCTCTTAAGCTGGAGAATCCAACATACAAGATTTGGTACTACTTATATCTTCTAATTCTTCATAAATAGTTATAAATCACTTCCGCAGGTGAAATGTTCTCCTGCTTGGGGCAGCTGCAAATTCCTGACTCGGAGTCGGAGGTTCCATTACTGGGAATTTTGACAGACCAAAAGGAATTACAGAGCTCATCGAATCTAAAAGAATGAGGTTAGAGAAAGTTTCAATTCCACCCAATGCAACAATTATACAATTAAAGAATCTAGAGGTCATTCTAGTCGTGAATTAAAAAAATGATCCAAAAGTTTCTAAAGATCCAATCTAAATTGAACAATGAAGAACTTCTGTAACATGGAAATTCATGGGGATGTGAAAAAGTAGTTTACCTATCCAACTTCATTTTATATAAAAGTTATTGAATAATTTTCAATCAATATTGTTAGAAGAGCCAACCATACAAGAAATTTTATGATCCATTTCATATAAAATCTCAAATGAATTGTCAACAAATTCTTACGATAATTGTCTTTCTATATACCTTAGATTTATAAAAGTGTAATTATAATATCTATTAGTTCAACTTTTTTAATACAATGATAGCTTAAATTTGTGATTTATTAATAACTTAAATTAGTTTTAAAATTTTATCTTATAAATTATATATAAAATTTTGTTCTTTTTATGTAATGAGGTTTAACATTGCAGAAATTCCTCAAAATAATTAGATAATCATCCAAACATATATTGTAAGTCACAATTTTCCCAGAAGGTGGGATTTACATATCAGTAAAAAAAAATAACAATTTCGCTCGTCTTTATTCATTATATTACTAAATAAATGTAAATGTAAATTAGAAAAATAAGAAGAAAGGGTTTGATGGGAATCAAAACAAATTATGAAAAGAATGCGTTGTTTAGATGTTGGACTGACCACAATTGAATTAGAATTTTCCGTCAAATCGTGTTATTTCCACTGACTTTGTATCGAACAAATTGAACAGATGATTTCAAGTGCTCAAGAACAAAAATAAAAATGAAAAAGATGGGTTTGAATGAGATAAAACAAAAAGTCGGGGTTTGCTTTTAAAAATAAACAAAACAAATGATTTTCCAAACTCTTCAAAAAAATTAAATTTGCTTTTCTCGTTCAATTTCCTGCCTTGTTTTCTTTACTAAGTTATAGCTTCTGCCATACTCCAAAAACAATTGCTTAACATCACGTTTGGATTAAAAAAATGCAAAGAAAAAAATAGAAGAAAATAAAAATAAAAATAAAAAATCAAATTTCAGCAATTATTCTATATGTTTCTCCAAAGTTATTCCACGTATTTTTCTTAATATCACATTATATAATTTAAAAGTCCATAAATTAAAAAGCATTTCCAATAGCAGAAGAAAAGTTAAATATGTGATACTAAATCAAAATTAGTCTAAGAAATGAAAGACACGGAGAAAAGATTACAAGGCTTAATATTTCTAAAGAATAAGTCATTGAAAGATGAAAATTCCATTTTTCCCCAACAACAAAATTTATAGCGTATGCGACATAAATGAATTGCTTATTATTAATGAATTATTGGGCCACAGAGATAAGAATCTAATGTATGCAGACAGATAAAATTTTAGACGTCATTTAATGCCAGAAATCCAACAACTTAAAAAGTGACTTTTGGTAAGAAAATATAACTTTACGCCTAAATTTTTGTATATTTACCACCTGACACGCCCATATTCTTCAAAAAAAAAAAAAAAGTCCATAAATTAGGGGAATGAAGTATAATATATGTCAACAACTGAGACGCACTCATTCACATCATGAATTGATGACGCAACTAGTCTCAAGAAAGATCTTCACACTATCTAAAATTGAAGATCTAAAGCTATATTTTGCTCTAAAGTGTCACTTTTGGCATTTCTAATAAGCTTAGCTAGAAAGACTTCAAAGAACAAAGATCTAAAAGCTTTATTTATCCTAAATCTGTTCCACTTTACCTATTATCTTATTTAATAATTACATCATACCCTTCATTATCTATATCACTTCAAACACTATAAAATATTTATTAAATTATTTATAGATTTTTGTAGATTTTTTTAAATTTTTTTGGTTGTTTTTTTTTGGGTTTTCAAATGAATCTCTTAAACACAAAAATTTTTCCATCTCCACTTGCTATATCAGGAAAATCAATTTTTTTGCTTCTCCAACTATATTATGAGTGAGAAGATGTTTTTCCAATTCTCAGACCGATAAACAATACAAACAAAATCGTATAAAAATACGATCACCGTTCATCAACCATCGTTTTATTCCATTATTGCTTCACTGTTGAAACTTTTTATTTTTTGCATCTAAATTTAAAGTATTGCTATGCAGAGATGCTCTATATACTTTTGTCGATCACAATGAATTCTCCCATTTCACGAAATACAGCGGAAGCTCTTGGATACCTTCCCGCCAGCAGAAAACTCACTTCGAATCTTTTATGTTTGTGATGTTGTTTTATCTCTAGGGGAATTCAGAGCGACTCAGATCGATCCTGTTTTCGTTCAATTGTCTCGATTTCTTTTCTGTTTCCTACAACTTTTCTCATGCTATCAAACACAAAACTGCTCCTAATTTTGGGGATTGTAGAGGAGATACTGATGGCTTTGGAGCTCATTGGAGGAGCTGCTTTAGGAGTAGCGTTTGATAAGTTATTCTCGGCGACTGCAAATGCAATGAATAAGGCGACTCTGTTCAAGTCCAGCCTCAAAAAACTCGAAGACAGACTCACATCCATAAATCCAACCATCCAACGGATCAAAAGGTTGAACGACGACTTAAATAGTCCTAAGGAGGAAATGGGAGAAGTTGATCCGAATTTTAGGAAGATGGTGAGAAGCTAATCCACAAGAGCCCAGTTCATTGTTGCAACTACTTTCAAGAAATGGCAGCACGCCATTGTAATTGATGCCTTGAGGCCTCTTCAATATTTTCATTCGATTTGCAAGCCCTACTCTCGTGAGGTGAAATCGAATAGATTCAGTTTGAGAGATAGAGGGTTTCCAATGAAAATTTGGGGTCTTGTGAGGCTACTGATCCGCCGGCTTTTATGGTGGATTGGATGTGCTTTCTCAAAGAATTGAAGAGGCCAAAGCTGTTCGATACAGAAGAATCAAGGATTGTGGTGTGTCGGCTCGAGGATGTGGAACCACTTTGGCCAAAAGGTTTTGCCATGATCCTCAAGTCGTTATATTCTACCAATTCTTGCTTTCTTTCTTCCTTTTCCTTTTCCTTCATGTTAGTGAACCAGATATTTAGTATTCACTGTTATGGACTCATTGCTAAATTACTTCTTTTTACTATTTTAATAATATTTTGAGCTACATCAATGCTGTCATCAAAACATTCAACCTAATTGGTATAATTACTAAACTATATTGGCATAATGAAGAGCAAGTGCCAGTGTTTCAAAAATGAGGAAGATGCAGTCAACCAGTTAGAACTAATGCTGAAGAAGAAATTACAATATGGTGGTTTATACCGTTGGTTCTAGATGATGTTTGGTACGGGGCGGAATCTGTAATTTTGCCAAGTTTAAGTTCCAAAATGCAGGGTTACAAGGTTCTCGTTACATCAAGAAAATGAATTTCGGGATTTGTCTCCACCTACAACTTGAAATTATTGGAATGAAGAAGATGCCAGGAATCTCTTTGTCACCAGCAATCACCCAGGTCGAACCGGTTCTTCCATGCCTACTGGAAGATCTTCTGAAGGTGATTTCTAAGTGGTGTTTGCTTTTTTTTTACTTAATATTGAATAATATAATTTTTATTCTGAATAATATTTATGATTAAATACTAGTTGTTTGTTTTTTTTATAAAAAAATCAATCTTCCAACTTTTATCTAAATTTTGGGAAAATAAAATTTTTATAATACATATGTTTTTATTTAATTAACATAAAACCGAATCATATCAATTGGAAATATAAGAATTTTTTAATATTTGAACATCTAGATTTTTTCTTCATAGAAAAAACATTCAAAGAAGTGGTTAAGAAAAAACTAAAAAGTAAATATTTGTATTTTTTATTCAATAAAAATTTCTAAAATTCAGCAATAAATAATGAAAAATATTAACAAAAAAAAGACTAGAATGGTTTTCAGCAAAAAGAAACAAACATCACCTAACTCTAAGTTTAATTAATCACACCTGCTTGGATTTTTTCATTTGTTAAAACAGAAGCAGCTAATTCCAGGAATGCAGATAGTGAGGCAGCAAGGGATTTCCACTGGCCCTAGTGGTTGGCAGATCGCTCCATGGGCAGCCTGTAGAGATCTGAAAAGTACACTGATGAAATTATGAAGGTCAATCCATTGTCAATTATGAAGATGAAGTGCGTACTGTCTCCAGAGTAGCTAGATGCTCGGTGACAAGGATATTATACTGAAGGAGTGTTATATGGACTTGGGCTCGCCCCTGAAGACCAGAAAATTCCTGTCACTGTTCTTATAGATATATGGGCAGATCTGCACAAACTAGGCGACGATGGTGTTCATGCCATTTCTAACCTTCACGAACTCCACTCGGAATCTGCTTAATCCTGTCCTCACAAGGTACGCGGGCTCGCTATTTGTCTTATAGTATCTTTGTTTGTCTTTTTTTTTGGTTCACACTTGATGATCTTACACTCTAGTTCATCAGCATTTTATACAATTCATTGGTAATGTTCTATTACAATTAATAGCATTAGAGGGGATTCAAGTCCTGCGAATATCAGCAATTTTTAATTCTTCTGTGTTAGAGATGCTCAAATCAGAAGCACAAAACAAATAAGACTCTATTTCTTGATTTATGATTATATTTTTCTAATTCGCATCATTCTGAGTGCAACCACTTCGCGGGTTCTCCAGGAATGATGAAAATGAGATTGATGGGTGGTACAACGATTCCTTTGTCACGCAGCATGATCTTCTTAGGGATCTCGCCATTTATCAGAACAACCAGGAGCCCATAGAAAACAGGAAAAGACTAATCGTGGACTTCACAGGAAACAGACCCCACGAGTGGTGGACTAATGAAAAGCTACCCCGATTAAGTGCTCGTCTTGTGTCCATCTCCACAGGTCCCCTCTCCCTCTTTATATTTCTCATAATTGGAATATGACATTTCATATAGAATTTGCCATTACGCTTTCCCATACTTTCTGAGACCTTATAGGATATTTTGTAGATGAGAAGTTCTCCTCCTCAAGTGGGTGCAACATGCAGATTCCTGAAGCTAAGGTTCTAATACTGAACTTTAATCAGACAGAACAGAAATACGAATTGCCAGAGTTCATGAAGCAAATGGATGAACTGCAGGTTCTAGTAGTAACAAATTATGGTTTCTGTGCTGCTGAATTGACTAATTTTTCAGTACTCGGTTCCTTATCCAATTTAAAGAGGATCAGGTTAGAGCAAGTTTCAATTCCAACGCTGTGCAACACTAGTATGGAATTGAAGAATCTGGAGAAGCTATCCTTAGTGATGTGTCATAAGATTGGTCAGGCTTTTGCAAGTAGTACCACCCAGATTCCAGAAATGTTACCAAACCTCAGGGAAATCAACATATTTACTGTAATGACTTGTACTACCACAAGGGTTTCTGTGTTTAGTCCGACTACTGCCGAGCATCGCCAACTGCCATAAGCTTTCTGCACTGCCGGAAGAAATAGGAAAACTTCCAAATCTGGGAGTGCTTAGAATTCGTGCCTGTACAAGGGTGTCAAAATTGCCAGACTCAATCGGAAGTCTCCGCAAACTGAGTGTTCTTGATATAACTGGTTGTTTACTAATAACAAATATGCCGAAACAGATAGGGGAGTTGCAGAGTTTAAGAGAGTTCCAGATGAGAAGGTGCCCAGGTTTGCGGGAGCTGCCATCATCAGTGATGGATTCGTGATTTGGAGAGGTAATCTGTAATGAAGAGACTGCCCAGCTGTGGATTGTTTTATAAGCTCGTTCCTAATCTGAAGCTATCAGTAATACGAAGAAATTATCAACTTGAATTGCCAAAATACTTCTTTCTGAAGAACTTTCATCCTCCAAGGTGTTGAATCGTCGCCTAATTATATTAGTTCGATCCTTCGTGAGAAATCTAGTGATAATAATATGAAGCTGTGGGGTATGGGCAACCACACACTATAATCCCAAATTGAGTGTAAAAATGTAGAAATTGATTATTAATTTAATCCATTTATTATGGTAAAAGCCTCTATAGTTAAATGTCCTAGGCATATGCTCGAAAATGGAATAATTCCTATTATGCAAGGCGTCAGAACCCAACATCACTCCTCTATCCAAACAAGAGAATGGAATGGAAGGATTTTCAAACAAATAAACTCCACTTGAAGAAAACTTTAACAGTTGGATCCTGCCCGACTTTCTACTGCACTTGATGAGCTCTCTTGTCTTGGCACTCTGACAAGGAGTGAGAATAGAGCATGCATATTGATATAGCTTAAAGGCATTTCAGGTACCCTAATCTGAACTTCAGCAGACAACATAAATTCAAACATTTAATGGGCGAGGCTTAGAGGCTTAGAGCTAATTCCAATAATGCCAACTCTATTTTTCTCAGCAAAGTCACATTCATAGAAGTAGAAATCACCTCCATATGGAAGAACAGAGAGCCAACCATATGGGATTGCGCTATCACTAATGCTCATCTGGTGCTCAGCAAATGTTAAACCATATTTCAGAGACCATGTACAACACAATTAACATGGAATAAATGAAGGACTAGACTGCCAATTACCTAACTTAAAAGTTAAAAACAATAGAAAATAAATAACCAATTAATATGGAATAAATGAAGGGACTAGGACTGCCAACGTTATTTCACGTATTTTTCTTAATTATTCAAAGATCATATAATTTAAAATTCCATAAATTTCCCTTTATTTTTAATTATATATAATTTTTTTTATTGTGAGATGAAAAAATTATTGTTATATATATTTTTTATGGCTTATATTATTGGGGATGAAGTATAATAGATGTCAACACAGACGTACATATTATGAACGGAATTAATGACGCAACTCGTCTCTAAGTCTACGTTTGAGACAACGCACTCTCCATTCGATGAAATACAAAGTGAAGCTCCTGGATACTCTTCCCCTGCTGAAGAAGGAAACTCACTGAATCTTATGTTTGTGATGTTGTTTTATCTCTAAGGGGAATTCATAACTAATTTTCAGATTTTATCCTGTTTTCTGTTCAATTGTCTCGATTTCTTTCCTCTGTTTCCTACAACTTTTCTTCTCAGCTACCAAACACAAAACTGCTCCACTTAGGGATTGTGGTGAGGAGATACATAGCTTTGGAGCTCTGCTTAGAAGCAGCGTTTGAGTAGTTATTCTCGACGGACTGCAGATGCAAGGATTAAGGCAAATCTCCACCTGAGTCCAGTCAAAAGTTGAACGACGATCTGGATCGTCCAAAGGAGGAAACGGAGCAGGTATTAATTTATCATGTAATAAGCATAATTATATTATAATTAATTATATAATTGTGAATGTTAATTATGAATCATTTATATGATAATTTAAAAATTAATTAGTTGGTAGAAGGTTTTATCTTCTCTCTCATTTTTGGTAAATTTATTTGACCAAAGCCTAAATATTCTTTTTATAATTTTTATATATATAAGTAAATAGTCTTATAATTTTTTTGGGAATAGAAAAATATTTATCCTTAATCTTAGTCATCTTTCTTTTTTATCTTGCCCTCTACAGTTTTCTTAAGAGATAAATTACATCTAATAATTTTGAATTTATAATAAATATGTTTTCTGAATTGATATGCTTCATTATTTCAATAAAGTTATTTTGCATATATTAATGTGGTTTTTTTATTATTGATCAATTATTTTATCAATAAATATTTTTGATTTTACAAAATACTTAATACTAGTAGATCAAATATTCAACTGCTACCAGCTCCCAAACCATCTCTCATCTCTTTACACCAAACTTACACGAACCCCTGTCACAAGGTCTCCAACCCATCCCCTGGACAACCTTTTATTTTTTTGGTTTGTTTTATCTGAAATGTCATGAAAAAACTGGAAATGTTATCCCAGTACTTTTTTTTTTTCCTTGCTCTCTATTTTGAGTTTGTACGGAAGTACGCATTTAGGAAAAAACTGAAATATGATCTAGTTTCAAATAACGCCAAAGAGCGCGATTTGAAGTCGCCAACGAACCATACAAGGAACGACGGCCTTGAAGAATATAGCCGCCATTGCCACAACGCCGGCTATTGAATTTTAAAATATTCAGCACTCGGCTGCTCTGAATCGACTGCGCTATCGTGGCCTTTATAATCTCCGCATTTCTCCCTTCCCCTTCCCTTCCCACATTTCCTCCTTCTTCGCTTTCTTCTTTTCTGCTCCGCCTCCCTTACACCTCTCACGACCAAGAAGCAGGCTCAGCCTCACCTTCACACTCTCTCGCCCCAGCGTTTGTTTCATGTTTCTATTGTTTCATTTGTGTATTTTTTTTGTTTCGCTTTTAGGTTTTTTAGAATTTGGTATATTTCAGGGATTAGCGAACACCATTTTGTATAGAGTCGAGGCAAGGCTATGATTAACCTATTGATTTTGTTGTCTTTTGTGTTCAGCTTTGTTTTGATTAATCGAGTAGCCTAATTTGGTATTTTTATTTTTCTCATTTACGATTATTATTATTGGTGTGGGAGATTGACAATGATAATGGTATATGACATTTTGTTGGGTTTTGGTTCAATAATGAAATTAAACCATATGATGATATAAGAGAGAGAGAGAAGTGAACTGCATGTGGGGTGTTTTGACAATATGGGGGAATAAGGGTACATGGTGTGGTGTTGCCAAGAACAGAGATCACCCGTATTAAAAATAGTATTAATTCTGTTTTTTTTTTTTTTTTTTAAATTCAGACCTGAGCACCACAAATTTGGTCAAGCATAGCTATATTTTTCAAACTCTATACATTAAGTTAAAGATAAGATAAACCCCATCCATTTTACCTACAAGTTAGATTGTTTTTGGTTTAAATTCTAATCCTATAATGTACATTTATCATGGTCTATATTTGTATGGAATTAAATGGAAGAAGATGGTTCAAGAGAAGAGAAAGATGATTTTGCTTAGGTGATTAGGATTATGAAAACCCGCTAAGTTATTTACATCAGGCAATTGTTCCACATTCAACTTACTAACCCCTCACAAGCCCAAAATATTTAAAGTGTTTCCATAGGTTTTCACTTGCCCATTTTTTTATATTATTTCTGTGTCAGACTTAGGTCTCAAATATTTAATGAGTTCAATAGGTTTTGAATTTTTGTCCATGTTCTATAAATATTTTATAAATCTTAGATGTTTGGTTTATGTCAATCGAGGTCAAACCTTAAATATTCAACCGGTCTTAATAGGTTTTGAACTTTGCTGCATAATACATTTTATTTAAGGGATTAATATGAACCAAAAGAACTCAAACAAATGAAGTCCTTTCAGCTTAGATTGAATATCTCTAGTTAGAGTTAAAATTGAACATGAGGTGTTCCCACCTGGGCAACCAATTATATATGTTGTTGTTGTGGTTGTTATTGTTGATTATAGAAGAAAGGGCCCGCTAGCTACCTTCTCGACTCAAATTCCACCCAATCGGTGTCATCAGCATTTATATCGAGCCACGCTGGTCAGGTTTTTATGACAATTGTATTTTCGCAGCCCCGTACAGCGAGACTTCGCCCATTTTTCATTAAATCACAGTCCCTGAAAAGGCATGATCAGCCATTTAATATAAACAAAGTACCAAGGATACCATCTCTCATATTATTTAATTTTGTTTACTTCATTTGAAACAAATAATTATGTCTCGTTTCTATTCTGCAATGGGCACAAGAATGACATATAGCCAGTGATCGAGCACGACATAAATAATACTTAAACAGCTTCCATCGCCTTTGAAATGGTCGGTTGACGCATCGCCAACAATCGCGATATCATACTTTTCAAGCACACTATTTGACAAACCAAGTTCAACTTAGTCCTCAAGGGTTATCCTCTAAAATGTGGAACAGTTCCAACCTTTACAATATAATGACAGATTCGCGAAGAAATGTTGAACATGGTTAACACAACCCGTCAGTCGAGGAAATCGAATTGTTCGCTTGAGGCCCGCAGAATACACCAACAAGCTTAATCGATATCGGGCGCGGTGTAAATTCGAGAATTCGGGCAAGAATGACTATGGTCAGGTTTAGCAATGTCCAAGACTAGATACAGGAGCATATGGAGATGTTGATGCATGCGCTTATGAAGAAGGTAATGATGAATCTGATGAAGATGATGATGAATATGATGATGACTTACATGTTCAAGCCGATGGACATGTACCATCATTCCAAGCCGATGGACATGTATCATCATTCCATACCACAAATCAGGTTTTGGAGAATGAGCTGGTGGATATTTGTTCGCGCATGATTATCTTGTGATGTATCGACACGCAGATGATGATGAGGCACTGGGGATGAGTCGCCTATTCAAGATCACCTACCACCACCTTGTTTTGAACATGTTGAAAACATGGGGATATTAAGGTTTCAAGTGGTCGACCTACGGGGCAAGAGAGAACCAAGATGCGAGTGGTAATTTGTGAAGTTGGGCAAGTTTTTGATTCTAAATCCGAATTGCAAGAGGCTGCAAAGATTTACTCAATTAGATCACACCAGAGTTTGTCAGAATCATTTCCTCAAAAATCGCTTGGCTCTTAAGATGTAAGTAGCGCCAAGAATGTCAATGGTTACTGAAGCCGCGTGCCATGGTTGTGAAAGGTAGTAGCTTATTTGTAATCAACAAATATAAAAGGCTCCCATACTTGTGTAAACTGTTTGAACCGAGACCATCATCAACTGACTCAAAGTTGGTTGCCGTCACATACATGCAATCATTAAGGCACAATTTATGTTATCCCTCACGTTATTCAAGCAATCGCAGGAGAAATGGGGATATGAAATTATATAAAAAGCCTTGGATGGGAAGCATAAGGCATTTAGATGCTTATTCGTGATTTTCAAGCATATACAGATTCCACGTTTGTTCTCGCCATGCAACGTTTCAACTCGATGTGCTCTTCGCCATTTGGAAACCACCTCTCATAAGCAGGGCAAACAATGACATTCCAGCGCCGCGAGCCTGCATTCAAGCCACTATTGAAGGGTTCTGATACTGGCCGCCCTAAGATTTAAGATTGATGGTACACATTTATGGGAGTATAAAAGGACATTGTTGATCGCTATGGATGATGGAAGAACGCTGTTCTATCGCATTCGCTATTACGCAAGGAGAAAGAATATTGATAGTCAGATGGTTCATGCATGTATCGTAAATAATAACACAACTGACGGATTCAGGTTATATCCGGAGCAGACATCCGTATTATGGCAACTATGAGCGATCCTCATCTTCGCTGGGGATGCACCATACGCTAAGATCACGATCTCAGATGCTGGCCATTCGCAAGCAATTTTATGACCCGCTTCAAGGATAAATCATGAAGAATTTGGTATGCAGAGCAAATTGTTGCAACAACACCACTAAGATGAATAAAGTATATGGCTACACCGTAGAATTAAACCCGGCACTACAATGGCCAGAGGCATCCTTCCGGCATGGGCACTTTCACATGATGAAGGTCAAGATATGGGATAATGACAACCAATATGTCGAGGTATTTAACAAGAAGCTTAAAGGGGGTCGCAATGGTCAATCGTTGCATTTAGTTCAATTGACATTTTCCCGACTAACAGCTACTTTGTTGCAAGAAGGGAAACAAGGTGGCCGCCATTGGCATCCGATGAGCAACTTCACTCCATATGCTGATGCTCATATTCGTGGTCGTGGTGGTTAAGGTCGGTCATCGGAAATTACCCTTTTTACGATCACTTACGTATGCATTTCAATGTGAAGTCCAGAGGGTCGATTCATCACTTGAACTTACATACAAGAAATGCACATGTGGCAAGACACCGATATATGGATTTCTACGTACCATATCATTGCAAAGATGCCAACATCGATGTGTTGATTTTCTACAGTTTGCTCAGCGCGCCACACTACTGGGCCTTATTATGACACTTGGGCAAGCTTGTTTTTATCCCATATTCAATGAATATGAGCGCCTATACGACGGTCCAACGATCGTAGCTCTTCACAATGAAGCTGTGATGTCGCTGGTCATTCTAAATCAACCCGTTTGCATAATGAAATGGACGTTAGGGAGGGGAAAACTAAGATAAAATGTGGGCTATGCAAACAACAGGGTCACAATCGGAGGTCTTGTAAGAGTAGAAATCAAGTTTAGTTATAGATGTATAAGGCACTTGTTTTTGTCAGTAAATGAGGCCTCATCTCGTTGTTCTATAAGACTTATGTACTAGCTTAATTCTTGTTAACGAGGCTCGAATTTTTGTATTGTTTAATATCAAACTTATTGTATTGAATGACACATTCTTAATGTACGTGTTTATTGTAAATTGTAGTTATAATTAATATTGATAACCATATTTGACAATTGTTCTTGATTTGTTATATATTATAGACATGGCATTCAGGGGGATTCATGATGATCCGTTTTCGATACATCCTGGCTCGGGTTCCTGCAAGACGCATAACCCATCACACTTAGCAGATACAGAAAGTGTACGAATTTGTTCATTACCATTTACTATTAGTCGTTGTAAATACGTTATTTATATAGAACCACTTTTAACTCCGGATGTTTCTATCACATACTGCAGATCTCTCCGCCCTCGACAGCAGATGAGAGCCTTCATGTCTATGTGGAGGATGGATATTCGGATCCAAAATGACATGTGATTAGGTCCGGGTTTACTAAGATATACCGCTTCGGGCCACATCGCGATCGATTGGCCACTTATCACCACTCGTCGATGGAGGCCCGAGACACACACGCCCATGTGCCGCAGGGAGATGACGACACCTTTACAGACGCCGCCATCCTCCGTCTTCGTGATTCATGGCCCAGCTAGCCACTGCACATGTGTGTTCGATGTGGCGGCGAAGCGCGGAGTTCCTCGCCTCATCCCACCCGCTCGATTCTATCGAGGAGCCACTATTCTCATGGTTATGTTTGCGCTATCCACCCCGCCACTCCGATGTATGATGTCACACAGAGCGCAGCTGTGTCTGTCTTAAGATTCGATCCTTCTTGTTTGCGGACAAGAAGGGTGTGATGGTTCCCATGTGCTTCCTCCCGCTACTGCGAGATTTGACGCTTTATCATACATATAGTCGGTAGGCAAGATTCAAGACATACATACATGAAGTTATTTCAGCCACTTTGGATCAGAAATTGCAGATATTGTATTACACTCCATACAGTATGTAATAACCGAATGTGTGTTGTTGTGTATGGATGAATTGGGATGCTTATGCCACTATTACTCATAATTCGACCTATTAAGGTCATTGAGACTATTGGTCGGTATTTTTTACATGTCATATTAGTAGACCTCCTCGCATAAAGGAGACTTCGCCTGATTAAGAATTATGGGTCCCGTAAAGGGACACGATTTATTATTATTTTTCCTTACGCAACAGTAAAAACTTCTTATTTTTTACTCCACTTTCATTATTTCTATATCTGCCATGGTCATGGAGAGATCGCACGCCTAAGTAATCCTCCGCGATTTCGCGAGCACACGATGATCTAACACCACACCCGCTCATGCCTCAGATGATGACGATGTCGGGCAGATGAGATCTACCCGAGGTCGCCCACGATGGCTGGTTTTCAAGACATCCTCCTACGAGCCGTAGGTGAGCCATCTCTTCCACTCGGGTGTAGGTGGAGAGTACCTTCAAGACGTGCCAACCCATCTGCAGCTCCATACCGAGATCACTGGGATGTACGATCACTGATCGTGCACGTTTATGTAAAACTATACGGGTCTATATTAATTATATTCATATTCTCAGAAATTAATATATAAAGTGTTCATGATGAGAGTCCCATGGCAACCATAATGAGAAGTTACTGACTGGCCCATATATCTCTAATGACAGAGATTCAAGATTTATGTCACCGCTCATGTTTCGAGATCAAGTGAGTGGCATCGTCTGCAGAGAGTCCTGCTGCAGCTGGGATGCAACAGAGATACCGGCTTGTTTCCTTACGAGCAAACAAGCAGACAAGGGGATGCATCCGGGACTAATAATTGCAACAAGGACAAGGAGATTCTTCATGCACCATACATAGTATTACGGGAGACGCGAATAATAGATCATCACTTCACCCTCATGTCGGGTTTGAGGGACTTTCATGATTCCTACATGCAAGGGTATCGCCGCATCACACCCGCTGCCTTACACATCACGACTGCATAGGGATGACATGAGGTTCCATACTACAGCCGGTAGTATGGATCTTTTGGTAAGTTACAGTCATGTGTTTCTAAAATATTTTACCTAATTTTAATTATTAGATTATAATTACCTAATTTTAATTCATAGATTATGTAATTATAATTCTTTCTTTGGTTCACTCAGACGCCGCCATGGTCGATAGCTATCCGCCCCGCTCGATACCCCCTACATGCGACATACATCATTGCCCGATCGGGTGTTACACTGTGATCTATGGAAGACACTTCAGATCGCCTGCACACTCGTGAGGCTTCTCTTATTAACGCATGAGCCATTTATTAGACCTCCTATCGCCCACACCATCGCGTATACCCGCTCGAGGCAGAGTGAGAGGGAGAGGGAGAGGAGAGGGGAGTTGATCGCGAGGTCGTGATCGAGATGGTCGTCATGGTCTGTGATAGGCCAGAGCGGTGTAGGTACACCCGAGCCGACCATCCCTACTGATACCTCTCCTATACTTTACCACTCACCGAGCCGTTTATACCCCACACACCTACACATCAAATTCTTCCATACCCACCACATCGGGACACATCACCTTCCATACTCCTACTGCACTTACATTACCCATACCTTATCCGGAGGTCGACAGAGCGCCTCCATAGCATTGGGGATATCCCATTGTCGCCACACCATTTCATCCCATACATTGCTCCTACGTATGATACCATCGCTGACCTTTTACCCGAGCGGGTAGACTTCAAGAGGGCGACCGCGCACTCGACGTGTACATCGACTCACTCCATCCATCGGGGATACCTGGCTCCACGCCCCTACATCAGCCTCCCCCGCCCCGGCCTCAATTGCCTCGACCACAGACCCTATCGTCACATACTCGCTATTTTAGGCGCTCATCCAAGAGAATATAGCGCGCCATCACGGGGACACATCGACATATTATTTTTTATATATTATTTCTATAAAATGTTTAATATATTTAAATGTTTTGGTATATGCATGATTTAAGAAAGGTTAAATATTTATACATAAATGTTTTATATGCGTGATTGGGTACTATTTTCAATGAAACAAAACAATAACTAAGATGGCATAGTGGAACATAAGCATAGCACCAAAGTTCAATATTGGGTCTTGGTCGTGATCTGGGGGATTATGGATGAGCATTTAGAATTGGACAAAGTTCAAGTTTGTACAAAAAATCCTATACATAAATGCATCATATATTCAAGATAATCAAGAGTCCGGCTCTCTTTAGAACCAGCCGACATATTACTGGCCCCTCCACCCAAATCTCTCACTTTCATCTGAATCTTTCATCCCCATTTTTTAAATTATTAATCAATTAAAGAAACCAATTTCCCATGACGGACGCAGCCCACTTTAAGTTGCTTAACAAATTGATGCAGTACGTACACGTAAACGTAATTTTTCACTCAAAATTGATCTATGAACCATTTGTTTTTTTTTCTAAGAAGATACTAAAGTAATTCATCCAATAAACAGGGACCCACAGCCACAATATAGATTCACTTCAAATAAAATTACAAAATAATTTAAGAAAGTTTTATGATTAATGTTTAGAATACAATGTTAGCATCTAATGAAGCAGAATTTGAAAGGTGTGATAGAAGCGACATCGATCCAAATTATGATTTATAAAACATATATAAATCACTATTTTTCAATTGCGATCGCTTTCGATCTACAAAGTTGGATCGAGCCGGCATTTGCTCATAAACGATATGTAAAAAATAAGTTCCTCAAATTACCGTCGTCATGAACCCACTACTTTAGATATTCAATAGCCGGCGCAGAATGCCTACTTGAATATCCTAAAGGCCGTCGTTCACAACGACGGCCATTGCCACCTTTCCTCCCACGCACTACTTCGGTCATATTTTACAAACCAGTCTTATATTTGGGATTTTTTATTTCAAAAGGACTATTCTGGTACAAAACTCCTCTATTTTGTTATCCTCTTTGATTTCTAGAAGATGAATTATGAAAGTTTTTTTTTCATTTAATAGTTTATTTGATTGACATTTGTACGGGGAAGCCATGGGAAAAGACCCAAGACACGGTACAAAAGATTTCAAATCCAGAAAAACATATTTTTTATTTTTATTTTTATTTTTTTTGAAAGATTATTTATTTATTTTTATTGTCGTCATGCCGTGAATGAAAACTGACGAGATCATGTGGGTGTCAAATAAAGAAAATAAAATCTCTGGAGAGAAGCATGGATCGATTTTTCAATAAAAAAAATCTTACTTTTTTTATTGTTTGTTTTAATTATCGCGATAAGACATGACAAATTGAAATTCATGATAGACATCACAAATTGATATTTTATTAAATTCTTTGTCATGAGTATTGATTTTCATGGAAACCTGTTTATAATTGTTTGGTATTTAATTTCCATGTATGGGATTAATGCTTGTAAGTGAAAGCCATCAAGAACGGAGATCTATTTGTATTATAGCCTTTCACGTTTTTTAATAAACGCATCCTATTTCCATGATTTGCAATATGTTCATAATATTTTGTAATATTGAGCCTTTAGAAATTTTCAATATTTGTAAATTTTACCCATTTTTTATTTTGGAACAAAATTCAATATTTACCAAAATTTGCAATTTTTTCATTATTTTATATACATTGCTTTAACAATTTGTATTTGTGAGATTTAAGATTATTTATAGCATCATATTGTGAATAAAATTATTTTCTTATTTTAATAAAAATTAAAATATTAAATGCTTAAGAACTTGCTTTAAGTTTGGTCATCTGATATTTTTTAATTAATACAGAACTATACTCCCCATCATGTCTTACGTATCAATTTCGTAAAGATCTATACAGATAGTGAAGTTGTCATATCGATGACTTTATTATTCAAGAGATGCTTACTTGAGGAAGAGATTTCACTGTCATTTTCATGAACTACGCAATTTTACTACTCTATCTAAGTGTGAAATCGACGTGATTTAAGCATGATTGCTAGTAAATGTTCTTACTTGTGTATGAGTATTTTTGTATTTTATAGACTCTAACATTTATTGACCACTTTTGTTGGTCATTTGATAAGCCAAATGATGGAGTAATTTGCATGTCTTTGTTTTACATGTATTTTTGACATTGCTTTCTTATTTATTCTTCAGTTTTGAGCTTTCCTCGGTTCTTTGTCATCATGAAACTTAATGAGACTAATTACAAACAATGAGTTAAATCTCTCATAATGAATTTGACAATTATGAAACTGAACTTAGCTTTGAAAGTTGAAGCTCCTCTAAAACCTACTACGAGAGTTCTCAGAACGGTAAGCTTCATGAGGACTTAATATTTCAATAGTTGCTGTTTTAAGGATCATGGAGAATCATATGGAAGACTCTTCTATGAAAACATTCCTAAGACTCGAGAATGCAGAGTTCTGATGCTATTAATAAGAAGTACAAAGTTCTCAAAGAATGAAAAATAAGTTATCTAATAATCATTTTGTGGATGTTTGTTTTGAACTAATGTCATCGAGGTGTCATCTCATATTTGGTGGTTAGATAGTGGTGCACTATTCATGCTTTTGCAATTATATGCAAACTATGATAAAGAGAAAGAAGTTCAACTAGTGTTAAAGATGTGTACATGGGAGACAATGTGCCCAAGTTAATTTTTCTCGAGTTAAGATTATACCAGTACAGAAATTTTCGAATTATAAGATGTGGTGTTTGCACTTCATCATGCGAGAAATTCGATATCGCACTCATTTTCGATAGACTTGAATATAGCTTTTTAAATCGGTTAAATCAGGCAATGAAGTTTCACTATCGACGGGCAATGGAATACTTTAGAATCCTTTACAAATTAGAGTTGTATGTTTGGTCTTATGTTTATGCTACTTCATCAAGACACCGCTAGTAGCTCCAAATGTTTGAGATTGAATGAAAAGTATTCTACTATTTGGCACAAGCGTTTGAGTCATATTTCTAGACAAAGAATAGAGAGATTAATTAAGGATGTGATTCTTCCAGATCTTGTTTTCTCAGATTTTGATACATGTGTAGATTCATCAAGGGTAACTAACTGCCATGTTAGGAACTAAGGTTAAGAGTGCTACATTGATGCATGCACCGAGTTGCTTCTACGTATTCATACGTATATTTCAGGGGTCATTCACTTCTCTTACTATGGGTGGCTACAAATATTTCATCACATTCATTAATAATTATTCTCGTTATGGTTTTGTCGAGCTCATTCGTGAGAAGTCTGACTCCTAAGAAGCTTTCAAAGCAAAAGTTAAACTCCAACAAGGGATGAATATCAAAGTGGTCATTCTGATAAAGGTGGTGAGTATTATGGTAAACATGATGAGATTCAGATGCAACCCGACCATTTGGCGGCACCTTCAGAGTCGTGACATTGATGATCGTGATACAAATGTATAGCATTTCAACAAAATGGGATTGCGAAGATGAGAATCGCACACTTCTTTGATACGGGTGCAATGTATGCTTGTTAATTCCTCACCACCTCGAAGTTCCTTGCGGTGAAGCTTGAAACCACAACTTATATTTTCAACCAAGTGCCTAGTAAGTCCGCTCGAGACTATATGAGCTATGGTCATTGCAGCCTAGTCTTCGCCACTTCCATGTCATCGTAAGGTGGAAGTGAGACCGACAATTCGCACTTCAAGAAACTCGATCCAAAACCATCAATGGGTACTTCATTGGTTATCAAAGGATCAAGGTTCCTTGCCATTGTCCGTCGACACCACTAAAGTGATTGAGTCATCGCTTATCTATATTTTGATAATGATACTATAACAAGTCAAGGGCCAAGAGAAATTGTGTTCAAACAACACCCGCTTATTCTCGTGCCCATTAAGTTCGGGCCCGATTCTAGCCTGTTATGCTGACCAGATCCAATAGCCACCATCGATGATGAACTAATCGAGGATGTAGATCCACAGTCTTACATACCTAGCAGCCCAAATGTGGTCATGATATACTGAGGAGGTCAAAGAGGGTGCGTAGGCCTGCAATTTTAGATGACTATATCGTCTACCTATAGGAGGTCAATGTCCTCATAATGATATTAAGAGAGATCGAATGAAAGTAGTCCCTTATTCTTCAATTGTGGATAGCCTGATGTATGCTCAAGTATGCACACGCCCTGATATTGTTTTTGTTGTTGGCATGTTGGGTATTCGAAAGATCCCGGTCGTGTCAATAAAAGCATTTAAGAAAGTTTTGAGATATCTTCAGGGTACCAAGAATCTCATGTTGACATATCAGTGTACCTACATTCTTAAGGTAGTTGATTTTAGTGATTCCGATTATGCAGGCTACATGGATGATAAAAGGTCTACTTCTAGTTATATCTTTATGATACCGGCTGAGTCAAGCTGCGGAAAAGTGTCAAATGTGATACTTATAGCTTTTCTACTATAAGGCAGTACGGCAGTGTTATGAGGCTACTTGTCATGCAATATGGTCACAAACTTCACTCACTGAGGTTGTTCACTCCATTTCTAAACCACTGAAATTGTTCTGTGATAACTCTGCAACTATATCTTTCTCTAAGAACACTAGAAGCACTTCTTGCTCCAAGCACATTGATATGAAGTTCTTTTTTCTTAAAAAGAAAGTTGTAGGGTCCCTCATTTCAGTTAAGCACACGCCTACGACTAGCATGTTGGCAAACCTACTAAACAAAGGCTTACCTATTTGTGTGTTTGAAGAACACGTTACCCGCATGGGATTGTTAGGAACCTAGACTCTTTGTTTTAGTGGGAGTTTTACCGTTTTCATGTATTTTGTAAAGAAAGCTCATGTTTTTTCATTATTATATAATATTTCGGACGTTTTCATTATCTCTTACGATTTTCACTATTTTGACCAGATGGGATAATAGAATGATGTTTCTTTATTAAATCAATTTATCATTGAAATGTTTTTAAATTAGTAGTGTTTGATTATGTATGATTTATGCATCATCTCGATGTATTAATTGTATATGATTGGTTATGCCTATATAAGTCTCTTGTTGAAGCATTTGAGTTATGATTTTGATTAGTAGCTACTTGATTATATACGATTTATGTATCCTCTCGTGTGTTAATTGTATATGATTAGTTATAACTATGTAAATTATTTGAAAGCATTTAAGTTATGATTATATTATTCAAGTGAGAAAATGTTAGATTAATTTATTATGACTAAGCATACTATATTATACTTAAATTGTATAATTGTGCATATTAATTATGAGTCATTTATGAGATGGTTTAAAATTAATTAGTTAGGGTCAATGATTATATCTTCTCCTTTGCTTTGGTAAGCCTATTGGACTAAAGCTCAATTATTCTCTATATATAAATAACAGAGCTCTAAAATTTTATAAGGGTTTGTTAGAACACACTTGAGGGATAAGGAAATATTCATCTTCAACCCTAATCATCTTTCTCTTTAATCTTACCCCCTACAGATTTCTTTAGAGATAAGTAACAGTCAATAATTCCAAATCTATATCAAGTGTGTTTTCTACCCAATATGAATTGATATGTTTCATTATTTAACTTTATTTTGTAATGTATTTATTAGGTCTTTTGATTATTGATCAATTATTTTTTAGATTAATAAATACTTTTGATTTTAAAATAATCTAGCAAGAAGTTGATCGAATTTTAAAAAGATTCAATCCACGTATTCTCTGCCCTGGACTAAAACAACTTCAAGAAAATGGAGGTACGTCAATAAAATTGAGGGCCTTGGAGGCCAGCTGAACAATCAGCTGATCTCAGTACCAAACAAGAGTATAAGCAGAGACTTGAATCTGCAAACTGCAGATCAGTCATAATGATGTCTGATAAATACTGGCATCAACCCACGAAGCTATCTGATCCGCCGGCTTTTATGGTGGAACTGGATGTGCCTTCAAAGAATTGGAAGAAGAGGCTGCTTTTAAATGATGAAGAATCATGATTGTAGGAATGGCTCCTGGAGTGATCTGGGGAAACCACTTGGCTAAAAGGCTTTGCCATGATCCTCAAGTCAAGGGTATTCCTACAAAAATTCTTGCTTTTTTCTCTTTTTCTTCCTTTCTCATGTTGCGAACCAACATTTAGGGTCCTTGGTTCTGTTTTTGAAAACTCTTCTGAGATTGCTTTTAAAATACGTAAAACATCATTTTTATGCCTTCAAAACTATTCTCATATCTTAATTTATGTTTTATGTGGCTCTGTTTTTCAGAACAAAAGAACAGTGGGAACCAAGGGTGTTTTCTTCTCTGTGTTTTCCCTGTTTTTTCAAAACAAAAAATAACTTTTAAAAATTGTAACCAAACATGCTCTTACATTATATGCTATAGAAGTGTAGTTTTTGTCCAAACTAAAGAAGTATTGTTGGACTCATTGCTAATTGGTGCGAACCCACAAGGAATCAAATCCCACGAACCCACAGTCAAAGGTATAAACAACCTTGAAAACCTAAAATCAAATTTGGGTGATCTACTAGAACCCTTGAATACAAAGAAACAAGAACCCTAAGTGTTAAGAACACCACTTGAGTGATCAATCCATGATAAGTTTATAAAAAGTTCAATGAAAAACCAAGGAGAAGAACTACTGTCAACTCTTAAAATTCAAAAGATCAACATGTCCATCGATTCCATTTAAAATCATGGTTACAATGATATATATAGACTGGATGACCAAATTTCATGAACAAACACTTCTGAAAAACAACAAATTCAAAGACTTAGAGACATGTAAAGACAAAATTTGGCATGAAGCTAATTAAACTTGGAAAACAAGTCAAATTCGTTCAACCCACTTGATGGCTTTTAAAACAAAATGTACAACCCAAAAAATCATTTTTAAGGCCAAACAAACCCTCCCATGCATGGACCTAAGCCCAAACCACTTAATTTGCAATGTCTTTAACCCAAAAGCCTTGCATAACTACTTGAATCTTCGGGCAACATCTTGACAACTGCTAACTCGTCGGTTTGGTTCGGTCATAAATATCTGATAAGCTCTATTCAAAGCTTCTTTAAACCTTTTTGGGTCATACCCTTGTGATAAGTTCAATTGGAATCTTAAATGAATCACTGATACAACCTACAGAAAAAAAAAAAAAAACCTGTAGGCAAAGGTTTGTCACCTTCGAGTGAGTGCGCATCTAGAGTATAAGAAATCGAGGAAGAGAACAAGAGGAGAAAATGAATATCTTTTCAGTTATGAATGAATCGACCTCACAAACTAGTGGTAGAAATAGCTTTCACTAAAAAACCAAACCCACCCTCAGTTAACCTCCTTACAATTTCAGTAAAAATAGTTTACACTAATTTGTAATCTTCCTCCAGACGGGTGGCTTTGAAATCGATTGGATCTCCTCAAATTGTCATCTAGAGCCTGGCCTAGATCTTGTTGCATTTTGGCCCGGTTCTACTGGACCGTTAAGACAATAAAGTAAGGGTGTCATTCTTCTCGCTTGAAACCACTCAAGGTGATATATCCAGGGTAGCCTTATAGTAATTTTGAAGGCTCCTAAGCGATTCTCGAGCATCAACCATTGAACAAGGATTTGGTGTTCGCTTGTGATGGCTGGATCATGCGTAGGCATAAAACAAATAATCAGCGGGACACAAGCTTATTCGACGTATTCATCGGGCAATGGTAAAGCCGCAGAGCAATCAACACCCCGGTGCTTAAGATTTCATATATGAAAGCTCCGAGAATGCGGGAAGTCGATTGAGATCGATCTTGTAAGGTCAACACCAACTCTTTCCAAAACTGCGGAAGGCCCATGTAAACGCTTAGCTAGTTTATGAGAGACTCAATGAGCCACCTAACATTTGTCTATAAGGTTTTAGTCGAAACAAAACTTTGTGTAACACTCAAAGGTACACTACAAGAAAAATCAAGAATGTAGACGGAAAATGTAGACGGAAATCGGCTTCCGCCTCTATTTATAGAGACTGAACGTTTTCTGTTTTCTAACAGAGATCTTTAGAACAATTGCCTTATTTAGAGCATCTTAAAAATTTCCGCCTCTAAACTTCCGTCTCTAAAAGTGGCTGGATAGGTTCCTCCAAAATTTCCGAGACCGAAAAATAAGACCGAATACTTTTCCATTTCAAATGGGGAGACGAATATTTTTTTTTGCTCTTAATTTTAGAGACTGGAATCAGCTTCGTTTTGCAAATGTAGACTGAAACAAGCCTGCTCTATTTAGAGACGAAAATTATTTCGTTCTGTTTGTAGACTAAAATTTCCGTCTCTAGCCGGCGCCGATAAATTCTCCCACTGAAGAATAGAGACCAAAATAGATCAATACTTTTCTCCGCTCTAACAGAGACGAATATTTTTTCCGTCTCATCTTTAGAGACTAAACAATTTTTCCGTCTCTAACAGAGACTAAAAGATTTGCTTGTCTTCAAACAGAGAATCCCTTTCTCCTATTCCCAGTTTTTCGGATATTTATTTTTCCCTCCTTCTTTTCCTTCCCCTCTCCTTTATCTTTTTCCCCTTTCTCCCTTTCCTCCTCACGGCAGAACCCGCCGCCCCTTCCCCACCGGGCCGTCCGACCAGATATTCTCCCGCCATCGCACGCCACCCTCCCGCCGCCCCCTTCCTTTCCCTTTCTTTTTCCCCACGTTGTCTGCATCTTCACACCACGCCAGCTCCCTTCTTCCTCGCCGACACGCGATCCACTTTCTCCCTCGCCCACGCCGACGCCGTCGCCCCTCCTCCCTCGTCGACGCCTCAAATCTGCAAACTGGGAGGTAATTTTTTTTCGTACTTTTTGTGTTATTTTATTTATGTATTATATATTATTTATGTGTTAATTTATTTCATTGGTTTATATTTTTATATTTTTTATTATTCTATTTAATTTTTATATTTTGTAATGTTATTTGTTCTAATTTATGTTAATAATTTGTACGGTTATTTTCAAATGCAATTTGTTCCAAATTAATTCATAATAGCTAATGTAGCTTATTATGTTGGTTAATACTTATTGTAGTTTAATATGTTAATTAAGTAGTTTACCATTTTAATATGTTAAGTTAATACAAATTAATAGTTAATTAATTTGTATTTTAATTTGTTCTAATATGTTTTTACTATGTTGTATTATTTGAATATATTGTGTTATATTTGAGAGTGTAATTATTTTTAGTCTTTTTTCATTAACTCCAGGTATAATTTTTTATATCATTTGAATGTGGTATTTATGTTATTTGAATCTATAGTTATGTCCACTTGTGTATGTACATTGAATTGTGTATGTATATTGTTTTAATGATAAATATGTGTCACACTATGTTGTGGAGTTAGCATTGGTTGGATATTTCACCGAAGTGTTAAAATCATAATGTTTGACAGGGGATAGGGACCCGCATGGGGAACTCTCATTCGCTTACAAAATATATAGGGGAAATTCTACCTAAATCTTTAAATTATGGACAACTCAAGGCGTTGGGACTCATATTTCTACACGTTATTTCAAACACAATACATATCTACATGTATTCTTGTTATTAGGAGTCTTCTATGGGCCTAAGCCACCTTTATCCTCATGAGTTGTTTTTACACACTCATACGCTAATCACGACTCTGCAGGACATTTCAGCCGATCGTGTTAGACAAATTCATGTACACTAACTCCTCAAAACTTAATATTCATTTTCTTTAACCTCTTAGTTTTCATTTTACTATTTACATAACATTCAAGCACTTTATTACAGAGCTCTAGCAGAGAGTCTTCGAGTCGCTGCATGAACTGGCGATAATGTTGATCATGCTCATATTATGAGGTCAAGCATGAGGGATCGTGACGTGTCCGTTTGGGCTCACTAATGTTTGGTACGCGACGCGTCCTCCTCCTCTCTACACGCTTGCAGTTTATGCAACTACCAATGACGCTATTTGAGCTACGCTGACACTAGCCGACGCACTAATGGACCGTATCAATAAAATTTTTATGACTTCATTAACCGTATTAATTCGAATTCATAGCACTGTCATTGACGTCCAGCATTCTCCATCTTAGTTATTTTTAGAATTATTATCTTTTTTATTTGTAATTCACTACACTTTTTATATATTAATACATTATATAATACAATATGTTCATATTTATTTAATGTTATTTGAATTTTTTTAATATATAAAATTAAGAAATAATTTAAATTTAATATTACTTATTTTTAAATATATTAAAAAAATTCCAATAAATTAGAGATTTAAAATTCATTATATAAAATTATGAAAATTTAAACAATATTATTTATTTTAATATATTAAAAAAATTCAATAAAAAATAGACTTAATTGATTTTTATTCTGTAAATGTAAACTTAATAATTTATTCCGTCTCTATTTTTAGCGACTTTAATTGATTTTCCGCTCTATTTCGTGGCACTTATCATCCATTTCCTGCCTCTATTTTGCAGATCTTAAGGATTTCTACCAAAAATAGAGATCTTATTCAAGATCCGTCTCTATTTCTAGAGATCTTGTATCAACCCGCTCTCAAAAAAATATGACTTAACATTTTTGGCCTCTAATTTTGTAGACGATTAAATGCAGACCAAAACTGGGCTCTATTCCTGGTCTCTATTTTCACCAGAGACGGAATTGCCTATTTTCCGCTCTGTTTCTATTTCTCAGTCGATACCTCACTGACTTTATGCACATAAGTAATGATAAAATAAGAATCAGATTTGTAATTATATCATGTTAATGAAAATAATAAACCGAATTAATACAAGAGCCATGTAAAATAAGAAATGTCACATCGGCGACCTACACTATAAAGGTATCGCATTATACGCCATCAGAATATTCGATAGTTAGGTTGCAGAACGAAAGAAGCCATGATGTTAATGCAAAACGAAACTTAACAAAATGACAAGCCAAACATGGCTTTATTAAGATTAAAGAGATAAGACCAATTTGGTCTCGAAAGGAACATTCTTCGTATTGAGAATCAGGGTTACGCTGAGAGAAAAAGAGAAGAACTATGATTTTGCTTCATGCGATCAAGGACGGGTGATCAAAAAAGAAGGAAGGATTTGGTGATCAAGAATAAGAAGAAAGAAGAGAAAAGAAAATATTAAGGCATGGAACTAAACTCTCAAACCCTTTTTTGATAATGTTTTGGTTGGGAAAACCCTAACTTTTGCATACAATGATGTTTGTCGGGTCTCGCCGCTATAACATTGTTGAAGCCATGCGCCTCAATCGCGAATGCTCAGAGAAAGAAAAAATGTCGTGCCAGCATTAGCTAAAAATTTTCCAAAACCCACATTTTTTCCTTGGCCATCATTCATTCAAATTGAGTGATTCAAATTTTTAGGTCAACTATACTTCTAGGAGAACAAATATCCTTGAAATAATTGTATTCAAATTTGACCCATCGACCCGTAAATTTGTCAAATTGAAGCTCGCTTTCAAGCAGCTCGGTCTATTTTTATGTTTTTAGTGTTAGGGTCATAACTTGGTCATCAATTATCCAAATTGAGGATTCAATTTGGCAATATACTTCTAGAGAAAAATCACTTTGGAAATAAGTATTCAAATTCAACTTATTAAACCCATAAAATTCCATCAAAGCTGAGCTCGCTGCGTCAGTCTATCTTAAAAGTATCTTTAGTGTTTAGGCCATAATCTCAAATATCACTATCCAAATCGAATGATTCAAATTCTTGTAAGAAACTATACTTTGGTGATAACAAATCAATTCCTCAAATAAGTGTATTCAAATTTCCGACCCCATTACACCTTAAATCCGTCTAAAGGGGAGCTCTATTTGTAGGAAATATTTTGATATAAAAGATATTCATGAATAAATGAAATTGTAAATAATTATAAAAGTGATCAAGTATATGAAATATGATTACATGAACAGAATACGAGCAATACTAAGAACATGATCATATAAAAGTAACGGTTATAGTATATGTATAAAGGAATACTGCTCTAAAGTATTTTACAGAATATACATCACATTATCTAGGTAGATGAGATGTGCATAGGTTTTAACAAGAATAAAAATGTAATAAGATTTATTTTCTGCATATGTCCCCGAGTAGATAGATAGGTAGGCTTGCCTATTAGGGATTACATGATATAGTCGCCTGCTTGGTCATTATTAGTTTAATTCGCTTGTCAATATTAAAGATAAAGATCATCGTCTCCCGTGACAAATGATAAGACCTTCCAGATACATACAAATATACCCAGATCCACTTCTTGAATATGCAGGCAAGACACAATATGAGATAAAATGATTGAAATGGTTATAAGAACCATGTAATATGAAAACAATGGTGTTAATTGAAAAATGTGATAGAGCTACAGTAAAATAAAAAGTATTATGTATTATGAAGAATGAACGTGAGAACTTTAATAAATGACATAGTGTACAAGTAGTCGAATATATAAACAACTAATGTGCAAATATGAATTGTGTTAATTGTATATTGTCATGAGTGACTACTACAAGAGTCATATATGTTATATGCTTTCCACTAAGATATGCTCAAGACGGTGTTTCATTCGTAGCTCATGCTAAGTTTTATTTCATGGATTAAGTTTAAGTTATATTCGACATTCAGTTATTTCGAAATCTGCCCACACTGCAGAACCCGTGAGCGAGCCCTGGGCCTGCCACGCCTCCTTCTACCTAGGCAAGGGCTGGGCGCGACACTTTGTCCCCACTTAAAAACTTCTAGTTCTCAACGCTTACATTTATTTTATGCTGCATTCGATGTTGGGGTCGCTATAGATTGGCCTTCAGTGTTTGCAAAAGGTGATCTCGTTCAAGCAGTAGACCTACGAGCTTGGATTGAAGTTGAGTTATGAATATATGGAGGGATGGTAGGTGATAACCAACCATATAAAGCCTAAAAAGGCATCATTTTAATGCTATTGTGATAACTAGTGTTGTAACTATATTCTACCCAGCATAAAAGGTAGAACTAGGTTGCTGGTTTCTCTTGTAGTGAAGTTGTAAATATTGTTCATTCTCTATTAACCACCTCAGATTGCCTGTCTATTTGAGGGTGATAGGCTGAGCTATGTCAAAGTATTGTGCCACTTAGTTCAAACAACTTTTTCCAAAAATTGCTCAGAAAAATAGGATCACGGTCTGAAATGATGATGGAAGGGAAACCATGGAGTTTAATTATCATTCGGTAAATAGGGCTAGAAAAGCGGGCAGTCGTAAAATCTACAGAGTAAGGACCTAGAAATGGACTGATTTGGTGAGACGATCGACAACAACAAGAATAATCGTATAACCGTGAGAAGGTGGAAGCCCATTGATAAAGTCCATTGTTACTTCATTCCAAATTAATGATGGAGTTGGTAAAGGCTGCAATGATCCCGCAAGTGGTTGGTCATACTTGCTCTTGTTGGCATATAAACACAAGAGGCAACAAAGGTTTCAACATCAGTCTCATTCATGTCAAAGAAAGAGAAGCGAGGCGAACCAAGGTCTTTTTTCATTAATTCAAATGATCAGGAACTAGGTAGCATGGAACTCATGGTAAGGAGCTGGAGAACAGATTGTGGACTAATATAATATCTGTTTCGAAAAAGCAGGACACCATTTATGACGGAATAAGTTCGAGGAAGAGTACGTCGGGTCCACTGATCATGAAGTGTGATTTAGTCAGGGAGGGAAACATTTTCTGCTCTGAGTGTGTCCAAGAATTCCGAAATTGAGTGGGTAGCCAACAATAAACATGTATGAAAATCTACATTTGTATCTTTGGTGTCCTCATATACCTAAGAAAGCACATCAGCTGCTAGATTGGTTTTTCCAGGTTTGTATTCATTATGAAATCATACCAGAGCAACTTGAAAACATATTTTTGTTGATCTAGAGTTTGGATAACTTGCTGTAATAATTCTTTGATGCTACGCTGATCAGTTCGAATGATAAAGAAACGACCCATCAAGAGCTGCCTCCACTTTCTTACGGACAACTTCAACAATTGTGTGTAGCTCCTTAATGTAGGTAGAAGCGAATTGCATTCTTGGAACCAGCTTGCATATGTCCATTTTGCATCAACACGATGCCAATGCCCACATTGGATGCATCAGTCTCAATACAGAAATCCTGGTCAAAATTAGGCAAGTAAAGACAAGTATTAATCATGGTCTGTTTGGTTGTTGAAAGAAGATTTGGCTCTTGAGTCCAAATAAAAGCATCCTACAAAGTAAGTCGGTTAATGGAGCAGCAATAGAGACACCTTTAATGAATCTCCGATAATTGCCGATGAGGACCAAGGAAACCACTTAGTTGCTTTGGGACTTCGGGGTCTACCATTGTACCATAATATGTTTAAGGATCAGCCTGAATACCAGAAGGAGGACAATGGCCAAGATACTACAATGGTTGCTTGGCAAAGTGGCACTTAGGGAGTTTGACATAGTACTACCCTGTAGTAGACAGAGTAAAATCTACTCCAAGTGGTGTATATGGTCATTTATGGATGCACTATAAACCAATATGTCATCAAATAAGACAATGACGAATTTGCGCAAGTATGGGGCGAACAACTTATTCATGGCTGCTTGGAATGTTGAAGGAGCGTTGGACAACCCAAAAGGTGTCACAAGAAATTCAAATGGCCTCTATGTAAAAGTGAAGGCTATTTTGTATATCAATATTGCATCCGTATTTGATGCACCAGCCTAAGATCTAATTTGGAGAAAACTGTGGCACTTCCTAATTCATCAAGGAGCTCATTAATAGTCGGGATAGGAAACTTGTCCTTGACTATGGTTGTGTTCAAAGCGCAATAATCAACACAGAAACGATAAGTCCAATCTTTCTTGTGTACCAAAAGCATCGAGGATGAAAAGGGGCTCTGACTGGGGCGAATAATTCCTTGGTCAAACATCTCATGAATTAATTTTTCCATTTCATTCTTTTGAACGTGGGTACTGGTAGAGCCTGACATTGATAGTATTTGGAATTTGCTGCAAAAGAATTTGCTGTCAACCAAACGGTGATGAGGCAAGCCTGTTGGTGGGTTAAATAGTTAGTCAAATTAAGAGTAACATTCGAGTACTAGCGGTGGATATCAACAGGAAATCTCGAGGAGGAAGCACCGTACCAATCATGTCATAATTTCTGGCACCATAGTAAGCTCGAATAGGTTGTGAATGTCCTCATGATGGAGTAAAACTTGAAACTGGTTAAAGGTGATGGGTTTCAGGGACAAGGATGTCTCACCATGCAAGACCATTGTGGACCCATCCCAATTAAATTCCATAGTCATAACTGCATAGTCATGTGAGACAAGACCAAGAGGTTGCATCCATTGAATACCCAAAACAACATCAGGACCTTCAATAGGTAGAACATAGAGATCCACTCTAAATAATTTACCCTGGAAGGAAAGAGAAACCTGGGGACAAAGATGCTTGCAAGCCAGATAATCTCCATTTCTAATATAAACACGAAAATTGGTATTGATTAAAGAAAGAGCAACTACACCCCAGCTAAAGCAGGTTTGATAAAGTTATGAGTAATTCCCACTATCGATTGAAGACAATAAAAATAAATACCAATTGACCTGATGAGGCGCAGTGATGGGTTGCTCTTGTCCTATTTAGGCATATAAACTGAAATGTTCCCCATACAGGTTCTTCTATGACAGACTCAGGGGACAAAGATGATTCCACAAGCAGAAGACCATTGTCTTGGTCATCATCTTTTGTACCCAACAATAACAGGAATTTGCCCTTACATTTGTGGGCAGAGCTCCACTTTCGATCACAATTGTAACACAAGCCTTTTTCCATTTTTTTCACGAAGCTCCATAGAGAGACGCGACACCTCAAAACCTGACCACTGATAACTCCGTCAACTCCGCGAACACCCACAGACGCATACTTACAATACCACCATAGTCGCCCCATTCACTCATCCATTCATGCACATATATTTTAGAAAATTATACAAATTTATCAAAACAGTTCATAAGATTTCTAGTTAGAACTCTCTTATATAAAAAATATTGCATGTAAAGTCTAGTTTTTTTTTTACAAAAAGGTTTTTCAAAACTATTAACTGACTTTCTTCACACCTACATTTGGTCCCTGATGAGGTCACACCAGAGGAGCACAGACCTAAAAGCTGTCCCACGATCAAAAAGTGAAGATCAAGCTAATAAGGATAACTATGCGGTTATTCTCACCCACACATTACAGAACGCTCACACACACACACACATCAACATTCCAACGGCACATACACCTCATGTTAATCCTACATGCTACTTAAACGAAACAGACCACGCCTGTGTCCCGAGTCCTCACCACTCCTCACGCTATGCTACGCCAAACCATCATTCCTGATGACATCCAATTATCATTTTCAAACCACCATTTGTTTATAAACCGTGCTTTTTGGCGATACATCACAATGATCATTTTATATTTAAAACTACGCCATGGCAATGTGTTTTAAGGTTTCACCAGGAGCTTCAAACCTGCACTTTTACGCTTCACCGCGTAATTCATGTCACCATAATTATGGCTTCACCCGACAGATCTATCCTTTCTGTCGATACCACACATTTTTCCGCTCATGCAACCACGTTGACTCGCTGGACGTCAGTCTCCACGATCGGTACCCACCCAATCAAACACCAAACGAATGTCGACTTACTAACCATGCACTCACACCTACGAACGATGCGTTTCGCGCATATGCAATGCAATGCCACTACATGTTACATGTATAATAAACACTATACGGAACAATTTATAATCCGTACTTATGCCGCACCATGTATAATTAAGGCTTAAAGATATAATTTACATTCACTCATGCTAATATATACATATTTACAACACATTCAGCATGTTATAAAATTTCTAGCAATAACACACAAAAATAGTCCACACAAACTAGTCATTCTCGGTCATAAATCCAAAATATTCCACCTTGGAAATAACTGACCTCAATCCGTAAATTTCGCTTTTGTTTTATTTATTTTTTACAAATTTACATCACATTAAAGCGCTATAATTCAGCTACGGCGGTCCTCAAACTCGGCCCAAAACTATTCAAAATACTCACTGCCCAAACTCAACCTGCTTATCAGGCCAGAATCCATTACCTACCATTTACTACGGATTAAGAGGAACCATTGTAAAATAAAACCCTACTCCTTTTGTTTTGGTAACTATCATAGCTTCGTCGGTTAGACCAACTTTACTTCTGACCAACGACTTCGATGGTTGGAACACCTAGAATCGAGCCTTTTTTTTTCTTTTTTCTTTTTTCCTTCTCCTCCACGCATCTGATCTTCCTCTTCTTTGCTTTTTCCTCCTTTCTTTCCTTTCTTCCTTTCTCTTTCTTTTTCTCCTTTCCTTTCTTTCTTTTCTCCTTTCTTTCTTTCTCCTTTTCTCCTTTTCTCCTTCTTTCTTCCTTTTCTTTCTTCCACCGAATTGTTTTTCTTCTCCATAATCTCTTCCTGGTTTGATCCCAACAAAGAGCAAACTTCCTCTCACTTTCTTCACATTTTGACTCTCATTCTCCATGTGTCATAAAATACACTGACACATTACTGAGCAATGCCACACCACATATCACATGCCACGCGCTCTTCTGCAGCCTCACTGCCAAGATCCAAACTACATGCACCACCTCATTGGGCCATCGTGACATCACAACAGCCAACTCCCTGATTATCTCTCGAATCCAAATGTACCGAATGTAATACTAGATTGCTAGATTTATTCAACCCACGTTCATTTCATCATCCGAGATCGAAAATTTCGCTTTTCAACCCGCATTTTATGAGAATACTATTTCACATTTTTCAGAAAAATTGCATTTTTCCCGAGTTTTACAAGAGAAGCGTCGAATTGGCAAAGTGGGTGTAGATATGGAAAGAGTGGCCAGAGCAGGCTAGAGTGAGACAAGACCACTGTTGGAAGGGAGGTAACTTCCTTAGATTGCTACCAGAGCAATCTAGGCGTGGATGAGGTGGACCAAGAAGACTCGGTGTGAGAAAAGGATCTAGAATCCTCCAATCGAGCTTCGATAGCTCGGGCTACTACAAATGATTCCATGAGAGATGAAGGTCACGACATCAACATTTCCCGACAAATCGCTGGCTTCAATCCCTTAATGAAGAAGGAAATAAGCAAGGGTTCAGAGATTTCCGTTACCTTGTTCATGAGATCTTCAAATTCAATCTAGAATTCAGCCACTATGGTGCATTGAGTGAGTTTCGATAGTTTTCCTTGATGGTCTACATACAAAGAAGCCCCAAAATGCAAGAGGAGTTTCTACATAAAATCTTTCCAATTCGTGAGAAAGCCATTTGCCTTCATCCACTAATACCATGAGGATGCCCAACCTTCAAGATGAAAGGCGATGATGCGCAGACGAAGTGGCTCAGGGGTGTTGTGAATATCGAAGAATTCTTCGATACGAAAAACCCATCCATTGGGGTCGAATCCTTCAACGGTGGAACGTTTCGACGAAGAATAGCGATCTGAGCCGACAGAAAAATAGAGGAATCGAATGGTGGAGGTCGATCGAAAAGTGCAGGGGAACCACTCGAAGCGCTCTGCATTTGGGAACAGAAATCCTCCAATCAAGATTGACAGTGGCCATATATTGATGGATTGTTTGATGCACGACCATGGAGTGGCTATCAAGTTGCTCTTTAATAGCTTTAATGGCAGCTAGGAGGTCGGTGTCCTCCATGGGTAAGGAACAATGAAAGCACCAATGATACAACCTGTAGAAAAAGAAAAAAAAAAAATTTGTAGGCAAAGGTTTAGCACCCTTCGAGTGAGTGCGTACTCCAGAGAGAAGAAAATTAGAGAAAGAGAATCAAGAGAGAGAAAATATAATATCTTTTATGTTATGAATGAATTCGACCATACAAAACTGGTGGAGAAATATTCTCACCCAAAAACCAAAACCGACCCTCAGCTACCCTCTGCCTTACAATTTCAAGCAAAAATAGTTTACACTAATTTGTGTAATCTTCATCCAAACAGGTGGCTTTGTAACCCGAGCAGATCTCTCAAATTGTCATCTAGAGCTGGGTCCGAATCTTCTGCATTTCTGGGCCAGGCTCTGATTGGGCTGGTTAAGACACAGGGGCAATGGTGTACCAATCAATTTTAAGCACTTGAAACAGCTTGCTCCACTCCTGATGAGTAGGGATGAGTTGCATCATCCTCTCCCCTCAAAAGGATTTGCTCTCACCCATGTTAAGAAAGAAGAACCAAGAAACTAAAAACAAAAGTTTGAATATGAGATACACTTACTATTAGACAACCTTTTTTTTTTTTCTTTTCTTTTTCTTCCATTGTACTTTTTTTACACTTTTTTTTTTGCAGATTTCTTTCTCTTGTTTTCCTTTTTCTTTTTTTTTTTTTTTTATCTTTTTCTTTGAATCAGATGAGAAGATTTCTAATTGAAGCAAACTGAATATGGTGGTAAGAAAGATGAAGAAATTGAAGAAAACAAACAAAAATCTCGAGAAGGGAACAATGGAGATAGAAAAGAAAGCAAATAGACTTTGGATTTGATGACAAGGATGAGAGATGGAAGTAAGCAAACCAATGATAGGAAGTAGAAATACAAAGTGATAAAAAATAAAAACCTAATTTTAGAATTGAAGCACTGATATATACCAAGATTGTGCAAATCCACAAGGAATCGAATCCTGCGAACCCATAATCAAGGGTATAAACAACCCTGATTTTCTAAAATCAAATTTGGGTGATCCACTAGAACTCTTAGATACAAAGAAACAAGAACCCTACGTGTTAAGAACGTCACATGGGTGATCAATCCATGATAAGTTTACAAAATTTCAATTACAACTGCTTATAAGAACCTCTCAATTTTGAAAATCTCGTAAGATCAACATATCCATCTATTCCATTTAAAATCTCTTGCCACTACGATTTATATGGGATCATTTAATCTGTACCAATGAATAAACACTTAAAAAATTACAAATTAAAGACTTAGAGAAATGAAAGACAAAACTTAATCAAGCTTAATCAAACTTAAAAATAAATAAATCTCGTTTGTACCACTTTGATGGCATTTAAAAACAACATGTACAACCCAAAACCATTTTTAGCTTCAAACAAACCCTCCATGTGTGTAAAGTGGGACCAAAGCCTAGTCACTCAATTTGCACTTTTTAGCTTCAAAAGCCTTCCATAATACTAATCATTTAATAAATACTTTTCACAATCGACTTTCATTCATCTGTTCTACCAAATTCTCTTTGGGATAAGTCTATTCAAAGCTTCTTTAAACCTTGGTTCGCACTCTATGATATCAGGTTCAATTGGAATCAAACCTGATTACTTAAAGAATCCTTAAATAGCTTACTCCAATTTCTTTAATGAGTCAAATGACAGTATCACTAATTTACTTCTTTACTATTTTGAATGTAATATTTCGGCACATTTTCTACGTCACTTCCGTCAAAAAACATTCAAACTAATCAAGATCATCAAGAAACCGCTGGCATATTGATGAATAAGCGCCAGTGTTTCAAAACGAGGGAAGATGGAGTCAACCAATTGGAACTAATGCTGAAAAACGTAATCAGCCGCATAATCGTCGGGTTCTAGATGATGTTTATGGGGCCTGACCGGCCCTAGCCAAGTTTAAGTTCCAAATACCGTGATACAAGATTCTGTTTACATCAAGAAATGAATTTCCGGGATTTGGTTCTACATTTAACTTGAAATTGTTGACTGAGGAAGATGCCAGGACTCTTTTTTCGTCACTCTGCATGTAAAATAATAGATTTTCCGATACCTTTCATTGATAGAAGTTCTAAATATATACAGAGTGATTGAGAATCTAATTTAGTAAACATGTTAATGGTAAGGCTAAAATTAAGCTACTATTACAATTACATTCAAATATAGAATTAATGACGTATCATGATTCTTCGAGGCTGTGACATGTGCTTCCTTTATACGCCCTCAAGAAGATTGAGCTTCTCCATCTACAGTTAATTAATCTTGTTACGTACACTCCATTGTCTTGACAATGGCTTTCTATGACAGACGTTTATTTAATGCAAGATGCATGTATAACTTCGGAGGCTTCCTTATGCACTAAGTCACGCACAAAGTGAACGCCGATTTGAACATGTTTCTACGGGCGACGATTGACTGGTTAACCGAGATGTGTGGCTGAGGTTATCACAAAGTACCGGGAGATTCTACTAGAAATGCTGGCTTTTCGAGAAGAGGATAACCACATTGTCTCGGGAAGTCGCATCGCAGGCCCTAAGATCGTACCTGCCAGGATCGTAAATCCGCCGCTATTTCTCGAGCTCCAAGAAATGGGATTAGAGCCCAAAAATCGATATAGCAGAGGTCGACGCGGCGGTCATCCATATCCAAACTCAACCCGCATCGAGCATGTTCTTACATGAGAAGGCGCCTTGTGGATCTCGGTCACCATGAAAATGATTGTTTTAAGTAGCGGAGAGAAGCCTTTGTTGTTGTCCAATGATTCAGAGTTTGGGTTTGCGTACAACCGAGAAAGTTTGTTGGATCAGAATGAGATGCCTGACATGTCAAGGAAAGGTATCAAGGTGGCCAATTATTCTACGAACCTGAGCTATCCACAAAGAATGTTGCCATCATCAATCAAGGATCAGCCAGTGAGAGAGGGGTTTAGACATCTTAGCACCACTCATACTTGTGTTTGCTAAAAGGTCACGAACATATTTATGTCAGGAGAGAAATAACCTGTACCTCGAGTAGGAATTACTTCAATCCCCAAGAAGAAATGAAGAGAACCCATATCCTTGAGAGAAAACATATCACCCAGCTGCTTAATAATATTTGTAACACCCCGAAAGATATCCTAGTTGTTTTCAACATGTTTAGGGTATTTTGTAGACATAAATTAAAATTTTCATAAATTAATCGCAAAACATGTAAAACTTAACTCTAAGTTGTACAAATTATATAAGAAAACCGTAATTTGTCCAAAGAGGACATCAAAGACACGGTTATATAATTAGAGGCCAAAGTATAAATAATGATTTGTAATAATTAAGGAAAGCATGGTTAGAATAGCAACATTTAAAACCTTTATTATAAAGATTGGGAGACCAAAATGCATTTTTGGTCTCCAAACAAGCTTTACGGAAGGAGGAGGAAAAATAAGGAGAAGTTAAGAAAGGTAGTTAAAGAAGCAAGTGGAGGAGCAAATCCAAGGTATGGATGCTTGACTTCGTAGTTGAACTATGAATGTTTGGATGGAATTCTCATGTTTTATGGGAAGGTTCATGCAATTGATGGTTAGAGCTTGCCCAAACCTAGAGTTGTTAGATTACATCTTTAACCAAAGGTTTCGAAAGTAGGGTTGCTATAATCTAAATAGCACAAGATTATATGAAATCCTCATTTGATATGATTCATAAATTAAGGTTGGTGGTTACAACAAACTCTTACATAATCTTATAATTGGTTTATGTATATATAACTCATAATATAGTTGTTTCTGGGAGTATTTATGATGGTTTTGATCTATGGATGATAAGTGTATAGGGCAGAGAAAATACCCATTCCGCATTTTCGGATTGTAGTACTCTGGCAGCATAACTTGAGCTTCAGACCGCATAATTTCGGTTCTGGTTACAGCTGTTGTACTCTAAGATAACTTGAGCTTGTACCCAGATAACTCCGGTTCCTCGTTTTTCTCCGTTCGACTCGATTCACATAACTTCAAGCCATTTCTTATCCGATTTGAGTGATTCAAGTGGGCCACTTAAAATAGACTTCAAGGAGAACAAAACATACAATAAGTATCTCCAAATTCTGGGATTCTAGATACCAAAAATTCACTCCAAGTGGGCTATGCAAGCCCATTTGATCAACTTGATCATGTGAGTAGTCCGAGTTGTTTCGACGTAACGTGAGTTTCCTGCGACACACCTGGGCCACAGAACTCAAGACCTTAAATTTAAAGCGAAAGACAGCATGTTACAACATGAAGTTAAGACTCTTAAAAGTGAGTATTTTCAAATCGTCCTCAGTAAAATTCCAGAATGACTAGTTGGCATGAATGCTATAACTTTACTGGATGATCCGACGGATTGATTCCAATTTCGAGCAAAGTGTATTCATAAAGAATAAGAATACATGATTAAGGTGTGATTACATACGCATCATACCTTATCCGCATATGAAATACTTCCATCTCAAGAGAACATAATGTGGCTAAGAATGCCATATATTTAAAACAAAGAAGTTGACGAACTCATATAATTATAAAAATACCCGAGACTCATTTATTAATTGACATGGCACTCCGATTAGTACTTCGCAGATCTCCGTTAGTGCTCCCAAGACTCTCGATTAGTACTGATACTCCCGCGTTAGTGCTCCCAAGACTCCCGATTAGCACCTCCCAAGATCTCGTTATGTCTCAAAGACTCCCGATTTAGTACTTCTCAGATCTCTCTGCTAGTGCTCCCAAGACTCCCGATTAGTACTTCCCAAGATCTCTACTGTCTCTAAGACTCGACAGTTAATTTCTAGCATTCTCGTTGCTCCCAAGACTCCTCGACATACTTCGGCATCTCCCGCGAAGTGCCACGCACTCGTCCGTTAAGTGCTACGCACTCCCGACCCTATGCTACAAGACTCGTCCCGATTGGGCTAAGGACACTCCCTCGTTCTTCTCGATTCTTAAAATCCCCGCTTCCAGACCGTGATAGTATCTTTGGATATTATTATGATGTATCTTACACTTTTATTTGAACTGGTCAAGGTATTCCCATAATTATATGATAATAACCTGAATAATGAATAAGAGGACATGAAGGTGTATCGTTCTGATCTGTAATACCTAAGGGTATTTCAATACGAGGCTCGTAACTCCTACTGAGATCCGAATAAATATAAGTCCTGCAATACGCATAAGTCCAGTAGTACCTACGGCACGCCCGCACAATAAACCTCGTAAAATTTCCACGTACTTTTATATAAGCAATAAGGCAACGTATAAAACTCCGCGAGATGAATGCATGTAATTTCTTATATCCGTTATTGTTATATGCTTATTATAATCTGCAGATACATGCATATTATATGTTTCACTAAGCTGCAAAGCTTAGCACGGGTTTTTAATCCATGTAGGTACAGGAGAAGACGCCCGAGGAACTCGCAGCCTTTGTGGCCAACACACGAAATAGGTTCATCAACGAGGTTCCACTTTCATCATAATTGTAATCAGATAGTTGTGAATATGTAAATGGACTTGGTATCGATATCCGATGACCAAACGCCCTACTACTGGGTGGTAGTTTTATTTGGACTTTGTATATGATTTTGATATATTATAAGACTCAAGATACCAATGTCTAATTATTCGTGCAAAGAGTCCCAAGATATATGGCTCCGCCCCGACTTCTGCCTCTGATCCGTCACAGCCCGCCTGAATCGGGCGTGACAAGTTGGTATCAGAGCCAAGGTTTAGGCGTTTCTGGAAAGAGTCTAAGATTATGCACCTACATAATGCGCTTACTAACGCGGACGTTTTGTTCGCTTTCTTGTCTAGAATGTAATCCACTCTCGCAGTTTGCTGATGAACAACAGCGCCATCCTTGGATCCATCCGCTTCGTCCTCATCCCGAGTCAACGATGAATGAAAATGCTTGAATCAAGTATGGTAAAAGCCCTCAGATATGGCAAGGGTCTTAGATCGACTCATCGCCTCGCAGCTCCGAGGATGCAATACGAAAGATGGGAGTGGAAGAATTCCATGGTACAAGTATGGAAGAATCGATAAAGCCGAAGCTTCGCTTGAAAACTGGAGTGGCTTGTGATGAAATGAAATGTCCAAGGACCAAAAGGTCACATGTGCGATTTCATCACGCGCAGCGCCATGATCGCGGAAGCCGGCTCGAGAAATCCACTAATCCCGCATCTGCCATACGACTACTACATCGAAGCTTGAACACGGCATGTCACTAATGACAAGGGCGAATCAAAATGGAAAAATTCTGACTCTAAGACAAGGAAATGATTAAAGGCTAAATATGAGAAAGAATTCACCACTAAGAAATATGCACCAACCGTCTCATTTTAAAAATTCAGTGTGGACACCGAGGAGGGCTTCAGAATCTATCAAAAGTACTCTCACGGCCACATTGCAGACCACACTTTATCACCGGTGCAGCGGCTATAAAACAGAAATCTGAATGAAGAGTCAAGAAAGAAAGAAAGAGAAAAGTTCAAGAGGGGTTCTTCAGAAAAGACCTAGAGAATCACAAGTTGATCCAGTACGAGGTCCAGCTACAAGGGGTAGGAGACAAGGACCTACCATGACACAAAGTTCCGGTCGAGGCATCTCAACTGGACAAGAGGAAAAGCCTGTATGCTCACATTGCCACAAGTATCATAGTGATATTTGCAGACGAGTAACTGGAGGTTGTTTTCGATGTGGGAGTACAGAGCACGTGAAAGCCAACTGTCCGCGAGGATGGGAAGATCTAGAAATCCTCAAGGAAGTGGTAGAGGAGGGTCACATGTACCACGCACTGCAGTGCAGAGGACGGCGGCTCAAGGTAGGAGGTAATGCTTCAGACAAAGAATCGTCCCGCTACTACTCGCCAAATGAGCTTATGCAATGAGAGTCAGACGATCCCGACATACCAAAGGGGCGGCTGCTGGTACATTCACTCTCTTGATATTGATTTATATGCTTAATTGATCCGGCTCTGTACATTCATATATGCAAGGAACAAATGAATGACAAATTACCTAAGAGAGCTATTAGATTATGATCTCGTTTGTTACAGTCCTCTGGGCATAGTGTCAGGGTCAACTGAGTGTATAAGAACTGGTCTTAATGTCCATGATAGGAATTTCGCTGATCTAATTGCTTTGGTTTTTCATGAGTTTGATTTGATCTTCGAATGGATTAAGTTATCTAAACATCTAAACATAATGATCGCGGATAAAGAAAAGAGTTTTTTATTAAATGTCCTACTGTCGTAAGTAACCATACAGTATATCCGACCAATCGCCGAAAATTATGTCACTATGAAAGCCCGATCGTCGAGAAAGGCTGTAGTTTTGGCTTTGATTTCGACCTAAAAGAGAACACGTAGCTTAGAAAATATTCTGATTAGAGTTTCGATGTGTTTTAAGAGTTACCGGAGTACCACTCCGAACAAGAAGTAGACTTACTGAAGTCGTCAGGAATCCATCTTTATTTCGAGGGCACCTTACCGTATGGCTCCAATCGAATCAAAGAGTCAAGACTCAACTACGTATTATTGATAAGGGTTTCGTTCGACCTAGTGTTTCACCGTGGGGTGCGCCATTTATTTGTTATTAGAAAGATGGCACGAATGTGCATCGATCACCTAAGAACAATAAAGTAGTCAGCTAAGAATAAGACTACAAGCCAAGAATATAGGAAGATTTATTTGATCAATCGAGGAGCAAGTGTCTTCAAGATAGACTTATGATCGATATTATCAACTCCATGTAAGCAGGTTGATGTCCCTAAAATAGCTTCGCGAACTGCTATGGCCACTATGAGTTTCCGGGTCATGCCATTTGGGTCGACTAATGTCTACCAGATGCATAGACTTAATGAATAGGTTTTTCGCCTATTTGGATCATAATTTGTCGTGGTATTTATCGATGACATCCCGTGTATTCAAAGATGCACGTGAACATGAACATCATTCAGATAGTGTTGCAAACTTTAGTGAGAGAATCATTGTTTGCCGTTAAGTAATGTGATTCAAGCCAAGGAAGCGTCATTCCTAGCCATATTGTATCTCGGCATGTGGCCAGAGTGACCCGCAAAAGCTCACACCTGAATTGGAAACCTCCTGAATGTAACCAGGTGAGAAGTTTTCGGGCTTAGCAGGCATACCTTAGATTTGCATACAAGGTTTTTCAGTTTATAGCATCCTCTTACTTACAAGATCATCTGAAAGGAGTGAAGCTTGAGGGATGATAAGTTGCCAATCCGCTTTGAAAGATTAAAAGAAATACTGGCTGAAGCACCAATGTTGATTCAAAGCCTTACTGGTAGGGATTACACAATGTATACGATGCTCGAGGATAGGTCGTACGCGACACGCGTGACGGGAAAGTGGTGGCTTATGCTTCCAGGCAATTAAAGCCGCATGAACAAACTATCCCACACATGATTTAGAAGTTACACTGTAGTTGTTCGGCTGAAAATTTGGATTCACACTATTTATATGGGGAAAATGTAGAATTTCACTAATCATAAGAGTCCAAATATTTGCTAACTCAAAAAGATTTGAACTTTAAGGCAACGCTTGGTGGGTCAGGAATTATTGAAAGACTATGACTCAGAGCAATCGATACCACCGAGCAAATGTGCGTGATGCCTTGAGTAGGAAAATGATTGCCCCGACTTGAAAGATTATGATTGCAAGATTTAGACCATGAGCCTTTTGTTGGCTCATCAATGTGATACCCTGGATTTAAGACAAATGATAGTGAATGCTCGAAAAATGATGGTTGTTACAAGAATTGGCTCACCGTCAAGACAGAGACAAGAATGATTTTTTTCATAGATGGGAAGTGGAGGTTTGTTGTACAAGAAATGCATTATGTAAAATCAATGATATGGAATTGAAAAAGAAAATATTATAGTGAAAGCCAATATCAAGTTACCATGCATCCCGGAAGCATAAAATGTACCAGATATGAAACAAGCCCTACTGTATGCAGGGATGAAAAAGCGACATTTGAGATGTATTAAGTGTTCCTACTGGTCGCCATAAAAGTCGAACACCGCAATCATCCGGCGTATTGAATCCCCTTCCACTTCTAATGGAAGTGGGATAACATAACCATGGATTTTGTATCCCCGCTTTTCTCACCCAAAAGAGTCATGATGCAACTGGGTAATAAGGATGACGATCAAGTCTCGCCACTTTATCGATTCGACTTGACTACTCCATGGACCGCGCAGCAATTTACCTTTTATGTGAATGAAATTTTCAGACGACATGGTGTTCCCGTGATCGGTTAGTGTCCGACCATGATCCTGCTTACGCCGAAGAAGCAGCGCCGCCTTAAGAGCATTTAGACACCCAAGACTGCCCCATCCACAAAACAGACGACAACCAAAGAGTGATCCGTGTATTAGAAGATATGTCGTGGTCACATTGATTTTCCTGGAGCTGGATGTACGCTCCACTCATGGAATTCGGGCGAACGCTTATCAATCCAAAGATTGGTGCGGCCCCGCATGAAGCTCAGATGGAAGACGATGTAGAATTCTACGCAGCTGGATAGAGATGAATGAGCATAAGATTGACTGGACCCGAATTAGTAAAAGACACAAGAAAAAAAAAAAAAAAAAAAAAAAAAAGTTCAGATTATTCACAGAGATTAAAGTCGCTCGTGATAGATGTGCGTCTTATGCACTAAGAGAAAAAGATATAGAGTATAGTTTAGATAAAGTTATTTTCGCATCTCCGCGAAAAGATAATTCGTTTGAATGAAAGGGAACCGAGTCCACATTCATTAGCCCTATGAAGTTTTAGAAAGAGTCGACTGTTGGAGTATCAAGCACTTCCTCGTGGGTTAGCCAAACTATGATGCATTCCATGTGTCTATACTGTGAGATATCGCTTCCAATCTATCTCACAAATTACCGCTCAAGATATACAGCACAAGAAGATTTCACCTTCGATGAAGAGCCGGTGCTATTCTAGATCATGAAATAAGATGTTACGAAACAAGCAAGTTCCATCGGTAAAAGTGTTTGGGCAAACACAGACAAGAATGACACTTTAACCAGACCGACAATGAGGGTACAATACCCTCAAATAGCTTCCGTAATTTCGAGGATAATTTGATTTTATGGGGGGAGAATTGTAACACTCGAAAGATACCCCAGTTGTTTTCAACATGTTTAGGTATTTTCAGAGACATAAATTAAAATTTTCATAAATTAAATCATAAAAATATAGAAACTTAAAACTTAAGTCAGATAAATTATAAGGCAAACTAATTTGTCCAAAGAGGGACATCAAATATTAATGTGGTTATATAATTAGAGTACAAAGTATAAATAATGAGATTGTAATAATTAAGGAAAGTTAATGTTAGAATACTAACAATTTAAAACCTTTATTATAAAGAGAGTCAGAGACCAAAATGCATTGGGTCTCCAAACAAGAAGCTAATGAATGAGGAGGAAAACTAAGGAAAAGAAGAGAAAGAATAAGAAGAAGGAGGAGAACCAAGGTATGATGCTTGGACTTTGTATGGAACTATGAATGTTTGGATGGAATTTCATGTTTTATGTGAAGGTTCATTTACTGGATGGTTAGAGCTACCCAAACCTGTGAAAGAGCTAGATTACATCTTAACCAAAGGTTTCTTGAAAGTAGGGCTATAATTCTAAATAAGCACAAGATTGGTATGAAATCCTCATTTGAGGAGGGATCTCATGGGAAATTGTGTTAGGCTTACAACAAACCTACATAACCTTATAATTGGTTTGCGTATGGCAGTAACTCATAATATAGTTGTTTTCGGGGAGGCATTTATGATGTTTTTGATCTATGGACGATAAGTGTATGAAAAGGGGGAGAAAATACCCATTCCGCATTTTCGGGGATTAGTACCCAGACAACTTGAGCTTGTACCGGCACAATTTCGGTCTCCGTCATTTGTCGGTTGTGCCTGACAACGGAGTTTGCACCATAAATTGCTCAAGTTTTCCTATTCGAATTGGGCCAGATTCCTCGCCATAACTTGCTCATTTCTTATCCGACGGAGGATCTCATGGCAACTTAAAATGTACTCTGGCTATAACAAAACATATTTAATAAGTATCTCCAAATTCTGACCTATATAGCCCAAAAATTCACTCAAGTGGGGATATGTGCAAGCCCATTTCCCACGCTGATCATAGAGTGGCCTGAGTTGCTTTCGACGTAACTCAGCTTTCAAGCCCGAATTTGTAGCGCATTCCAGTTTAATAGAACCCTTAGCACCTAACTTTTAAAGGAGTACAAAGATATAGTGCCAACATGAAGCAGAACCCGGAAAAGTGAGTATTTAAACGTCCTCGGGTAAAATCGGTAATGACTAGTTGGCACGAAAATGCCATAACTTTAGTTCGGACATCCGATCGATTGATTCCAATTCCTGAGTAAAGTAGATTCATAAAAGAATAAGAATACATGATTAAGGTGTGATTACATACGCATCATACCTTATCCGTATATGAAATACGATCTGTTATGAACACATAATGTGGCTAAGAATGCCATATTCTAAAAATGCGAAGTTATCAACTCATATAATTATAAAAATACCGAGACCAAGTTACACTGACATGGCACCCGACAGTACTTAAGATTCCCGCTAAGGTTCCCAGACTCGATTAGTACTTCTAAGATCTCAAGGTTCTGACTCCGGACAGTACTTCGTACTCCCGTTAGTGTTCCCAAGACTTCGATTAGTACTTCCATCCCGTTAGTGCCCCACTCGGTCAGTACTCTGAGACTGCTAGTGCCCCATCCCGACAGGTACTTTGTACCCCGTTAGCGTCCCAAGACTCGATTAGCACTTCTGCATTCCCGTTAGTGCTCCCAAGACTCACAGTACTTCTAGCATTCCCGTTGCTACACTCTCCCGTCCCGCATGCCACGCACTCGTCCCGACGCTGCTATGACACTCCTGCTCGCATTCCTCGGAAAACTCGCTCCGGCATCAGATAGTATCTTTGGATATTATCACATGTATCTACACTTTATTTGAACTCGTCAAGGTATTCCCATAATTATATGATAATAAACTCTAATAATGAATAAAGAGGACATGAAGGTGTATCGCTCTCGACTGCATTACCTAAGGGTATTTCAATACGAGTAAGCTCAGAATTCCTAATGGAGATCCGAATAAATATAAGTCCTGTATCAATGTAAGTCCAAAGATCTTACTGCACGTCCTCGTTATTAATAAACATGTGTAGTACCTACGTGCAATTTTTATATAAGAATAAGTGGCTAAGTAATTTATAAACTCATGAGATGAATGCATGTAATTTCGACATCCTACATGTTATATGCTTATTATAATCAGATACATGCATATTATATATGTTTCCCAATTAAGCCGCAAAAGCTTAGCACTGCTTTTAATCCTGTAGGTACAGAGAAGACGTCCAAGAACTCTCCCACTTCTCGTGGCCAACACACGAGTAGGGCTCATCACCAGTAGGTTCCGCACTGGGACAAGAATTGTAATTGTATAGTTGTGAATATGTAAATGGACTGGCATCAGATATCCGACATCAGAACGCCACTACGTGGTAGTTTTATTTTCGACTTCAGATATGATTTTTTGATATATTATAAGACTCGGTATACCAATGTTCAATTATTCGTAAAGAGTCCCGAAGATATATGGTCTCGCTGGGTCTTAATTCTACGATCCGTCATGCGGGTCGGGCCGGGAATCGAGGCGTGACAATATTGGCCATTTAGAATTGAACATTTCTTAATACAAGATCATCAACATAAAACCGTGAAAATAACAAAGATCGAGCCTTGACTGGTAAATGAAGAGGGAGGAGTCGCCTGGAATTGTGAAAACCCAAAATTAAGAATGGCATTTTATGTCGTACAAGCCCGGAGCTTGTTTAAGCTCAGAATCGCCTTTTAACCCGCGCAAACATGGTTAGGTTCGACAAGTCCTCGAACCCCTGCCGTGCCATTAAAATGGGCCCCGCTAATGCACCATTTAGAAGACATCATGATATCCATTTGCTCTCAAATCCCACCCTTCATGACAACAATAGATAATACGTTTAATAGTTGTCGGTTTGACCACAAAGGCTAAAGGTTTTTCGTAATCAATACCATGCTGGATCATAACCTCAGAAACTGTGATGCTTTGAATCATTCACCTGATCCATCAACATGCCTTTACTTAAGACCCACTACAAATACTGGTGTGCCACTTGAGGGTGGAAACTAGTCCCAAGTCCCATGTTTCATTAGGGATAATGAGCTCGTGGACACGGCCCTCACGGAGGTTGAGAATGGTTCGTTCATTAATCTGGCCAGTTCAATGGTTCGGGGAAGGAGGATGTTTAATAATCGTATGGATTTGTTCGGCTCAAGATTTCGTTCATCGATCTGCGGGTCATGTTACAGTGCTGGGGAGGAGGCCATTGGGGAGGGTTTGTGAACCAAGATGGAGGATAAAAAACTGACCGAGATGGGCATCCGAGTAGAATGTGGAGAGCCGGGATGGAAGATTTATGAGAAGCGCCCTAATATCATCTAAAGGAGGAGCCTGGATGAGACGGGGGTGATTATAACGGCAAGGAATCATGAAGTAAAGAAACTGCAGGGTCCCAGTACCCGAGGAGGTCAGCGATAATGGCAGGAACCTTCGGTTGTCAGAATGATGCCGGTAAGGCTGCCCCGCGATGAAGATCGCAACCGCGACACCGGAAAAAGATAAGAAATGTGGTGGTCTAGAGGTTTCGTTAAGACTAAGACTCGGTTGAGAGGCCGATTGATCTCGTTTCATCAAACAAAGACGTGTCGGGAGAAGAAATTTTTTTGCTGAGGTCAAGACTGTATGTACTTTGAAGTTTAGAATGTAGAAAAGACAAGCTGATTCGGGTCGCATTTATTTCAGTTATAGGGTCGGGGAGAGGATAACAAATGCATCCAAATTTTTTAATTTCAAATAATTTTGGTGTTTGACCAAAAAGGACTTCAAAAGGTGATTTTTCCCTAAGAAGAGGTGTACCGCTGGTTTATGAGGTAGGAAGTCGCTTGAAAGGCATAAGTGCCAATAAGAGAAATCAAGATGTGCATCATGAAGGGAGTGTAAGACCCGGCTTCAACGAGATGACGATGACGACGTTCAGAGACACCCATTTGTTATATGCAGGGGAGTAAAGAGGAGTGAGTTATGCCATGAAGTAGAGATATGATTTAAAGCAAATAAACTCACCACCATTGTCTGAGTATAATGTTTTGATTGATTTTTGAAAGCAGTAAGCCTAAATAAAACCGTTTTGAAATGTGGAAATTCTAGGAAACACCTGATTTAGTGACCATTGGATAAAACCATATATATTTTGTATAATGATCAACAAAATAAGGTAATATCTTCGATCCATCAATCAAAGATAACTAGCAGATCTCACATCGCTGTAAATAAGTTCAAGTGGCTCATGACTTTGGAGACTATTGACACGTAAAGGGTCATCATTTAGCCATCGAGAACATGAATGACATAGTGAAGACAAAGTTTTAGTCAATGAAATAGGAAGAGAAAAAATTTTAACAAGATGATGGACAATTTTAATAGAAGGATGCCCAAAACGCTTGTGCCATCCATCAATAGAAGTCCGTTCATGCACATTAGCAACCTTTTTTGATTCCGGGAAGGTGTAGATGCCATTGTTACATGCTCCTTAAAAGAGAATCGCCCCGAGATCTTGCTGTTGGTCCTTCACAAGAAAATAAAAAGGTTGAAATTCAACAAAGACATTATTTTGTTTGGTGAGATGATGAACGGAAATTAAATTTTTACAAAGGTTTGGAACACAAAGAGTATCACGCAATGTAAAAGTTCGGTGAGGAGAGTGCAAAGCCAAAGAACCAATATAGACCGCCAACCTCGAGCTATCACCGAGAATTATCGTTCCATCATATTCGAATGAATGATAACTGGAAAGATCACCCGTGATATTATGAGAAGCAATTAATCAAGTAAACTAATTTTTATCCTTCCATGATGCGTAGTTATCAATTGATTGAAACATTCTCGAGAATGAATTGAGGGTCAGACTCGGGCAATGTGGCCCAACCGATCACGAGTCGCATCAATGGTAACGCCATTGGAACACCGTCTCCCAGAGATATCGAGCAACGACCATTACGCCGGCTCCATTAAAGTTTCTACTGTCAGAACCTAGAGGCCCACAGCGTAATCCTCATGTTTCTTAAAGGACCACGAACACTGCGCGTAATGCTTCATTTTCGTGGTTGAATAAACAACCGCTTGTCGCGGTCATACCTGCCGCCAGATATGTATCATGTCCAACCGTATATCAACCTCAAAGGCCAATGACGATTCTCGCCTAATAGGCGCCGCGATCTCCTCAAAAATTTGACCTGCCATTCAACACATAAAGAGTTAGGTCATCCGAAATTGACGATCAATAATGGCTATTTCCATCGCCCAAGGCCTTCACAAAGATGGAGGTATTCTATGATCGACCGAAAGTTCCACGCTGATTATTGCAGTTCTTCCTTTAATCGCATAGCTCGAAACGTAGATCTGGCTAGCATATGAATTTTTAGCTTTTGTCCAAAGCGCCATGAGAGGTCCGTGGGCCGGTGAGCAATAAGCTGGGTGGATTAAGGAGATGTGTGTATGCTAAAATAGCACTCAGAGAAGTTTATCCTCGCGAACCCAGCGGGTCTCAGCCTCATCACGAGGGCGGTACCATGGAAGAGGGACACCGGGCGGTGCTCTCTGACATAGTCGAAAATCGTGAACCACCAGAGTGCTTAATCGAAGCACGCCTATCGAGGAAAGGTGTCGAGTTAACTTTTCATTGATTCGACGCGATGTTGAGTGCAATGAGTGATTTACGGCGCACTTTAAGCGAGGTCAGTGTGGAGATTAAAGTTTGATTTCGATCGAGGAGGCAAGACATGGCAAGGACTCGATTGGTGACCGTTAGAGATCCGTGCCTGATACATGTAAATAATAGATTTTTCGAAGGCCTTCATCGATAGAAGTTCTAAATATATACGTAGTGATCGAGAGTCTAATTTAGTAAACATGTTAATGGTAAGCAAAATTAAGCTACTGCATAATTACATAAAGTTGGTCAACGGTGAAGGCTAAAATTAAGCTACTGCTACAATTACATTCAACATGTAATTAATGACAACATTATTCAGGCTAGACATGTGCTTCCCTTTATATCGCAATCCCCGAGGTGGGACCGATTTTCCATGTTGTGAAGATCTGTGAATAAGGTAATTCTCACTAAGACACTCATACCGCAGGGATTCATAACCTAACCAACTTATTTGGTAATGGTGTCACGAATCAAGATGGCGAGGAAGAGCAAGGGATTTACCAGCCCTCGAAGTAGTCGCGCATCGCTATACGGGCAAATTCCAGAGATCCGGGAGAAGCACACTGATGAAATTATGTGAAGGTCAATCTATTGTCACCAGAAGATGAAGTGCGAATTGTCTCCACAAGAGCTTGTATGCCCTCTGTGATCACAAGGATATTATAATCATGAGTATTTACGGATTCGGGGCTTGTTTCCAAGACCAAAAATATCGCCCACGCTTTAGCTTTAATTTACAAACTAGATAAGGATGGCATTTACGCCATATCCCACCTTCAAACACTCTCCTCTCAAATCTCGCTTCGACCAGGCTTTCTTGCAAGGCATGTCTGCTTTCTATTCGCCTCAGAAGTCATGGGATCGTGAATGACTTTGCGGGAATATTACAACAAGTAATATTTGGATGGTTTTGTCAATCCACTGTAAATGTTAGCAATTGAGAGGTAAGGCCAATCCACATAATAAAATAGCAATTGGGTGGCAATGTCAAACATTCAAGAAATTAAATGAATACCGTAGCGTGTCAGGCTAATCCATGGAAATGTAACAAGTAGTTTGGGAGGTTGTCAATCAACGTAATAAAGCAAATGTATGGATGGCTATGTAAACCTTTTAGAAATGAAAGTGTAGATGAATGGATAAGCCAATCTTCAGAGAATAAGAAGGAAAGATAATAATGACATCCGATATAACGGATAAAACTCCTATGATGAGAAACCTATCGTATAAATCCGAGAAAATAATCCACTATGAAATAAAACTGACACAAGATGTCACACACCTAAGATATGATCACAATCCTTACGCTTTACCTTCAAGACCGGCCTTCTTTCGAGTACTATGTTCTTTCGGCCACTCTCCCCTCATGTGATAACCCCGATCACAGACACCTATCCTTTCAACTCAGGATTGAGAATGATCTCTGAACTCTTTTCAATCTCCGAATTCCCATTTGATTATGCCCTCAAAGCCTATTTATAAGCAACATCCTCAAATGGATTCTATCGTTGAAATGGAAACCATTTTATCGATGAAACAGCGCCATATGAACATGAGATGTGAGACGTGAGAATTTTTCTTCCTTCATGAAAGGCTATCGGTTGCAGTTAACAAGAATGGGTCAGACCACAAATCTCCTTCATACCTACGCACTTCAAGGTGGGATTTTCTTAACTCTTAGCAGATATCATGCCCGTGTTCTCGATACATCATGCCGCTTTTCTTTGTACGACCTTCGTCATCATATCGCCAAAGATTCTCGCCAACGTGATCTTTCTTATTTGGAACGCTTCTGTTCTTCAATTGCCTTCCCGATCCAATGATATCTCACATCTACGTGCTTCATCCTTGCATGATACATAGTGTTTCGTTGTCAAACGTGACTACCATCGCAATGTACTATGTAGTCTCTCCGTTTTAATCCACTAAGAAACCGCCTTATCCATTTAATATCTCTTTTCCACCTTAGGCCGCAATATACTTGCTTCTATAAGAAAAGCTAAATACACTTTTTGTGAAGCCACGCATGATATACTTCCTCCTGAATGTGTAAAATAAGTACATAGAAGTAGATTTTTCTACAACTAGGGTTCTAAATTTTATTAGAATCGTGATAACCTTCAAGAGATGGTTATGATCCCCCAAAGCTTAAACATACCTTTGAGGTACTCTGAGATATCTAAAGATTCATTTCACTGCCTTCAGTGTGCTTTACCAAGATTTGCTAGGAATCTGTGTACACACCATAGCATACATTAGACTTCCAACTTCCGATGAGTATGAAATGACTGACATTTCGTCTTTTTCTTTCTCCGTAGATGGACATAGCCTTTTACTTAGCTTTAAATGGCCAACAAGTGTAGACTGCTTTGAATTTTCTTATCAACTCTTTCTAACATTCATTCAATATATCTTTCTAGTGACAACCACAATTTGCCTGCCTTCCTATCTCGCAGAATCTCCATTCCCAAGATACGCTTTGCACTGCCCAAATCCTTCATGTCAAACATCTTTAACAATTCCATTTTTAGCTTTTGAATCATATCGGCATCCTCGACCACAATCACATATCATCAACATATATACCAGAGAACATTTAATTTACCATCAGGGAATTTCCGAACATAAACACAAGGATCTGCAAATGTCCTTTTATACTGCTAACTCATCATGAAAGAGTCAAATTTCGTATACCATTGTCGTGGTGCTTTTTTAAGTCCGTATATACTTTTCTTTAACTTGCAGACCATGTTCTCCTTTCCTTTCACTTTGAAGCCTTCTGGTTGCTCCATAAAGATCTCTTTATCAAGATCACCATGAAGGAATGTAGTCTTACTGATCGTAGTTGCTCCAATTCAAGATCCATACTAGTTACAATCCCAAGATAACTCGGGACTGAACACATTTTCACAACAAGTGAAAATTTTTATTTAAAGTCAATACCTTGCTTTCGATCAAACCTTTCACCACTGTGACGAGCCTGCATCAAACAAATGCTGTCATTATTCTTGCAATTAAACACTCATTTATTCTCGAGTGCTTTTCCCGTCAAAATTTCACACCAGAGGTATCATTTTTCCATAAGGAGTTCATCTTCTTCTCGCATGGCTTTTATCCAACGCCTTTGTCTTTGTGAGACCAGATTTCTTGGAAGCTTTCCTCGTTCCCTCTCATCAATTGAATATACTTCAAAACTTGGATACCTGGTAGATGGTTGACATTCTCTCGCTGACCTTATCAACTCGAGGTCCTTCTGGGCTGGATTTCCGCTTCCCGATCAACACCTCCCGTGTCATTATCATCACCTACTTTCTTCCTCTCGATGACTGTTCTTCGGTTCCGCCCCCCATTTTGATTCGTGACATTTACTTCATTAGTGGCACTTTTCGATGAAGTTTGTTCAAGCGTCGACCAAGAAGACTTTCATATGTGAGTTTTGCACCCTCACATTTTTCTCCATATTTTACGGCTTGTTCATGGCACGACGCTTCGCTGACTATCTTTTGCTTTTCAATCTCATAGTCTATATCCAAACTCTCATCTCCATATCCGGCGAAGATGCAAAGGTTGCTTTATCATCAAGCTTCAATCTTTGCCTTCGTACATGCATAAATGCTTTACATCCAAACACCTTCAAGTGAAAGTATGGGAACATCTTTTCGTCTCAAACTCTCGAGGAATATCAAAGTCCAAAGGAAATGGATGGGATCCATGATCGTGCACTATATTGTTAATACCTTCACTCTCAAAATGACTTATAGGTAGCTTAAATACTAATTTTTAACATATATCGACTTTTTCCCACAATGGTCCAACCTATCCTCTGTAATACCATTATGATGTGGTATACCAGAACCAAGGTTTCTTATGGGATTCCATGCTTGGAGCAATATTCTCGAACTCCCCGAGATGTATCACCATTACCCGCTTGAAGTCACTTCAAAGGATTTCATCTCTCCACCATGGCATGGAATTTCTAAAACAGTTTAATACCTAACCTTTTTTTTGCAACGAGTATACCCATGTCTTTCGTGAAATGTCATCAATGAAAGTAACAAAGTATTTGTTACCAACCAGTGAATCTACCTCCATTGGTCCGCAAACATCAGAATATACTAATTCCAATTTCTCCAATTTTCGAGTGGAGTTCTTTTAGAATGATACTCTATGTTGCTTTCCAAATAAGCAATAGTCACAAGGGTTTGATGATTTGTCTTTAACCATAAGAATGAGGGACTGCTTAGCCAAAATTTGTAACCCCTTCTCGCTCATATGTGCTAGCCACTTGTGCCACAAATCTAGAGAGGTATCATCATCAACTGCATTTAGTTGTCCTCGTCACACCTTCACTTGTGTCTTGTACAGAGAACAACATAAGTTGCCTCGTGCCACCACCAATGATCCCTTAGTGAGCTTCAAAGTGCCACTACTGATAAAGTGGTTGCATCCACCCTTCAGGTTTAAACGCAAGTCTGAAATGTGTCACACATCTTTCAATGTTAATGTGCACTCAATACTTGCTCAGACGATGTCACTAACTTCACAACTGGAATGACTTTATTTCCCATCTTCACCGCCAAAGTCTCATGCTTCAGATGTTGAGAAATATTCTTTAGTGGACAAAAATGGTATGATGTCAAGCCGAAGTCCACCGCATAAATCGCGATTTAGTCAGTCTCCTCCCGCACACTTTCACTTCAGGTTCTGCATGAACAACATAAGCCGCCAGGCCACCACCAATGATCCCTTGGTGAGCTTCCAATTACCACTACCGATAAAGTGTTGATCCATCCTCTTTGCCCAACATATGAACAAAAAAATCGTGTTTAGATGCAAGTCCGAATGTGTCGCACATCTTTCAACGCTAATGCACCCAATACTTGCTCAGATGCAATGTCACCACCCCCGTGATCCGGGAAACACTGTTTCCCCATCCCCACCGTGCCAAAGTCTCAGGCTTTCAGATGTTGAGAAATATTCCTTGTGTGGACGCAATGGTATGATGCCACCGAGTCCACTACCCACTGACTGCTTTGCTGCTACGTCAACAATCTTTGATTGCAAAGTAAGGTCACCTCATTGTCACTAGTACTTGTCAGAAAGAGGCAATATTTATCATCTCTTGCTTCGTCTCTCCGCCGTTTAGGATCTTGTATCTTTTCATGTGGTATATTTTACCATAATGATAACACTTTATTTTCCCTCTAGATTCGGATCTCAGATTCGAAAGTTATGCCTAAATGGTTCTCTGCTGCTTTCGACTCCATGTTCTTCAGGACAAGGGCATGCATGTCATTGCTCACAAAGTCCTTCATTCGAATTTATTCATTGAATAGGCTATTTCTGACCATAGCTAATGTGACTTTTCCTTCTAGGGCTGAATTTCCCAGAGACACCTCCAAAGTGTTTCAACTATCTAATAATGAGCAAGTAGCAAGCATTATCGAGTCTCATCATCAAAAGAGAGACCTACAATTGATAACTATGCGATCATTCCTTCGAAATCATTTAGATGTTCAACAATTGATCGAATTTCCTCGAGCTTCCACCATCGCCTGCGATCAAGAAAATCTTTATCAGGCGCTCTTTGTCTCGCATGTTTTCAAAGTTCTTCCAAAGAGTGTGGGGATCTATCTCTTCGCAACATGATCAGGCACCTCATGTTTTCTTCTTCGTCTCTTCTAATCAAGACCGATGCCATCCGGTTTGCAATATCTCTCAATGTGATCATATAAATCCTTACACCGAGGATCCTTCATCATGAACTTTCATAATGAATAATTCGTTGTTGTTAATTTAATCACGGACCAATAACTTTTTTATTATGATTCCACCCAAACTCAAACCAAGCTCACACGGGCTTGTTGAGATTGTGAGTGACTTGTGGAATATTACAAGAAGTAATATTTGGGTGGCTTTGCGAATCCATTGTAAATGTTAGCAATTGGGAAGCAAGACCAATCCACAGGATTAAACAGTAATTGGGTGGCAATGCCAAACCTTCAAGAAATTAAAAAACTGTTGGGTGGTTGTGTCAATCCACAGAAATGTAAATAAGTAGTTTGGGAGGCTAAGTCAATCCATATAATAAAAGCAATGGGATAAGAGTTATGCCAAATCTCGGTAAATGAAAGTTAAGATAATGGTTAATGACCAGAAAATAAGAAGAGTAGATAATAATGACACCCGATATAACGTAGTAAAACCCTCAGAATGAGGAAAACCTCCACGGGGCAAATCCGAGAAAATAATCCATTATGAGATAAAACTGACACAAGATGTCACACACCCAAGATATAATCACAATCCTCACAGTTTTACCTCTCAGTACTCTCTCTGTGAAGTACTATGTTTCTTACCACTCTCCCCGGTGTGATAACCTCGACTATTGCACACTTATTCTTTCAACTCTCTGTAATTGAAAGAATGATCTTTAGAACTCTTTCTAATCTCTTGGAATTCTCATTTGATTATGTCTCTCGAAGCCTATTTATATACAAGGGTTTGATCCTTAAATGGATTCCATTGGTTGAAATAGAAACCATTTTCATTGGATGAAACAAAGGCCAATTCACATCCATACGAACATGAGATAGGCGATGTGGAGAATTTTTCTCCTCATGAAAGGCTGCTGTTGCAGCAGCCAAGAATGGGGCTGGACCCTACAGTAGTAACTCTTTCTTGCTTTTTCTCACTTAATGATCTTGTAATTTAGTCTATCAAACATGTATACAATCGCTAATTGTAGGGAACCTCATAAACCTACTTCTATCTCTTTCCATAATTTCCAAATGATATTATTCACTTTGTGTCTAATTTGTTTTATTTCTTTATCTCTACCCAAAAGGCCTCATAGTAGTTAAGATATTGTTCTCCTTGTCTCAGCCTCATAGTAGTTAAGATATTGTTCTCCTTGTCTCTAACTAATGTAAGACTTTAGAGGCAAACCTAACAATAACATTCTATTACAATTACTAGCATTTAAGGGGGATTCCAAGTACTGCCTACGTTGGAGATGCTCAAATCACAAGCATAAAAACAAAATAAGACTCCCATTTTTATTTTATTTTATTTTTTGTTTATGATTATATTTATCAATCCGTAGCATCAGTCTGAGTAACCAATTTCTGCGGGTACTACAGGAATGATGAAAATGAGATTGATTGGTGGTACAACGATGCCTTTGTCACCTTGCATGATCTTCTCAGGGATCTGGCCATTTATCAGAACAAGCAGGAGCCCATAGAAAAGAGGAAAAGAGTAATCGTGAACTTGAACGGAAACGGACTCCCGGAGTGGTGGACTAGAGAAAAGCAACCCCGATTAAGTGCTCATCTTGTGTCCATCTCCACAGGTCCCCTCTCCTTCTCTCTTTCTACTTCTCATAATTGGAATCCAATATTTCATTTAGCATTTGGAATTACGTCTTTCCCTACTTCCTGACACTTTATGGAACTTTTTTTTAGCTGAGAAGTTCTCCTCCTCTAGTTGGTGCAACTTGCAAATTCCTGAAGCTAAGGTTCTAATACTGAACTTTAATCGGACAGAAAATAAATATGAATTGCCAGAGTTCATGAAGCAAATGGATGAACTGTGGTTTCAGTAGTAACAAATTATGGTTTCTGTGCTGAATTGACTAATTTTTCAATACTGGTTCCTTATCCAATCTAAAAGAGTCAGACAGCAAGTTTTTTCACTCCAACGCTGTGCAACGCCAGTATGGAATTGAAGAATATGGAGAAGTATCCTTATCATGTGTCATAAGATTGGTCAGGCTTTTGCGAGTAGTAGTAGCATCAGCATCCAGATTCCAGAAATAAGCTACTAAACCTCAGGGAACCAACATAGATTATCAGGCGGACTTGGTGGAATTATCAGATGGGTTTTGTGATTTAGTCCGACTGGATAAGCTGAGCATCGTCAACTGCCATAAGCTTTCTGCACTGCCGGAAGAAATAGGAAAGCTTCCAAATCTGGGAGTGCTTAGAATTCGTGCCTGTACAAAGGTGTCAAAATTGCCAGACTCAATCGGAAGTCTCCACAAACTGAATGTTCTTGATATAACTGGTTGTTTACGAATAACGAATATGCCTATAGGGGAGTTGCAGAGTTTAAGAGAGTTCCAGATATGAAGGTGCCGAGGTTTGCGGGAGTGACGGATCTCGTGGATTTGGAGAGGGTAATCTGCGATGAAGAGACTGCCCAGCTGTGGGATTGTTTTACAAGCTCGCCCTTAATCTGTGTCTAGTAAAAGTGCTCGAAGAAATTATCAACTTGAATTGGATTTAAAAAACCGCTTTCTGAAAAACTTTCATCCTCCTAGGTGTTGAATCGTCGCCTAATTATATTCAAACAACGTAGAACATCAAAATGGGGAGCAGTGCAGTTCTATCCTTCGTTAGAAATCTAGTGATAATAATATGAAGCTGTGGGGTATGTGCAAAGCACTATAATCCCGAATTCAGTGTAAGTATGTAGAAATTGATTAATTCATTTATTATGAGTAGAAAAGTCTTCCATGGTTAAATGTCTTTGGCAGAGGCTTGTGTTGACCGTATGTAGTTCTTCCACCACATGATCGAAAATGGAGTCAGCTGTAGTTACTAGTCAGTAACAACTTGGAAATTCCTATTATGCACGACATTTCAGAACCAGCAAACTCATTTCTCTATCCCAAACAAGAGAAATAGAAATAGAAGGATTTCTACAACAACAAATCTCCACCTGAAGAAAAACTTTTAACAGAGCCAACCAGCCAACCAGATGGGATTGAGCAGTCAGCTAATGCTCATCTGGTGCTAAGCAAATTTAAAAATCATATTTCAAAAACCATACTTCAAAGCTTAGAACATAATTAACATGGAATAAGATACTAGAGAGACTGCCAAACTTAAAAGTTTAAACAATAGGAAAATAAATAACCACAGACAACTGTCATACAATTATACATATGTATATATACCTAAGTTGTAGCACAGATAAAACAACAAAGAAACAGGGTGAACGCTAAAAAAAAAAAAAAAAAGGTAAACAAGAGTTCAGGGGCTAGGGAAAGGAGGGGTGAGTGGTCTCTCGGCCTCTAGATTTTCCACAACCTAATATCACTATTATATAGATAGAACTAAAATATCCCACCCAAAAAAGGTATAAAAGCTTCATACTATGAACAAGTCAAAACTCCAAAATGTAGATGAGGATTAAAGATTAACCACCATTTTCGTTTCCTACAGCAATATCTACTTTGACTTCCCAATCCTACCATGCATTTTCTTGGCCTAATCTACATGGCCACAGGCCTAGAAAAGCTTCACTAGGTTGGTGCTGCTGTCTTTTGGGGAGCCAAAATAGATGTTGGCATCACATTGCATAAACCACCTCCCCACTGCTATCGATGTCAATGTCTGAATCATTTTCCAAGTCCATGTCATAATCCATGTCTAGGTCATCTATCATATAGCTATTAAGGCCATAAACCCCTGGTGCTGGTACAGTGGCCTCAGAAATTATCCCCATGATCTCATCATGGCTCTGCATGGGCTGATCAGGCTCTTCAAACTGGTTTCCCATTGTCTTCTCATCCATGAGGTCTGCAGGCAGGTTCCTAAGAAACCACTCGTGATTCTTGATTTCTGGAATTGTAATCCTCTGTTGCATGTAAATATAACCAAGTGTGAGGCCCCAAACCAAAGACCAAACTAGCAAAAAGAACAAGTTCAATATGTATTTGTGCCAAAAAAGTAGTTCAAGCCACAAAAAGATGGGATTAAATAAGATACCAACAAGAGATGGAGTGGTTTATGAAGAACTACTCAAAATGAACGACCTAATGCTAATAAAGGTAACAATATCAACCAACATCCAACAAGGATCCTACTTTCTAGATCATGTTCCAGTCGTCATCGTTTTTTTAGTTTCCTCATGCAAGCATTCCTACAAGAAGCACATATCACCCACTTAATACAGGACAGACTTATGCCAGTTGAAAAGTATTCAGTTGAACTAAAACCAAATCTTCAGCCTAGCTTTTCTTTTTCCTCCTTTTTAAAACTTCTAGGAGAACAAATTCTATTTACCACCAAAATCATTCCTTGAAATTGAAGAATCATTTTCACATACCCTTCTGTCAAAGTGATTTAAGGCTGTCGAATCCTCTTACCAGAAGTTGAACGCTTTGATAATGAAAGTTGATTCAAAATATAGAAACAAAAATTAGGCCAGAGGAAACAAGAAGGCTCCAGCTATATAGAAACAAAAAAAGATTTATCTTAAGACCTCCTCTTCATGCACACAAGCACCAACATGCAAACATGAGTATCTATGTCTGCCACATCCAGAGAGAGAGAGATTTGACACAAGGTGAAGGCAAGCAAAGCAACACGTATGAATTAAGATATCTTAACGGGACCCAAACAATTGCATCTAGAAGGGTATCCAAATTTCTTAAGCTGTTGGAAAGAAAAGGCACCATATGATTATCCAGAAAATAAAGTATGTTTTTGGAGAAACCAGAATTACTAACCGCCGCAGGGTCAGCAACAAATATCCTTGAGATCAGGTGGTGACACCCAGTAGATATTTGAACAGTGTCTGGAATGGAGTACTGAACACC